>OX336396.1:296397749-296920249 GCA_946902985.2 Meconema thalassinum | reverse complement strand
GATCAGCCCATGTGTTTGGGTGTGTGTACGCTCCGGAAAGGTGTAAATGCTCCAGAACTTAAAATAAGGTACTATCCCAGCATTTCCAAGGAGGGAGTGCGGAAAGACACGCGGGGAACCAAACTCAGGATAGCGCTGGGCTTCGAACCTCCACAGCTCCTCATAACCGTCGTGGTGAGTGCTTTAACGCGCATGGCTATGGCTGTTAGTTTCCACACCAGTGTTGTTATTTCATATCCACTGTCTCATGAAGTGAAATTACTATCAGCCTTCGCCCTGCCTCAGATCATTGTTCTGTCCCCAATTCTAGCGAGAAGGGAGGCATTTATCCAATTAATATGCAGACCAAAGCCATACACAGTACAGGTCTCTCGTCTCTAAACTAATTTCCGACTATCAACCAACCCACTAGAAGGGTTACTGCTTAAGTGTATCACAGCTTAGTTTGGGGGAGGAAGACTGTTTTTGTTGGTGGAATCGTCATTTCTAAAATAAATAGTTCTTTTTTCGGTGCTTAAAGCCTTATTATTTGTGATTTAAGCCCACTAAGAGGAATAATCCAGGGCGGCTTCGGTGGCGTAGTCGGTAGCATGCTGAGCTTCTATGCCCAAGATAGCGGGTTCAAACCAGGCCGAAGCCGTCGGATTTTTTAAGAGCGTTAAAATCCCTCAGTATGCCTTCCTTCGGAGGGGAAGTAAAGCCGGCGGTCCCATGTCATAGATTTATGGCATGTTAAAGAACCTTCCACTAATTACACCTCTGTGAAGCTAAATTGGATAGGTTAAGAATGTAAACAACGCTCCTAGGTTTCTACGTTCGTTGCTAAGAGCCGACTGTGGTGACGTCTAGTAGCTAAGTTCTCAACTTGGCCTAGTAGTCGTTGACGGTGGTGCTTGGCGGCAAAAGTATGAACTATTTGAAAAATTCTAAGTTGCAGTCTGTACTTAAATTAAAAAAAAACAGATAATCATACACTAATACAGTCATCACAATTAACACCGGTTATCAGACAGACTCTACACACACCCAAAGTACACGGGGCTACATGACCGCGTTGTCGCAGCCCCTAAACTTAAGTACCAAACAACCAGAATAATCCAGGAAATTTGATAGTCAAAGGTGAAGCAGTTCAAAGAATTAAAAAAAACAGATATTTAGGAACCATAGTTAATGATACCAACGATTGCTCTCAAGAAATTAAGGCAAGGATAGGACAAGCCAGAAGTGCATTCAATCAAATGAAAAATTTATTGTGCAATAGAGACCTTAGTATGAATTTAAAACTAAGGTTGCTAAAATGTTATGTGTTCTCAGCACTCTTCTAAGGTATGGAAGCTTGGACACTCAAACAAGATATGATTAACAGACTAGAGGTGTTTGAGATGTGGACATATCGAAGGATCTTACGAGTAAGCAGGATGGATTGAATCACAAATCTTGAGATATTGCGTAGGATAGGTAAAGACAAGGACATAATTACCTGTGTCAAAATTAGGATGTTACATTACTTGGGTCGTATAATGAGAGGAGATAGGTATCGCCTTCTATAAGAAATTATTCAAGGCAGAAGGAGTCGGGGAAAAAGAAGGATCTCTTGGTTGGACAACCTGAACAAGTAGTTCCGTGAAGAACTATACAGCCTATTTTCATATATCCTACTCATGTTAATTGCCTCTATCAACATACAAAATTTTAGTTTGAAGGTTGTGATAGATTCGTAGATATTGTGAACCGTCTAAATATTTCAGATGGTCGCCAGGTTGGATTTTATGTACTGTTACATGAAGATTATTATGTAGCCTATATGTGGTATTCAAACTTCAATCGCATGATTAGAACACAAGAAGTAAAAAACGAGATTTAAAAATTTCACACAGCTGCCATCTTGTGGTTATGGAAACAATTGAAATAAAATAGATGCCAGTGGATTAACATTTGTATAAGCATATAACGTGCAAAGTTTCACTGCACTCGGATTGTTAAATCGCGAGAAACGTCCATTTAAATATTTATATATCGCGTCGCCGCCAAGTTTGATTTGTGCTCACCAGGTTTCTGAAAGTCCTATAGGTGAAATTATGTTCATAGCTTCTATGAACATAAAAAATTTCAGCTTGATTGCTGTAAAAAATTCGTAGATATTGAGAAACGTCTAAGTATTTCCGATGCTCGCCATTTCGGATTGTTATATGTATAGGCCATGTACCATTAAAAGAAAATTATTGCGTAGGTTCATTACTCAAACTTTCACTTCGATAGCATGTTTACGACACAAGAATTAAAAAACTTAATTTTAAAATTTCGCACGGCCCCCATCTTGAGGTTATGTAAACAACTGAACCAAATTAGATGCCAGTGAATTACAATATGTATAATTATTTACTGTACCACATTTCACTGTGCTCAGAGAGTTAAATCTATTAAAATGTTTCAAATTCGCTTGGCCGCCATGTTCGTTTTTTTACTTTGCAGGTTTATGAAAGTTACATCGATAAATGTGTACTAGTGCCCTTTATTAGCGTACAAAATTTCAGGGTAATATCTGAAATAGTTTCGGAGATATGGAATGCCAGTGAAATATTTCGCACAGCCGCCATTTTGAGGTTATGTAAACAATTGAACTAAATTAGACGCCAGTGGAATACAATGTGTATAAACATTTGCTGTACCAAGTTTCATTACGTTTGGATGATTAAATCACGAGAAAAGTCTGTTTATAAGTCTCAATTTCGCATGGCCGCCATGTTAGTTTTGTAGTTACCAGGTTTTTGAAAGTCTCATAGGCGAACTTCTAGTAGTGCCCTTTATCATCGTATACAATTTCAAAGTGATATCGGTAATAGTTTCGGAGATACTGAATGCTGGTGAGAAATTTCGCACAGCCGCCATGTTGGATTGGTGAGACACAATAAAATTTTAAGGGCACGGTCGAGGTCGCCCAGAATGGTACTTTGAACTTACCGAGTTTCATTGAAATCGCTCCAGCCCTTTAGAATTTATTAGGGGACACACACACACACACGCACGCACAGACACACGGACAAAATGTGATCTCAAAAGCCTTTTTTTTTTTTTTTCAATAATGAAAATAGGCTAAAAATGGTTCTAGTGTAGTTGCAGTGAACTTTTCAGTGCTGCTAGATCCTAAAACCGGATTGCTGTGATGATCGCCAACCTTTTTAGAGGAGACGGCACATGAAGAAGAAGAAGAAGAAGAAGAAGAAGAAGAAGAAGAAGAAGAAGAAGAAGAAGAAGAAGAAGCGCTTATGACTAGTGCTTCTGCGACGCTTTCTTTGTTCTCCTATATCTACTCAACCCCGCCAATATCTTGTCCTTCCTCTCCTGTGTGAGGGGTGGTCGGGTCTTAATCACTTTGCGTGGTGGGTACCAAGAGTTAACATTCCTGATAACAACGCCAGTTGGGTTGTATAAAACAATATTGTTATGGCTGTGAGTTTATTTCGTGGCCTCGCCGCGTGAGTCACAGCTGCCCCGGGCTATGCTCTGCCTCTGTGTGTTATCTGTGCCTTACGCAACGGGGCTGCGAGGACAAAAGGGATGGACCAGAAAATTCGTGACCCAGCTAGTGATGGAAATCTCGAGAAGCCGTGAATCCTGGAGGATTCTAGAAGCATTCATTGAGTCACCGGCCTGCTATATAAGCGGCCTCACGAGTGAGGGAGGACAGTGTTTTCGAGCGAGTGCGACAATAGTTAGTGACGTGGCGTGCGAAACCCAAGTGAGGCTATTACATGCAGCGAAGTGCTGTGTGAATTGCGAAACCCAGTGAGATTCCTTCCGAGCCTCCGAAGCAGTGTGTAGCAGACTCGTAAGTAGCCTAACGGTAGTTTGTGTACTCAAGGAAGTGTACAGGTATTTCGGTGAGTGACAGACTGGCTGGACACAGGCCTGCCTAATTAGTGAACGGACAGCTGCTCGAGAGAGTGAAAGGGAAGTGGTCCCAGTCAGAGAGGACCTAGAGTGAGATACTTATTGCTTGTATCTGTTTATTGTGTGGTGAATTGTAACTTGCTAAGACCTGCAATAAAACTACTTTTTCTTTAAAAGGACCACTGTGCTGTGCTTCTACCCACCGTAATCCAGTTAACGAACTTGCCACTGGGGCAACACGTAACAATATTATTTGGGGCAGATGATTCATCTTGTATAAAACGCTAAGGTTTATATTTCAAACACCTCAAGCTCTTGAAGTAGAGGAAGTTAGAAGATGCGGTTTGTGCCAAAATCTTCCAAATTGTCTCAATTGATCAGGAAAAATCTTGAATTTCTTGAAAAGTCAACGGAAATATGTTTATTTGCTTATAAAGTGCGTTTAAACAAATAACAGTTAAGCCCGGTGGGTGCTCTAGCTCAGCTCCCCTAATTATTAGTATTAATATTATTATTTAATTTCTCATCAATATGGTACAACTGAGCCAATAAAGTACGATTTCACAATCAAGTACCATGTAACAATACGACAAGTATCCAGCAGCACTGCCTTTTGTACTCTGGCAATCAGGTGTTACATTCGCAGTTTCTCCAAAGCCATTACCAACTTCATTCGAACAACTCCCGTGGAAGAGGTCACCACTGTTAAGATTCTCACGCATTTATTATTATTTAATATTCATGTATTTCACACGTTGCAGGCCTATTTGACCACGCGAAGCAATCAGGACTATTTGTTCTTTTGTTTTTTCCAGTACTCTTTCATTCGTGCACTAAAGGCCCTCTTCCTTTCTTCGGTCCACTTTGGCCTTCGGGCTGTAGGTGCTGCTCTCTCTGACAACACTTCCCACTTGTATACTTTTTGTCAAAATACGCTTTGTTTTATGACGTCATCTGGGTCGACCTGTGCTTTTACCAGATCAATTTTGACTTGCATCATCCAGGGTGTAGTAATCTTGAGCCGCTGTAGGCTATATAAAAATTTTGTTGGTGAGTCTGGTTTGTGGGAGTCTGCTGATGTGGCCGTAAAATTTTAGTCGCCTCTTTCTGGTGTCTGCTGCAAGTTTGGACAATTTCTCTTTGGTGTCTTTTGAGTGAAGCCTGTATCTTTCATCTGTGTGCTTTGGTCAAATAATTTTCCTTATTATTTTTCTTTCCTCTGTGAGGATTTTTTCCAAGTCACCTTTAGTGTGTAACGTCAATTTCTTGCTGACGTTTCGGCCATCTACGGACCACATTATTTCAAATGTCCTTTTTCACGTCTTAACACCTGGGCTTTAACGTTTGCCCAATATTCCAACATTAGTTTTCCATGATGTTCCTTCCTCGCTTCAATCCATGTTTTACCAGTTTTTAGTTTTAGATTTTCTTGGAAACCATGACGTTCTTGGAGTTTCGACTTAAGTGGAACACATTTCTGGATATCTCCCTGGGTTATCCCCATGTCACGCAGATCTTTTTCTAGCTCGGTGGACTACGCCTCCTTCGTTTTCTTGAAAAGTAGCTGAAGATCCCATTGCTCAACATTGTAGAACTCATACGAGCAATGTGGCAATAGAAAACTATCCTTCTCTTACGAATGGCGTCAGTGATACTTGTGAGTAGAGTTCATGATTGTGTCGTCTTCTGAATTCACCACTTTCTTAGATTGGACCTAGGATTTTTTTTTTTTTTTTTTTTTTTTCAAGATGTGACTTTCTCTAATTTCTAGCTTCTTGATCATACCCTTTCTACTCATAGAAAGGCATTCAGCACCATATAAAGCCTCCAGTCTTATTACTGTGCAGTAATGTTGTATCATCCAAGGTCGCGGGTTCAAACCCAGCCGAAGTCGTCGTATTTTTAAGAGCGTTAAAAATCCCCCAGTTAGCCTTACCTCGGAGGGGAAGTAAATCCGGCGGTCCCATGTCATAGACTTACCGCATGAAAAATAACCTTCCTCTAACTATACTTGTGCGAATGCAAAATGTGTACGTTATCTTTGATCAATGCTCTTAAGTTCCAACGTTCGTCACCAGGCGCTGGTTGCGACGTCATCTGGTAGAAGCCAAGTTCACAGCAAGGTGTCGTGGGCGGTAGCATTAGTTAGTGAAAGTAGGAACTACTTAAAATTATCGTCTGCAATCCTCACTTAAATTAAAACAGATAAAACACAGTAATACAGTCATCACAATTAACACCGGTTATCAGACAGATTCTACACACACCCAATGTAAACGGGGCTAATGACCGCGTTGTCGCTGAGGAACTAACCAACCAATGTAGTGTCTTGGCGTTCATGGATATTGATTTACTCTTGAGACATATTTATTTAGTTAGTTGATATGCCGTTTCCATTTTTCCAATCCGTGATGCAAAGGCTTCTTTCTCCGAGGTGTTGGAATCCATCCAATCTCAAAGATATTTAAATTTACCTGTTCGTCTAATTTTCCCTTCTCCTTCACGTTCATTGTTGTTGTTGTTTGAGTCTTCAGTCTTTTGACTGGTTTGATGCAGCTCTCCATGCCTCCCTGTCCTGAGCTAATCGTTTCATCTCTACATAGCTCCGACACCCTACATCGGAGGCAATCTGTTTAACATATTCTAACCTTGGTCTACCCCTACAGTTTTTGTCCTCGACCCTTCCTTCCATAACTAAGCTTGCTATTCCTGGGTGTCTTAGTATGTGTCCTACCAACCTATCTCTTCTCTTCATTAGCAGTCGCCAGAAACATCTCTCCTCTCCCACTCGTCTTAATACCTCTTTGTTTGTAACCCTATCTACCCATCTGATCTTCATCATTCTCCTGTAACACCACATTTCAAATGCTTCAATTCTCCTCTTTTCTGCTGCACCAATAGTCCAAGTTTCACTTCCATAGAGCGCCACGCTCCAGACAAAGGCTTTCAAAAATGACTTCCTAATACCTAAATCTATATTCGATGTC
Organism: Meconema thalassinum; assembly: GCA_946902985.2. NCBI lineage: Eukaryota > Metazoa > Arthropoda > Insecta > Orthoptera > Tettigoniidae > Meconema > Meconema thalassinum. The sequence goes on along the minus strand of OX336396.1, from coordinate 296,913,371 downwards.
AGCAGATTCCTTTTTTGTAGAAATGCTTTCTTTGCCTGAGCCAACCTACTTTTAATATCCTCTTTGCTTCGTCCATCACTGGTTATTCTGCTTCCTAAGTAACAGAAGTCTCCTACTTCCTTCAGCTTTTCACCTGCCAATTTGATCTCCATAGAGGTTTCTGATTTATTTCGGCTGCATTCCAGTATTTTTGTTTTACATTTATTTATTTTCATCATGAATTCTTTCCGTAAGACGGAGTCCATACCATTCAAAAACTCATTCAAATCCTCAGGCTTGTCGGCCAAGATGACGATGTCATCAGCAAATCTCAGAGTTGAAATTATTTCTCCTTGAATCTTCACTACCACTTTAAATTTTTCTCTAATTTCCTTCATTGCTTGTTCAATGTAAAGATTGAAAAGTATGGGTGATAAGTTGCAGCCTTGCCTTACACCTTTCTGAATACCAGCTTCTCTCTCATGTCCTTCAATTCGAATGACTGCTGTCTGGTATCTGTACAGATTGTATATCACCCTCCTATCCCTGTACTTTATTCCAATTGATTTCAAAATGTCAAACAATTTAGTCCAATCAACGTTATCAAAAGCCTTTTCTAAGTCTACAAAAGCCATGAACGTTCTCTTATCTTTCCTTATTCTACCTTCTAAAATCAGCCTAAGACTTAGTACAGCTTCCCTTGTTCCTACATTTCTCCTGAAACCAAACTGGTCTTCACCCAACTCCGTTTCTATCTGGCTTTCAATCCTCTTGTAAATTATTCTAGACAGGATCTTTGAAGCATGAGTAATCAAGCTGATTGTACGGTAATCTTCACATCTGTCAGCTCCCACTTTCTTTGGTATAGGGATGATTACATTCTTCTTGAAATCAGGGGGTACCTCACCTGTCTCATAAATCCTACACACCAAGTGAAATAACCTGATCAGACCTTCTTCTCCTATGCAGCGTAGCAACTCAATCGGTATATCATCTATGCCTGGTGCTTTGTTCCTGCTTAAGTCTTCCAAAGCTCTATCAAATTCTGATCTCAATATTAAATCTCCTTTCGCATCCTCATCAATTTCCTCCTCCCTTTCCATTACATGATTCTCAATCTCCTTTCCCTTATACAAACTCTCTATGTAAGCTTTCCATCTGTCAACCTTTTCTTCCCTATCTGTTAGAGGCTTTCCATTTGTGTCCTTAATATTACAGCACTTAGTCTTCTTTTCCCCAAAAGTATTCTTAATCCTTCGATAAGCTGTGTCTACTTTTCCTAATTTCAGACAATTTTCTATACCTGCACATTTCTCTTTCAACCATTCTTCTTTCGCTTCCTTGCACTTCTTGTTAACCTCATTTCTCAGACGTCTGTATTCTGCTTTCCCCTTTTCATCTCTTAGATTCTTGTGTTTCCGCCTTTCATCCATCAATTCTAGTATATCCTGAGTGATCCACGGTTTTCTACCTATTCTTTCTTTCCTACCAATGTTTTCTTCTGCGGATTTTGTTATTTCATTCTTCAAAAGTGCCCATTCGTCTGCAATTGAAGTTTGTTTAGGGTTTTTCATTAGTCCTTCCTTTATTCTCTTCTTGAATCTTTCGTTTACATCCTTCTCTTTCAGTCTGTCTATTGCCCACCTTTTTGGCTTTTGACTTTTCTTCAGTTTCTTCAACTTTAATCTGCATTTCATTACAACCAGATTGTGATCAGAGTTTATGTCAGCACCAGGATATGTTTTACAATCCAAAATCTGGTTTCGAAACCTCTGCTTGACCATAATGAAGTCGATTTGGCAACGCCCTGTATCTCCTGGTCTCATCCATGTGTATATTCTTCTATTGTGGTTATTGAATAAGGTGTTAGCTATGACCAATTCATGCTCGGTGCAGAATTCTACCAGCCTGCTTCCTCGATCATTCCTTTCACCTAATCCGAAATCTCCTACTATCTTCCCTTCTCTCCCTTTTCCTACCACAGCATTCCAATCTCCCATTACTATAACATTTTCATCACCCTTGATATACCTCAGAATTTCGTCTATTTCTTCGTAGACCTTTTAAACATCCTCATCATCAGCTTGACTGGTAGGCATATAGACTTGTACCACTGTAGTGCAGGTAGGTTTTGTATTGATTTTTGCTACAATAATCCGTTCACTATATTGCTCATAATATTCCACCCGCTGTCCAAGTTTCCTACTCAATATGAGGCCAACCCCAGCTTGGCCATTGTTTGATTTAGTGCTAATGACCCTATAGTCTCCTGACCAAAAGTCCTGTTCTTCCTGCCAGCGCATTTCACTAATCCCAACCAAATCCAACCTCAACCTATCCATTTCCCTTTCTAAGTTTTCTAACCTTCCACTTCCTAGCAGACTTCTAACATTCCACGCTCCGATCCGTAGAATGTCAGATTTCCTCTTTGTCACTTCTGTGATGTTAACCCCCTCTCGAGTAGTCCCCACCCGGAGATCCGAACGGGGGACTAGTTTACCTCCGGATTGAAATTTTACAAGGGAGGAGGCCATCATCACATGTAATTATGCATAGAGAGGTGCATATCCTCGGGAATAGCATACGGCTGTAGTTTCCCGTTGCTTTCAGCCGTGCAGCAGGACGCAGTGTAGCCATTATTGGCTTATATTATCAATATCTTAACCGTCTATAAGACTAGTAAAGAATTGATTTATTCTGAAAGGCTGCTACTCCCTTTCAGAATAAGTAAAGAGCAATTCTACTAACAAAAATACTAACCTTCTACCGTACTAACAATTAAATATCAAAACTCTACTAACAAAAAACTTAAGTTCCACCAACAACAAATACTACCACTAAAACAGTCTGTCAACAGACACACTCACATGCACCCTCACACATCACAGTCTACTGAAACAATGAACTATAACTAATAAACAATGCAACTGCTACCAGACACACTCACATACCACAGTCTAATAGAACAATGACATATATCTAATAGACAAACTAACTACCTACTTACAACTAAAACTAACTACATACTTACTGTACTTTTATTTGAATTGACAATATTTACAAAATGCAATTTAGATAGAAAATACTTACAAAATGTAATTTAGATTCAAAATTGTCACAAAATGCAATTTAAGGGGGACGTATGCAAAATTGCACTAAGTGAGAAATGGTTTCATTTTGGCTGTAGTATATATGAAAATACGCTGTATAGTTATTCACGGAACTACTTGTTACTGTTGTGGTCATGCTTTCTCACACTTCAAAACAATAGCCAGGTTGGTTGACCAAATTATGCAAGGATGTACAATGTTATCAGGTACAGAACACAGATGAAGGCATGACGCAGTGGATAAAATCTTGCACCAAGAACTGGCTGACAAATTTCAAATTATGGAACGTCATAAAGTTCCTCCCAGAGTGCATCACAGAAAATAATACTTATCGCGGACAGTCTGACATAACAGGACAGATATTGTAGTCATCAATAAGAAGGTTAAGGAAGCCATCCTGGGGGTTAAATCTACAAAATGCTGTTGGACAGGGGTATGATGCCTGGACACTTAACAGGGGTAAAAAAAAGAATAATTTATGAGTTTCTCATGGCTTTGTACTTTCATTGCTCTAGTCTTCAAGTAAATTTAGTAGTCAACGACCTAATTGCTATTCCACAAATTAGGAACACTATTCTCGGCTTCGACTTGGGGCGATTCAGGGCCAATGACGCAACCGCGGTCGTGGCGCCATCTCTTGTCCGAGACCGTCGACATAGCGTCCGTCATCTGCGAATACATCCTTCGTGTGTTTACCGGTGTCGTGTGTGGTTGAGATCTCATTGTGCGTGCTTTTTGGACTCTTATTATGGCTTTCGTTCCTAATTACTAGAGCCCGGATGTTGATGACATGTCATCTCTTTTCTGAGCTGTCTAAAACAATGCTGAAGTACATAGAAACTCCGGACGGGTCACCCCGTCTTCAAATATGTCAATAGGTAGATTTCATTAGAAAGCTAACTATTGCAATGGGTCCCATGTTTCGACTTCCGGAAAATTTAGACGTTCATTGTATTGTATTGTATCAAATTTAATTTGAAATATTAATTATTCTTATTACTATCACCAACGGACAGCCTCCGTGGCTTAGGCGGCAGCACGCCGGCCTCTCACCACTGGGTCCGTGGTTCAAATCCCGGTCACTCCATGTGAGATCTGTGCTGGACAAAACGGAGGCAGACAGGTTTTTCTCCGGGTACTCTGGTTTTCCCTGTCAACATTTCATTCCAGCAACACTCTCCACTAACATTTCATTACATCTGTCATTCATTTAATCATTGCCCCAGAGGAGTGTGACATGCTTCGGCAGCCGGCACAGTTCATATCCTCGCCGCTAGATGGGGGCTCCATTCATTCCATTCCTGACCCGGTCGGAGACTGGAAGCAGGCTGTGGATTTTCACTATCACCAACGGCACACACCAACTCGACCCTGGTAACCGAGCATGTATGGTCATAATCTTAGATATGCATCAAGAGGAAAGGTGAGCAAGCTGTCTGTAGCTGCTGTAAGCCCGACGCGGCATGTGAAGCACATCAAAAAGTTAAAACCCGACCCAAGAAAGCTAAAGAAAGTAACACACGAGGACTAATTCATGTTACAGCCAGTAACATAAATCTATGAAAATTAAACATACTAAATTATACAAAAGGTTGGTGCTTTTCAGTCGGTCAACACGATTGTACCAAAATGAGATGGATTATTCCGTAATCCTGAAAAAAAAAGTTACATGCGATTAATAAATACACTTGGATGACCAGTTTCGATCGTCAAACGATCATCATCAGATCCATTACACTTAGGCTATAAAATATATGTCTGAAAGTATGGATGAAAATACAGGGTGCCCACAAATGATTGAAGCGGTTTCAAAAAAATCCTGTTTGATTATTATTTGTTGTAATATTACAAAATTGTATAGACAGAGAGAAAAACTCACAAAGTTTTATAAAGTGCCTACAAAATCTCGATATGTGCCCCATGAGTGACTCTACACACATCAACTCTATAGTTCGTCCCACACCCGACGTGGAATGTCGCTGTCAATTTGACCTCAGGCGTTGATGATGCGGGCCTGCAGTTTTGTTAGATCAGCTGGTAATGGTGGCGTAAAAAATGCGTCTTTCACATAACCCCATACGAAGAAGTCGCCAGGGGTGAGGTCCGGAGGGCGTGAAGGCCATGACATGAGGACGTGATCTTCATTTCCGATACGACCGATCCATCTTTCTGGAAGTCTGCTGTTCAGAAAATAACGAACATCACCATGGAAATGAGGTGGAACACCATCCTGTTGGTAGATGAAGTTCATGCTATCGGTCTCTAACTGTGGCATGAGCTAATACTACAGCATATCCAGGTATATGTGCCCTGTAATGGTTTTTCAGCGAAGAAGAAGGGACCGTAAACTTTAAATTCCGAGATGGCACAGAAAACATCGAGCTTGGGAGAGTCACGAACGTGCTCCACACAGGTACGGGGATTTTCAGTCCCCCAAATTCGTTCATTGTGCCTGTTCACTTGACCACCGAGAAAAAGTGCCGCCTCATCACTGAAGAGGCTATTCAAACAACACTAAACTTTGAGGGATGCTTGCCTTACAACACCAAACACCATCACCATAGCTCTAATAATATGGCTAGAAAAGATTGACAAAACCGCTCCAATCATTTGTGCGCACCCTGTATTTACCATATGTAGGCTACACTTACTGTATTTACAGGGTCTTTCATATAAAATAAGAGCGCCAAGCGGCGACTTTGTTAACCGCTGCTGCGGTCACCTTGGCCGAGCTTTTGGCGCGCCAAGGCCCCCTGCTTTAGCGTGTGTACAATGCTGAAATCTTACTTTAGTTAGTTAGGTAGTTAGTTATTGTTGATGAAACAGAAACCCCTATAGTATTGAAAGCGCGCGCATAGTACATACCATGGCTGGGTTTTTTTCCTTTTTTTTTCCAAGTTCCGATGGACTGTATAAAAATAACAGATTGACATTACCAAACTTGACCTTGCAATAAGCGTGCAGGTGCTCAGTCGCCTGTCTAAACCTCAAGTGCTAACATGGTGAGACAGTTATCATTGCAACATCGTATTTTTTATGTAAAACTTATTTTAAGTACGAGTCGGCTCGGCGGGTACGTGATGCATTTGTTCAACAATTTCCTGATGAAGTGCCACCTTCACTAGCACAGATTCACGTAATTGCAAAAAAGTTTGACACTACTGGCTCGGTGCTCAGTAAAAAACATGCCCGCACACGAACAGTTTCAACAGACGATGAGCTAGTTGACATTGGCGAGAATCTTGAACGGTCTCCGAATAAATCACTCACAAAATTAGCACAAGTAGGGGTTTCGGTTTCATCAACAATAACTGGCTAACTAACTAACTAAAGATTTCAGCATTGTACACACGCTATCAAGGCCGCTGCATCATATAGGATTGTACACACGCTTAAAGCAGGGGGCCTTGGCGCGCCAAAAGCTCGCCAAGGTGACCGCAGCCGCGGTTAACAAAGCCGCCGCTTGGCGCTTTTATTTTATATGAAAGACCCTGTATTTGTAGTATTAGTTGAGATAATGCATCTCGGCAGTATTTGATAGTTGTAGTCTATGTGGTGTTTTGTTGAGATACTGGGAGTGGTGATTGACCTCCGGAATTTTCAGGATTACGGCATAACCCATCTCATTTGGGTACAATCGTGTTGACCGACTGAAAAGCACCAAACTTTTTTTTACTAAGGCAACACTGAAAAATGGCTTCAAACACCACAATTAAATTATATAGTGAAATTCAAATTTAATTCAACCCATCCTCCGCAAACATTGAATGTCATCGGCCGCTGCGTGAAAGCTTAGATCTCCGGGAGGTCGTAGACAGTTCAAGACCAAAGCGACGTAGGCTACGCTTCTTTGCCGTACCTTGTAACCCCTCCCATACCAACTGTGCATGTGCAATGGAAAAATCATTAATGGTGTTGAGATTTAAAGCACGCAAATGGATGGTAATTAGGAATGTTTTTCTGCTTCTCATTAATTCCAGATTAAACTGGCCGCACATCCGGTGTTGTGGCCGGAGACTCTTTGCTTGATTCACTGAAGGCATCTTATCGAATGAAAGCCCACAATGCAGGCTGCAATGTAAAAGAGGATTTGATTGTCTTCGAGCTCTGATAACAAACAACAGCATGCAATCAAACTCCCCGTAAATGATTAGCCTACTATCGATTATTGCAAAAAATGAAAGTAGACTTATGAGATCAACACAGGGCCAAAAAATTTTGCGTCTGTCTGTGTGTCTATGAATTCAAATGCGTTGAAAACGAATTGAACGAAATTTGGTACAGAGTTAGCACTAGCAAAGGGCACCTCAGTGTCATGTTTTATGTCGCCGCCATCTTGACGGAAACGTAATGGCGGCCACCCAAATGTTCAAAGCTTAAATCAAATTACGACGAACCTAATCATCTGAACTCTACCAGATTTTGCAACAATATACTTTAATGTGGGAAGCATCTTTTGCCCAAACTACAAGGTCATCATCAAAAATAATTTCAAGATGGCGGATGTATGAATCTTGCAAGTATTATAGCCTAACCCTAACTTACGATTCAACAAGGCCTGGCCTCAGGCCAGTTCGTTCTTATTCATTCAACACGTTCAGGATTGGTTCAAAAGTAATACGACTGACAATGTTATGCGCGTTGGGACTTGTTAGTTGGCTAAATGACTTTTGCCTTCGTCTTCTCCCAAAATCTCTTCATGAACTCAGTGTGTTGTTTCTTGGGTTCTTCTGTCCATCCTGTGCCAGTCGTGCTGCTAGATCTCACCCTAATTGTGTGCTTATTTACATTGGTTGTGAAGATTTTTCGGTTTTCATCATGTTCTCTCCGATGTTCATCTTATTCAGCCCCCCCCCCCACCTTGTTTCCTCTAGCCAATTTATCCTCGAATTGTTTGCATTAATTATATTGAATTATACCAAACAGTCATCCGTCCAGAGGCTTTGTATGCTTCAGAGTGCCTTGCAATGCATCGCAAGGGACTAACAGAGAATCTGGAAGTGAAGGAAAGAAAAATTCTAAGAAAAATCTTGGGTCCGGTAAAAGAAAATGGGGAATATAGGAGACGGCACAACCACGAACTTTACTCCCATGTGGAAAAAATAACTAATACCATGAGGAAACGGAGAATTGCCTTTTACTGTCATATAACAAGAATGAATCCAGCACGATTGACAAATAGAATTTTCACCTACTTCCTCAAAAAGAAAACCAAGGGAGCTTGGTTCACTGAGGTGGACAAAGATTTACAAGAAGTGGGAATTACAGACAACGAGATTTTGGAACGTGCCACCCTTAAATAGAAACTGACAGCACACCGATATTTCCAAGAAAAGCCAAAGCTTCCAACTGGCAAGAAGTGGACTGCAGAAAGGAAACAACAGCATCGAGAACTAACAAAAGTTTGGTGCTTTTCAGTCGGTCAACACGAATGTACCCAAATAGAGCTGGGTTATGCCCTGATCCTGAAATAAATTACATAAGATTAATAAATACACTAGGATGACCAGTTTCGATCGTCAAGCGATCATCATCAGATCCATTACACTTAGGCTATAACATCTATGTTTGAGAATACAGGTGAAAATTATATACAATATGTACAATTATTTAGTTGCTGTGTTGGTAATGCAACAGTCGGTGTATGTTAAATGTGGTATATCTAATGTTAGGTAAACTTCTAAAATAGTGATGAAAATCCGGAATTTGTCTGTTAGGGGTGATTATATGGTTTTACAAAATAAACTATGGTTATACTGAAATAATGGAAGCTTATACTTATCGAGTTGTCTCTTTAACTGGAACTTGAAGCAGTTGCGTGTTTCCATAGACACCAGTTGTAGTCGACTAACCCCGAGTGTTCGCTGGGTGGAACTGGTTTTCCCCCTCCTCCCCCTTTAGTTCCTATGTTCTTCCAGAGGTCAGTGCCTTGTATATTTGTGTGACTTTGCCAAATCTAGATAAAAGTGTATGCTATTGAATGCAGGAGTCTGCAACTACTAAATACCGTGGAACTATCTTCGCCACGCATGGGCTAAAGAGCCATTCATACTAAGCGGTACACGGTCTATTGAAGACGTCCCGGCACCTTTAATACTGCCGCGCATATCGGCCTAGGTTTATTGCAGAAAAATGTACATAGTACACCTGATCCAAATAGCATTTACCTATAAACACCGCTATTTTCCCCCCTCACAAATTGAGAACTAATGCGAAAGTACTGGAAGGATGTTAAAGCTCGATGCAACAAGAAATAGTTGAAATGACGTGGTCCTTAGATGGCCGAATCGAAAGAGGAAGAAGAAGAATCGATTTGTTAGTCTATTGTTGTCCATTCTAAATATGTGCCCAAAAATGTCAACCATCTCTTGTGTAACCTACAGTAATTGTGAAACTGTATGTGAGAATATAGAGGTCAGTAGTTTGTCTCTTGAACCAAATTCCATTTTCTTGTGTAGGGCCTAAACTGTTTCTAATTATGAGTTCTTGCTTTCCAATGTCTGCAATTTTCAAATAACACCCTAAAGTTATGGTTTCTGATGGTATTATTATTACTATGACGATCTCAGAGATGATGGACATCTTGGCTGATACCGAGTCTGGTTGAGTGGACAAGTAGAAAACATGGGGAGACTAAAATTTCTGACTCAGATGTTGACAGGTCATGGCTACTTTTGGTATTATCTTCATCGTATGGCCAAAGTAAGGAGTCATAGTTCTTCGTTTGCACTCGTTGGGCAGCGGATAAACGACAACTTGAAGCTGATGTTGGTCCAATGACGCCGGACAATATAGTTGGAATTATGCTGAGGAACGAGCTCAGTTGGGATACGGTTGCTTTCTTCGTTGAGGTGGTCCTTCGACAGAAGAAGTCGGATGGGGACTTGAATGATTTAGTTGATTAGGTCTGCGATCCATGGGCTGAGTATGAATTGAGAAGTAGGAAGTTGCTTGTGAAGGAAAGAAAATGGCTCCATCCTGAAGTATACGAAAGTGGTCCCGAGATGCGTTTTGTCAAGAAGATATGGTGTGGATTTTAGTGGGTAAGAATCCCACACACTTGAGGAGTGTGGACTCTTCTCAAAGTCTTACGCAAGATGTCCCACTTCCCTCGTAAGAAATATTATTATTATTCATAATGTTGAATTTTGGGCTTATGCCGTGTTTTATTATATTGCAATTCGACGCGTTTCGAAAGAAACCATGTCTTTCATCGTCAGGAATAATCTGGAATACGACAATGTTGCTAAGAGAAAGCAACGAAGAACATATAGAAGGTGCCCAAAGATGGACGCCATTATAGCCCCATGTTAGGGACAACGGAAAGCAGCAGTGAATTACTTTCTCAGGGTTCTGATAATAGGTAGCCAGGATTCACTGAGATTGTAGCCGGTGTCGCGGTTGAAATTATCTGGGTGTTTACGTATTTCAACCGCCTCCCTGATGATTCTGGGACGATATTGCTTTATACGGGCAAGAACATCCACCCCTTGGAACATGACATCATGGCCAGGTGTTAAAGCATGATCGGCAACAGCTGATTTATCAGGTTGAATGAGCCTGATACATCTATTATGTTCCTTAATGCGAGTGCATATTGTTCTCGAAGTCTGCCCGATGTAAACCTTGCCACAAGTACAGGGAACTCTGTAGATACCCGGTTGTTGCAATTTAGGCAAACTGTCCTTAGTTGGTCGCAGGAGTTGCCTAATCTTAACAGAAGTTCCAAATACAGTCCGTATGTTGTATCGACGTAGGATTTTAGCAATACGATCCGTTGTGTTATGTATGTACGGAAGGTAAGCAGTTCCTCTTACATCTCTTTTCTCAACTGACGTCCTATTATTATTTGTTGGTTTCAGAACCGTAGAAATCAAAGCCTTGCTATAACCGTTGCTCTCAAAGGTGGTTCGCAGGGTGTTAATTTCTTCTTGTAAAGAAGACACTTCACAAATCCTCCTAGCCCTGGTAGTTAGAGTTGTAAGGATACCATGTTTCTGGGCAGGGTGATGGTGAGAACTTGCGTGGAGATATCTATTGGTGTGTGTTGGCTTACGAAAAACGCTGTGTCCTAAAGATCCATCCTCTTTCTTGGTGACGAGAACATCTAAAAAAGGTATTTTGCCGTCAGATTCCTTTTCCATGGTGAAACAAATAGAAGGGTGCTGGAGATTAAGGTGATCCAGGAAATGGCTAAGATTTTCCTCACCTTCCGTCCAAACAACGAACGTGTCATCCACATAACGCCACCAGATCTTCGGTTTGAAAGGAGCCGATGACAAAGCTTTCTCTTCAAAGTTCTCCATGAAGAAATTAGCCACAACGGGAGAGAGAGGACTACCCATGGCCACACCATCAGTCTGCTCATAAAAATTCCCATTCCATAGAAAGTAGGAGGAGGTCATGCAGTGATAAAAAAGTCTTGTGATGTCTTCAGGAAAAAAGCCATTAATGAGAGACATAACACCATCAATAGGTACTCTCGTAAACAGAGACACCACGTCGAGACTCACTAGAATATCACCCGGCTGAAGTGTTATAGATTTTAACTTGTCCACGAAGTGTGTGGAATCCTTAATGTACGAAGGCGTGTTACCCAGAAGCGGCTGAAGTAGTCTACCTAAGTATTTGGAAAGGGCATATGTAGGAGAACCAATCGTACTAACAATAGGTCTAAGAGGAACATCTTCCTTATGTATTTTAGGAAGACCATAGAGTCTCGGAGGAATAGCATCCCCTGGAAGGAGAGTCTTCGCTGCATCCGCTGGAATAGATGATTGCTTGATCAATTTGACGGTGACATTTGAGTAGCGAGTAGTAGGATCACGACTATTAATCCTATATACAGGATCTGATAACAAAGACGAGATCTTGGAATCATAATCAACCTTATCCAATACCACTGTCGCGTTACCCTTGTCAGCGGGGAGAACGATAATATCAGAATTGTCCCTTAGATCTTTAAGTGCCCGGCTTTCTCAGAACCCTGAGAAAGTAATTCACTGCTGCTTTCCGTTGTCCCTAACATGGGGCTATAATGGCGTCCATCTTTGGGCACCTTCTATATGTTCTTCGTTGCTTTCTCTTAGCAACATTGTCGTATTCCAGATTATTCCTGACGATGAAAGACATGGTTTCTTTCGAAACGCGTCGAATTGCAATATAATAAAACACGGCATAAGCCCAAAATTCAACATTATGAATAATAACACGGGCCGTGAAAGTCTAAATGAAAATATTATTATTATTATTTTCATTATTATTATTATTATTATTATTATTATTTTCATTATTATTATTATTATTATTATTTTCATTATTATTATTATTATTATTATTATTATTATTATTATTATCATTATTATTTATTTATTTATTTATTTATTTATTTATTTATTTATTTATTTATTTATTTATTTATTTACAGCGTATTTTCCCAATATTGGAAAGCGTTAAGCAATTTGACTTAATTCTCGACGTTCTTCTTATTTTGCCAGTATTGTTTCATTCTGTTGGAGAATGCCAATTTTCTTTCGTCAGACCATTGAGGTCTGTAAGGTGTAGGTTTTGGTTGCTCTGGTTGGACTTCCCAGTTGTTCACTTTGTTACGGAAGGAGTCTCTGTCTGATGTGTCGGTTATGTTAGCAGTTCGCATGTCTTTTTGTACTTCTTTCATCCATGGTGTTGTACTTTTGAGTGATGATATTCTTCTTGCATCGTTATGCCCGACTCAGGAGCACGGTTGAACCTGTTTAGCTGATGTGTTGGCCTTCTTTTCCTTCCAAAATCTCTTCATCCTCTCGCTGAGCGCCTTTCTTCGGTCTTCTGTCCAAGTTATGGTGGCCCTGGTGTTGGGTTTGTCTTCAAATTGGTGATTGTCGATTAGGGTTCTGAATTTGCATCTGTCCTGTATAATATTGTCTGAAATGTTGATTTCCTGGAGATCTGTTTCAATTTCACGTAGCCAGCTGTTCTTGGTTTTTAGTGAGAGGGCCAAGTTGAGAATTCTTTTAGTCAATCTGCCATTGTTCATTCTGATAATGTGCCCGTAAAATTTCAATCGTCTTTTCCGAAAAGTATGAGACATTTTTTCACATTGGCGATATATTTCCTGGGATGACTTCTTCCTCCAGATTCCCTCTATAAAAACTGGGCCAAAAATTTTTCGTAAAATTTTCCTTTCTTGTTTTTCAATCTCTTTGGTTAAAGATTTGCCACCAATGATTAAGGTTTCTGATGCATATAACGCCTCCGGTTTGATTACTGTATTATAATGTCTAAGTTTTGCTTTCCGAGATATTGATTTTTTGTTATACCTATTCCAAGTGATTCTGTAAGCTTTCTGTAATTTGTAAATTCTCTCTTTATTTGCTTCACGGTTTAAACCAGAGGGCTGAATAATTTCTCCCAGATATTTGAATTCGTTCACTTGAAAGATTTTGCCGAATTTAGTTCTCATAGGTTGTCCGTCTAAGTATCGTGAGGCTCCTTCCATGTACTGAGTTTTCTCATAAGAAATTTGAAGTCCCGTTTTGATGGCAATTTCATGTAATTTTTCAATGGAATGAATTGCTTCTTGTCTGTTATTAGAAAGGATTGCTATGTCATCAGCAAAGGCCAAACAATGTACATGAATTCTATCTTTGAGTAGTCTGCCAAGGGTTATTCCCTTAGTTTCCTTTTCCCAGATCCTGATTATCTTCTCAAGTACGAGGCTGAACAGTAACGGAGATAATCCGTCTCCTTGGCGGACCCCAGTGTTAATTGCAAAAGGCTCAGATATTTCGCCGAGGAATTTAACTTTTGACGTAGTGCCAGTTAGTGTTTGTCTGATTAATTCTCTTGTTTTTCTATCCACTTGAAATTCTTCTAGAGTATTGAAAAGTGTTTGACGATCTATAGAGTCATATGCTTTTCTGAAATCTACAAAGGTAATGACTGTCTGTCTGGTTTTGCGCATTTGTAGGATAGTTTTGAGATTGAGAATTTGTTCCGTACATGATCTTCCTTTTCGGAAACCTGCCTGGTATTCTCCAATCAGACGGTCTGTTTGTTTCTCAAGTCTAGTGAGCAGGGCTTTGGAGAAAATTTTATAAATAACTGGTATCAAGGAAATTCCTCTATAATTATTGATGTTGGTTTTATCCCCTTTCTTGTGCAGTGGATGGATTAGCGCACATTTCCAATCCTCAGGTATTTCTTCGGTGATCCAGATGTTCTCAAGAATTGAGTGGATTTTCCGGGCTACGTTCTCACCACCTATCTTTAGCATTTCGGCAATTATACCATCTTCCCCTGGGGCTTTCTTCTTCTTCTTCTTTCGAATAACCCATTTGGAGGGTACGATGAATCAACGTTGGCTATTGTCCATTGTATTCAATTTCCGTTGTTTCCAAATTTCTTTCATCGTTCTAGAGTGACGATCTTTCTCCTCCTGAGTCCACTTTCTGCCAGTTGTTTGTTTCTTCCTTTCTTCAAATTTTGTGTTTTGAATAGCTTCTCTGAAGAGTGATCTGTTTGCTATTGTGTCTGTCTGAATTTTGGCGTTTGTCAAATCTTTGTCAATTTCAATGAACCATGTGGGTTTGGATTTGTAACTAGTCAGTAAGTTGAAGATCTGTTTAGTTAGTCTACTATTTTCCATTCTATAGATGTGCCCATAAAACTGTAATCTTCTCTTTCTCATTACATCAGTTAATTTTTCACATTTCAAATATAACTCTCTATTTGGTCGTAACCTATATTCAGCGTTATTATTTTGTTTAGCTCCCAGTATTTTTCTCAGAATTCGTCTTTCAGTCTTCTCTAATTTGTCTAAATCACCAAATCTTGTTAATTTAAGTGTTTCTGCTGCATACAGAGTTTCAGGTCTGACTACTGTTTGATAATGCCTTAATTTAGTGTTCCAGGATAAGCTTTTTTTATTATATATATCTTTTGTCATATGAAAACACCTTTGTAATTTATGCATACGTGTTTCTATTGCTGTCTTTTCCTGTGAGTCATTCATTATCCACTCTCCTAGGTATTTAAAGGAATTTGTTTTACATACTGAACTGTCATGAATTGTGATACTTTTGGGGGCATCGGTGATGTTTGTCATGAACTTAGTTTTTTCAAATGATATTTGTAGTCCGACTTTGGCTGCCTGTTTTTGCAACTCTCTAATTTGTTCTTGGGCAGTATCCAGTGAGTCAGTAAGTAATGCAATGTCATCCGCAAAAGCTAAACAATCTACAGTGATTTTATTTGGATGTCTTCCTAGTTGAACGCCTTTAGTATTGATGGCTTTCCTCCACTCTCGAATTACCTTTTCCAATGCACAATTGAAAAGCAGAGGTGACAGACCATCTCCTTGTCTCACACCTGACTTTATTTTGAAAGATTTTGAAAGTTCCCCTCTAAATTTAACTTTGGAAGTTGTGTTCGTTAGTGTTGCTTGAATTATTTCAGATGTCTTGTTATCAAGTCCAAATTCCTTCAGAATGTTCATAAGTGCCTTTCTGTCAATGGAGTCATAGGCTTTTTTAAAATCCACAAAAGTAACTACATATTTCAAGTTCCTGATTTTCCTCATGTCTAATATGCTCTTTAAATTTAGTATTTGCTCCATACATGATCGTCCCTTCCTAAAACCTGCCTGATACTCTCCCAATTGTGGGTCGAGTATTTTTTCCGCTCTTTTTAAAAGTGCTTTGGATAAGATCTTATAGGTCACTAGCAGGAGGGAGATTCCCCTGTAATTGTTAGGATCTGTTTTCTTCCCTTTCTTATGTAGTGGATGTATCAAAGCAGATGTCCATTCTGATGGTAAACTGTGTGTTTTCCATATGTCATTTATGATTTCCGTTAAACATAGGATCATGTTGTCACTCGAGTATTTCCATAATTCAGCAACTATACTATCTTCTCCAGATGCTTTGTTATTTTTAAGTTCGTTTATAATCTCTTTAATTTCATTTGTTGTTGGTGGTTTAGAGTCTGGAGAAACGGGGAGTATATTATCAAAATTAAATGTCTCCTTTGGTGGATCGCAGTTGAGGAGTTCTTCAAAATATTCCGCAAGTATTCTGCAATTTTCAGCGTTATTATATGCAGTTTTCTGAGTCTTTGGATCTGTGAAAAGTAAGCTTGGTGGAGTATACTTCCTTAAACTACTTCTGAAAGTTTTGTAGAAGTCCTTTATATTGTGCTGTCTGAAGTCCGATTCTATTAATGTTAATTGGTCTTTCATATGTTGCACTTTTACCCTTTTGAGTCCCTTAGATGCATGTTTTCGGGATTCTATAAAGCTGTTCCTGGTATTCTCATTTTTATTTGCATTCCAGATGTTCCAAGCTCGTTGTCTTTTAAAGATTAGTTCATCACACTCAGCAGTCCACCAGGCATGTTTTCGTTTTCTTTTAAGGAGAATGGTTTCTTCCGCTGTCTGTACTAAGTCTCTTTGAAGTTGTTCCCATGTTTTAGGTGCTCTGCTTTCCAAAAGTGTTTTGAAATTATTTTCTGTAGCTAATTTTTGAGTATCAAACTTTTTGGATTGATAATGATTTTTCTTTTTATATATTGGTCTAATTTTGAATTTAATGAGTGACAGATAGTGGTCTGAATCTAAACCTGCACTCTTAGCAACTTTCACATTGAGTATCTCCGTTGTAGACTGTCTGCTAATAGCAACATGGTCAAGTTGTTTCTCACCACAAACTGGATTTGGGGAAACCCAAGTAGTTTGTTTCCTAGGAAGTTTTTTGAAGAATGTAGATTTCAGGACTATGTTATGCTCTCTGCATAAACTAATAAGTCTTTCTCCATTTGTGTTAGTTCTTTTATGTGCCGGGAAATTGCCTACTATGGACCGATGTTGACGTTCTTTGCCGATTTGAGCGTTAAAGTCTCCAAGTAGAAGTATTATATTTTTTGATGGAATTTGATCCAGGGTGTTTGATAGTTCTTGCCAAAAATTTTCCGTTTGTTCTTTCTGAGTCCTATTTTTCTCATTAGTTGGTGCATGTGTATTGACAATGGTATAAACTTTGTTTACTGATTTAAAGGATAGCAGGGATAATCTTTCATTAATGGATTGAAACTCTATTATTGAATTTAATATGTTCTGATTTACAATGAACCCAGTTCCAAACTGAGGTACATTTTTCATAACTCTCTTTCCAGGTTTTCCCTTGAATATTCTATAACTTTCTGAATCAAATGGATGTTCAT
Organism: Meconema thalassinum; assembly: GCA_946902985.2. Classification (NCBI taxonomy): domain Eukaryota; kingdom Metazoa; phylum Arthropoda; class Insecta; order Orthoptera; family Tettigoniidae; genus Meconema; species Meconema thalassinum. The sequence continues at coordinate 296,896,068 of OX336396.1, read as the reverse complement.
CAGTATATCTAGTTTCCTGAAGAGCTGTTATCATAATCCTTTACTCTTTGATGAAATTTATTAGAGTTTTAAGTTTTCCTGTTTTTAAGAGTGAATTGACATTAAAGGTAGCCAAAAAGTTTATTTTCTTGTGCTTAATTTTACTAGTGATTTGCTTAATGCTATTTTCAAGATGCTCCGACTCATCCTTTTCATCCTTTGCACAATGATGTAGGCCCCCAGAATCCGAGTGCCTACTTTTCATTTCCTTGGAAAATGAAGATTGGTTACTCCCTGGGGTAAAATCTCTTACAATGTGCATATCCATTGTTGATTGTTTGCAAGGTTAAGGGAACAAGTCCCCTAAAAATTCTACTCGAGGTTGTTAGCTCCGAGGATGGGTTTTCAGCCGCACCTTTGGTGAACAGACGCTGACCATCTAGCCGCTTGCTACAAGACAGACGCTAAATGGGGCTTTATTATTCTTGAGTCCATGGATTATTTCTTTAATTTCTTCCAATGTTGGGGGTTCTGAATCTTGGTTGGATGTTTGTTTTTCAAAGATGAGTTGTTCTTTAGGGGATTCACAGTTTAAAAGATCCTTGAAATAATCTGCTAGAAGTTTGCAATTTTCTTGATTATTTGTTTCCAATGTCCCATCCGGGCGTTTGAAGCAAAGACTGGGTGCCTGATAATTTGATAATTCTTCTCTGAAGGTTTTGTAGAAGTTTCGTGTATTGTTTTTAGTAAAATCTTGTTCAATTTCAGCCAATCTGTAGTGATCGTACTTGCGTTTTTCAGATCTGATGATTTTAGAGGTTTGTTTCTGTACTTTGGTGAATTCGTGCCAATTTTCTTCCGTTTTGTGAGAATTCCAATTCTGCCAGGCTTTAATTCTGAAGTTTATAGCCTTGTCACAGGTTTCGTTCCACCACCTATGCTTGCGTTTCCTGGGCGGTGTGCCAATGTTTTGAGAAGCTTTCGAAAGTATATCTTTGAGTTCTAACCAGCCAGAAGAATCGTGAGTAGGGATACTTTCTTGGAAAGTACTGGCGTTCTGTTTAAGAAATTCTGGATCGACGTGCAGATTTTTTGTTATTTTTGGTTTGGATCTGTTTGGTTGAAATTTTACCTTGATTAAGGATAGATGGTGGTCAGAGTCAATGACTCCTTTCTTGACTTTGACATTCATAATTTCTTTTTGATTCTTTTTGGAAATAGCCACATGATCTATTTGAAATTCTCCTAAGTGAAAATTAGGGGATCTCCAGGTCTTTTTCTTGTGTGGAAGTGCCAGGAAATGTGTTGACATTAGTTTGAGATCAAAAGTTTTGCAAAAATCAAGTAATCTTTCTCCATTTTTATTAGTTCTATTGTGTGCTGGATATAGTCCTACAATGGTCCTGAATTTCCTTTCTCTACCAATTTGGGCATTAAAATCTCCCAATAGGATTTTTATGTGATGATTTGGGATGATGGCTGTAGTTTCTTCCAGCAGTTCCCAGAAGTCTTCCACCTTTTGTGGATCTTTACGATTGTAGTTGTTGGTGGGTCCATGCGCATTAATAAGCGTATAAGCTTTGTTTCCTGATTTAACGGATAGTGTTGAAATTCTTTCAGAAGGCGAGGAAAAGTTAAGCACTGAGTTTATAATGTTTTTTCTGACAGCAAATCCAGTGCCAAATTGTAGTGGCTTCATATGGAGGGAGATTGCTGGCTTGCCTTTATAAATTCTATAATTTCCTGATTCAAAATGATTTTCATCCGTGTATCTGGTTTCCTGTAGTGCTAAAATTTGGATGTTGAAGTTATCCAACATGTCTGTTAATGATATTATTATTATTATTATTATTTATTTGTTTCATCCAACTTTGGGGTACATGAAATCAATCACGTTTTATTGTTTTGAGCTTTCCTTTTGGCCCAGTATTGCCTCATCCTTTGAGATCTTGCTTCCCTTTCTTCGGCAGAAATGTGGATCGTACCCTTTTGTTTGAGTTTCACTTGGAAACGTTGTTTCTTATCCTTGGTGACGGTTTTGGCTGCTTTGTCCATGAGCATTATTATTATATACTGCACTCTGAGCTGAAGTTGCGAGTAATACAATTACTGTACCTGAGAAAAGCATTCCTCGTCGTTTGGAATACTTTACTCCCACGTCGCTTAATTATAGCAGATCCCTCAAATTACGTCTAATTGCTCTGAGCTAATTTAGGGAAGTAATTAAGTAAATGAAATGTGGCAATTTTGCTGACTAAGAAGAAGAAATAATTGTAGACATGATTAATTCACGTTACGGCCAACATTGTCTATTTTGACCAAACCTCCATCTTCCATTTCTCAACGCTTGAAATTAAGAATTTGGGCTTTATGTTGGTGAAATTTCGATTCATACAGACTCCATTATATTTTATGCAGCCAACGGTTTGGGCATAGCTGTTCAGTGTCGGTGGTAGTCGACAGTCTCCAGGTTTTGTTGGATTCCAATGTGTACTTATAACTCTGGATATAACTGGTAACCTAACATAGGTCATCAGACGTAGGATGTGGTCCCACGTGGTTACTAAGTTCACCCACATTTAGCCCAAAGTGTGGTCGCGATAGTAACATTAAAACTCAAAAAGAAAGAAACGCACGTAGGTGTTATTGGCTATTATACAAAATCCAACTAATTTCAAGAAGTGGAGGCAAAAGAACTAGTGCCAGGCTTCTCTCTTTAATTGAGCGGCTTCGGTGGCGTAGTAGGTAACGTGCTGAGCTTCTATGCCCCAGATCGCGGGTTCAAACCCGGCCGAAGTAGTCGGATCTTTTTGGAGCGTTATAAATCCTTCAGTATGCCTTCCTTCAGAGGGGAAGTAAAGCCAGCGGGCCCATGTCAAAGACGTATGGCATGTAAAAGTACCTTCCACTAACTACAATTGTGGGAGTCTAAATTTGTAGGTTAGATTTGATTAACGCTCTATTATGTTCCAACGTTCGCCGCCAGGTGTCGGTTGTGGTGGCATCTAGTAACTAAATTCACAGGTAGGTATCGTGAACGGCAGCATTTTGTAGCAAAAGTATGAACTACTTGAAATTGATCGTCTGCAGTCCTTATCTGATTTACAGATAACACACACTAATACAGTCATCACAATTAACACCGGTCATCAGACAGATTCTACACACACAAAGTACACGGGACTACATGACCGCTATGTCGCAGCCCCTAAACTGAGGAACCAACCAACCTCTCTTCAATCCTTCCTCTCCTCACCCGGACGGGATAAGAGCATCCGTGGACTTGGTTGCCTCTCATATTCCTAACATCCATGGATTTTCTCGTTTTGTTTTCCGATGCCCTGCATTTTCGTGGGAGCAGAACGCTTCTTCTTCTTCTACTTCAATAAAGTAATTGTGGGGCAGAAGACCTTCAGAGGACAACACCTGAGCTGAGTGAAGGGGACACCCCTGTGCTTTTGAGAGTACATGCTTCGCACTCATGTCGGGGCTCATCAAGCGATATTATATTTTAAATGGGCTAATTATTGGATTTTGAACATTCATTTGCAATCAAATTAATTTCTCATAATGAACATTGCTAGTTACGGTTATTCACAGTTATGGTAATTAAATTGGCAAATAACATTCAGATTTAGGAGAGGGGCTTGATTACCTCTCTACAACACTGATCGACACACATGGGCGATGGGAGCAGTTTGTGCTGTAAGGAATAGACGTGGAGTGAAGGCGCTCGTGAAGTAAGGCTCTTATACCCCATTTAGAAGCGGCTTCGGTGGCGTAGTTGGTAGCATGCTGAACTGCTGTTCCCAAGATAGCGGGTTCAAACCCGGCCGAAGTCGTCGGAAGAGCATTAAAATCCTTAAGTAGGCTATGGCTTCCGTCGGAGGGGAAGTAAAGCAGCCGGTCCCATGTCATAGATTTATGGAATGTAAAACATCCTTCCACAGACTGAACTTGTTTTTTAGCCTACTTTTCACATTTTGCAAAAATGAGGAAAAAGTAGACTTATGAGATCGGGCAAATGTGTGTCTGTCTGTCTGTCCTTCTGTCTGTCTGTCTGTCTGGCTGTGTGTGTGTCCCCCCCCCAATCAACTCCTAAACGGCTGCAGCAATCGAAACAAAATTTGGTAGGAGTAAAGATCTATACCTGTATATCTCACGGCCATATTTGGAAATGATGTCAGTGCTACCAACTGCTAAAAAATCGCAATTGAAACTTGAGCTCCATGTTGGATATCTTGGAAACTATGAATGGGAGTTATTTCAAAATTGGCACACGTACAGATCATAATATTTCAGTTTAATTTCCAGGAGGCCAAACATGGCAGTGTTTCCAAAATGATTATAAGCCTGCTGATAGGTCCAATTTTTAAATGCATAGAACTTCTACACTATCAATTGGAATTCAACCAAATTTCGTATGTGCTATGTGTACATAACCAGACATGACTTAGCGTATTCTTAAGAGCCACCAGGGCTGCCAACTGTTAATAAATGCTCCTAATTTATTTTATCCAAATACCAATATATCAGAAAGTATGCAAGCCGACAGCATTAAACTATGCACACGTATAGTACCTGACATTCTATATTAATTTGGAGTAACTTATATACGTCAGTGCTACCAACATGATTCTAAGCCTGCTGACAGGTCCAACTTTAAATGCATGTAACTTCCATACTATCATTTGGATTTCAACCGAATTTCGTATGTGCTATGTGTACCATAACAGATATGATTATGCGTATTCTAAGGAGCAACCAGGGCTGCCAACTGTTAATATGTGCTGTCCCTATTTTTGTTACCCTAATATCAATATATCAGAAAGTATGCAAGCCAATAGCTCTAAACTTTGCACACGTATAGTACCTGGCATTCTAGACGAATTTGGAGTAACTAATATACGTCAGTGCTGCCAACATGATTCTAAGCCTGCTGATAGGTCCAATTTTTAAATGCATGTAACTTCTATACTAACTAATGGATTTCATTCAAAATTGGCAAAACAATAGATCATATTATTTCAGATTATTTCTGACCAATACATGCATGACATTGTTGCCAACATGATTTTACGCGCGCTGTTAGATCCAATGTTTAACTGCATGTAACATCCATGCTATTCATTGGACTTCAACCAAATTTTGTATTTTGTACGTTAAGAGATGGAACTAAGAATATATTCAGTCATCAGGGCTGCCAACTGTAGTGCTCTATTAGGATACATTTTGCCAGGTATACAGTATTTCGAACTAATTGGAAATTTCGATATTAGCAACTTAATTTCGTCATTATTCTAGATAGGTTCATATTCTGTAGAGTAATCATTGACATGAAAAGTAGGCTGTATAGTTCTTCACGGAACTTCTTGTTTTTATTTAGTCAATTTACCCTCTAGGTTGGTGGTTCCCACGGACTCAGCGAGGGAACTCACCACTACCGCCGCTACGGGTAGTGTCCTGGAGCTTGGAACATCTGGTTGGGATGGATACAACTGGGGAGGTGTGATCAGCACTTCGCCCAGGCGGCCTCACCTGCAAAGCGAACAGGGGCCTCATGAGGGATGTGAAGGAATGGAAGATTGGGTTGGATAGGCGAGGAAGAGGGAAGGAGGTGGCCGTGGCCTTACAGTAGGTACCATCCCGGCATTTGCCCGAAGACGAAGTGGGAAACCACAGAAAACCACTTCGAGGATGGCTGAGGTGTGAATCGAACCCCCTCTACTCATTTGGACCACCCGAGGCTAAGTAGACCCCGTTCCAGTCCTCATACCACATTTCAAATTTCGTGGCAGAGCCGGGAATCGAACCCAGGACCTCCGGGGCAGCAGCTAACCATGGTGACCGCTACGCTACGGAGGCGACTTGACTAAACTTGTGTGAAGCTAAATTTCTAGGTTAGATTTAGTTGTAACGCTCTATCAAAGTTCCAACGTTCACCACTAGGTATATGTGACATCTGGTAGCGAAAGTTGGAACTACCTGAAATTAAACGGAACTTGTAGCTCACCCCATGGGTGTCCGCTTAAAGCAACTACAGCCTCTGGCTACATGTCCTCGGATACTCCCGGCACTAAAAGCCATACGATAAATAAATAAATAACCCCGTTTAGATTTGGAAATAGCGCTGCACCCGGTTTTGACCTCCCAAGAAGAACGTGGACTACCCTCAATAGGATCCGGGCAACCACGGAGTTTGTGCTGAATCACTCTTTAAATGGGGTAAAATTCCTTCGCCCCAATGTGACTGCGGTGCTCCTTCACAGTCAGTTCACCACATTGTTCACAAATGCCATAGTAGAGCAAATCAGGGTTATCGGTCTGACTTCCTGTTGGCAAAACCTGCAACATTACAATGGATACAGAATTTAGATTTAAAGATATAAGTCTGCCTTGTCATGTGTCCCTGTAAATATATCAATGTATATGTGTGTATATATTTATCTTGCTTGCTTTTTGTTTGTATGTCATACGATAAATAATAATAATAATAATAATAAAAATTGGTCAACGGTCCTGATGGCGGAAGAGGAATCTAAGATTCCCAACGATGGATGGAGCGGAAGAGCCAGGTGGTTTCCCCACCAATAAAGAACTCTAAATCCAAAAGCGTTTGTTCCCAGATTGGGCGGCTTATGGTCAGCGTCTGTTCACCATGTGGTGCGGCTGTAAACATGCTCCAGGAACTAACAATCCCTGGTTCTAAGAAACCTAGTGGATAACCACTAGACCCCTTTTCTTACAAGTAACCATGGCGCGTGCAAATAATAATAGTATTACCCCAGGTGGTAACCAATCCACCCGTCAACTGACGGCACCCGGGCGTTCGGACTCTGGGGGACCCGGGCAACCACGGCCACAGAGAAATTCGGAGTTCTCTGGCAAACTTCCACATAAGACACCAACATACGTAGGCACTCTAAACATCAACACTCTCATACAGCCTGGAAAGTTGCACAATCTAGTGACAGAACTCGATAGACAGAAGCTTCTAATCCTCGCGCTGCAGGAGACACGTATCACAGATGAAGACACCATGGACTACGGCAATTATCGCTTGTTCAAGAGCAAGACTGACAGGCGCGTTGCCAAAGGCGCTCCACTTCTGGGGATGGCCTTCATGGTCCACAAGACCATAGTAGAATCCTTAGAAGAAGTTACTCCAGTAAACAACAGATTGATGAGCATGCGCTTCCGGTGCGCCAACAAAAAATACACACTGATCAACGCACACGCCCCCACTAACCAAAGTAACAAGAGCGATCCACAGTCCGCAGAAAAATTCTGGTCGACCCTTGACACAGTGATGTCCAAAGTCCCCAGGAATGACGTCAAACTCCTCATGGGCGACTTCAATGCACAGATCGGTAGAGAAAAGATGTACAGGAAAACAGTCGGAAACTATCCTGCACATAAATTCACAAATAAAAATGGCACACGACTCATAGAACTCTGCCAGCAGAATAACCTCAAGCTCATGTCAACATCTCTTAGAAAACACCCTAGAAAACAGAAAACCTGGCGTTCTCCAGTCCAGCAGTTAGGTGAGTTCCAAATCGACCATGTGGCAATCTCATATCCAGTACAGAAGGAGATTCATGATGTACAGGTACGTAGAGGAGCCAACATTGACTCTGACCATTACCTAACCCGCGTCAAGGTCAAGTTCACCCCAAAGAGAACTTTCTGTAAGAAAACCCCCCTACCAAAATTTGACACAAAAAAGATCGCAGACTCTGGAGTGAAGGAAGCCTGGGAAAAAGAACATGCCAATGACTGGCAAAATTTCCACCGAAAAATCATAGAAACAGCACAAGATCTCATTCCCTTGAAGAAGAATTCAAAACATCCTTGGTGGGATGTTGATTGTGAGAATGCACTCATTACCAGGAAATTGGCATATCAGAAATACAACAGTAAAAAATCCCCAGAAAATTTACAGAATTTCCATGAAACACGAAAAGCAACCGCAAAAATTATCAGACAATCCAAGAGGAGATACCTGAAGGAACAGTTGGACTCCATTGAGGACAACTTCCGTAACTACAACGTAAGGGACTTCTACAGAACGTTTGCAGGACACATCAGAGGGTACACACCACCAAACCTTTGCTTCAGAAAAGGTGATGGAAAATTAGCACTAACGAATAAGGAGAATTGCAAGGTGATGGCACAATACTTCTCTGATCTTCTCAACTGTCCAGAACCAATAGAGAGATTCTCAGAGGAAGAACCTACAGTCAAGAACGCAGACTCATTACCTCCGACACAAGAGGAAGTTCACAGGCACATCATCAAACTTAAGAACAACAGGACATCTGGTGAAGACGGCATAGTGGCCGAACTACTGAAAAACCTAGGGCCACACTCACTCAGGGAACTCACACAGATTATCACTGACATCTGGACATCAGAAAAGCTACCAGATGAGTGGAAATGTGCATTGATCCACCCGTTACACAAAAAAGGCGACCGCTCTGACGTAAACAATTACAGGGGCATTTCACTATTACAAGTTACGTACAAGATCCTCTCAGCGTGCCTACTCCAAAGGGCTCGGGACCAGCTGGAACACAAGATTGGCGAGTACCAGGCGGGATTTCGTCCTGGTCGCTCCTGCGCGGAACAAATCTTCAACCTAAAAAGTATATTGAAAATCAAAGCCCTCAGGAATACTCCAGTTATATGTACGTTCGTTGACTTCAAGAAGGCATATGACTCCATTGACCGTCAGTCATTGTTCAACATCTTGCACGAGCAAGGTTTGGATAGCAAGACCTTGCGATTGATCAAACAGACACTGACAGACACGACATCAAAAGTGAAATTCATGGGGGAAATCTCAGAACCATTTCAGATCAATACAGGTGTTCGCCAAGGTGACGGGCTCTCTCCGCTTCTCTTCAACCTAGTGCTGAACAAAGTTATCAAGGAATGGGAGAAAGAACTGAGACTTCAAGGTTACTGGAGGCCAGTGCGACTAGGACGACCAAAGGACGAACTGGAGGTTGGATGTCTAGCCTTCGCGGATGATCTGGCTCTACTCTCAGATAACGAAACCACATCAATCAGACAGATAGAAGTACTCCAAGAGTGCGCCGAAAAAGTAGGACTACAGATCTCGTTCCAAAAGACAGAGTTTTTCTGTACGAAATTCGACATACAGAATTTAAACACGAAATATGGCAAGATCAATAGAGTCGCCCACTTTAAATACCTAGGTGAAGTGCTTGAACCGACGGGAAAAGAGAAAATCGCGCAGAACACTAGGTTAATGAAAATGAAGAGAGCCTTATACAAGACACAGAGTGTCTACAACAAAAAATGTCTGTCCACATTCACTAAACTTCGTCATTACAACACGGTTATTAAACCTGAGGTGCTTTATGCTAGTGAGACGTTGACGTTACACACTAAGGGCGACTTGGAAAAAATCCTCACAGAGGAAAGAAAAATAATAAGGAAAATAATTGGACCAAAGCACACAGATGAAGGATACCGGCTTCACTCCAGAGACACCACAGAGAAATTGTCCAACCTCGCAGCAGACATCAGAAAGAGGCGACTAAAATTTTATGGCCACATCAGCAGACTCCCACAAACTAGACTCACCAACAAAATTCTTAGATACATACAGCGACTCAAGATTACTACACCCTGGATGATGCAAGTCAAAATTGATCTAGTAAAAGCACAAGTCGACCCAGAAGACGTCATAGACAAAAGCGTATTTAGACACAAAGTATACAAGTGGGAAGTGTTGTCAGAGAGAGCTGCACCTACAGCCCAAAGACCAAAGTGGACCGAAGAAAGGAAGAGGGCCTTTAGTGCACGAATGAAAGAGTACTGGAAAGACAGGAAGAACAAAAAGTCATGATTGCTTCGCGTGGTCTAATAGGCCTGTAACGTGTAAAATAAATAATAATAATAATAATAACCCCGTTTAGACGGCCCGGTCACGATCCCCCAACCCAGATTAAATAGGGACGACTAAACGCAACAGATTACATTATCACGATTAACTTTCCCTCCTATCCTATTCCCACAACTAGAGAATCGCGTTCGTGTCCATTTCGATGAGTGAAGTCAGGGGGGTGCCAATGTGGGTGGTCCTCTGCTTAGCCGCTCTTGGGTCTCGTGAAGCCGTGACGTAGGTAGTATGGCAAGTGGGGTGGGAGATACAAGCTAGCCTCAGTGAATGTCAGTAGCCGTAGCGAAACAAGTGCTTTATTTCTTGTGTGTGATCTTTGTCTTATTCCTAGTTTCATTTGCGTGTTTTACAGGTGGTATATTGTGTATTAAATGTACTTCACTTCAATGTGTACAATCGTCTGTGCACTAGTTGAAGCGGAATAAACTCATGTACGTTCCGTTACAATGGAATGTGCTATTGCTACATGCCGGAACTGTTGGAGGAAAACAAAAGACAACATTGACATTGTGTATCATAGTTTCCCCAAAGATACAACTCTTGTGAAAGCTTGGCTGGCAAAATGTAAACGAGGGGATAAATTGAATATAGTCAATACAAAAGTCTGCTCCGTCCATTTTACGAGCGATGATTACTATCGTGATTTAGAGCATGAATTATTGGGCCTGCCACTGAGGAAAAAAAGACGTCTCAAGACGGATGCTGTGCCTTCTCTTCATCTTCCCTTCACCAGTGTTCAAGAGCCCCACTCGGACATTCAGAACAGCCCTGATAATTTGAATGATGGATGTCGACCACTTTTACAGGTAAGAATAACCATGAATATGAGCAATCAAATCTCTTTAACTCCTGAGCGTCTAGTGTAGGTCGTTATTTCTCAAGCCAGTAAAAACATATTAGTCTATGAGTTCTGAAATCAGTGGCGTAGCAAAATAATAGGTTGTTTGTTGTTGTTGTTGATTCATTTAGGGGCTTTGTGACATCGTGGTCATGGGGTTCCATGTATTTGGGTGTGTGTGGAATTTGACAGATAACCTGTGTTATTGTGATGGCTGAATTACTGTGTGTATTTGTAATTCAGATGAGGTATCGGAAAGAGACGGCCTTGGCCTTAATTTAGGAACAATCCCAGCATTCGCCTGGAGTAGAAGTGGGAAACCATGTAAAACCACTTCTAGGATGGTTGAGATAAGAATCGAACCCGCCCCCTTCTCAGTTTTGCCTCACGAGGCTGAATATACCCCGTTCCAGTCCTCGGACCAGAATTACATTTCTTGGCAGAACCAGGAATCGAACCCGGACCTCCGCGGTGACAGCCAAGAGTGCTAGCCACTACGTAACTTGGCGGTTCAAAATAATAGGTGCCCCAGATTGTAGGTTGAAATCATATAAATTAATACCTGCTTTCCAACAACAACAACAACAACAACAACAAAGTGCATTAGGCTATAAGCAGTAATATGAACCCACAATTCTCTATTTAATTAGACTTTTGGTTTTATAGACCAATTCGGCAATAGCAAGAAAATATAGGGGGAGACGACTTCGATGTGTCACTTCTTAAAACAATCACCACGACCAACAATAAAACATAAATGAGGACCAATTTTTTCGTTTGTAGGCTTCTTAGCAAATGTTCGATGTATTCTTTAGTTTAGAAACAATGATTGTGTTTTAAGTAGGTTATACAAGGGTAAAACGTATCTCTTTTTTCTGGTTATTAATTTTTAAAAGTTGGCTAGCCTACTTGCGTCGGAAATTTTTAAATACCAAATGTGATAGGCTTATACCCGTGAAACGTTCAGAGAGTGTGCGTTCCTAGAGAATCTCCTATAATTGCCTAAGATATGTTAACTATTTCGGAATTTTTGTGACAAAGATAATTTTTTGAAAATAAAGTAATGAGGGGTATCTTCTTTGCACCTAGTAACTGACCTCCACCCCACACACACAACTATGCCACTGTCTGGAATATTCCGAAATAAGGATGACGGAATTCGTTGGCTCAGTAACATCCTATATATTGACATTGCCAGTGATGGTTTTTTCTTTTGTGCAATGCAATTATGTCATTTAGTTGTAGGCTTGCAATACACTGTGGAAAACAGCGGCCATCATTTAGTTGCACATGCTTTTCTTTTTCACCTAATTAGGAAGACTGGAATATTTGATTCCACCTGAATAAACTTATTTAAACAGCTTATGATTCACTAAGAAATATTTAAGAGTGTATTCGCTTTATCAAATAATAGACTAATATTACACTAATACAATGTATTTTTGACAGGTGCTCACATCTCCCAGAGACGAGAGGAACAAATCACGGATCGCACGGAAAAGGGCAATAGAGCATATAGAAAGCGTTTCTCCTAAAAAGCGCAGGAAGCTTACTGAAGATGCCAGTACGACTACAGAAGGGCTCCAGTGCTGTGAAGAAAAAGTACTCCTAAAGAAAGAAATTCATGAACTAAAAGCAGAGAATGTGCGTTTAAGGAATCAAGTAATCTTTCTTCAGAATTCGAAGAGAAAATGTGCACAAAATTTAAGGAAGAAATTTACAGCCTTACAGAGGAAGTCATGTTTAAGACAAAAATCACTTCATGGAGAAGTAGACTCGCGGCTGCAGGAAGTTCTCGGTAAACTTTTCACTCCTGCACAAATAAAATCACTCAAATTAAGTAGACCTGTCAACTGGGATTCAGACACAATTTGTAAGGCAATTGCACTTAGAGCTGTTTCTCGTAAGGGCTACAGTTATTTGCGAAATAAATTACATTTTCCTCTGCCGGGACTGTCCACTTTGAGGAGATGGACTAGTAATTTTAAATGTGACAGGGGGATTTTACATGATGTGTTGAAATTAATGGAACCACAGATTGAAAATTTCACCGACATGCAGAAATACTGCGTGATTTCATTTGATGAAATGGATGTGGATAGCCGCATATGTTATGACCAAGGAACGGATGAAATTTTAGGCCCACATAAAAATGTACAGGTTCTAATGGTAAGGTGCTAAATGGAAGCAACCTGTATATTATGACTTTGATGTGTCCATGTCAGCAGTTCTTATTAAAGATATCATCGTCAATCTAGAGAAGATAGGCATTAAGGTTGTAGCTATTGTGTCTGACATGGGTGGTAAAAATCTCGCTCTTTGGTCGGAGTTACCGGTAGGTATTTCTCACACCAAGACTTATTTCAGTCATCCTTTGGATTGTGATAGACACATATGGGTATTTGCGGATTTCCCACATCTTCTGAAATTATTGCGCAATCACTTCCTGGACAGTGGAATTATCTTGCCGAGTGGTAAAGTAATTCAGAAGAATATCATTGAACAAATAATTCAGGCAGATTCAAATGAACTCAAAATTGCACCTAAGTTAACGCAACTGCATGTAACTTGTCGAGGTCGTGATAGGCAGCGAGTAAGCTTAGCTGCAGAACTTTTCTCAAGGACTACTGCTAGGGCACTGAGTTTTGTTTCTCAAGACATGAATGAGGCCCATGATTTCCTCGAAATAGTGAACGATTCTCTGGACATTTTTAACTCTCGCGTACCTGATAATCCTGGAGTAAAAGCAGCTTTTGGAGTGTGTTTGGAGCAACAGCTTCGGGTTTTGGATATATTTGAGATCCTCTGTGAAAATATGCGGGTGGTGGGTAAAAAGACAATGCTGCCATTTCAGAAAGGCTTTCTCATGAGTGTAAGATCTCTGAAAGGACTTTATAATTATTTGCTTAAACAGGGATTTCGCTTCATCTTGACAGCGAAGCTGAATCAGGACTGTGTGGAAAATTTATTTTCTCAATTACGTGGGCTTGGACATTTCTATGACCACCCATTACCAGTAGAGGTTAAGAACAGAATTCGTCTGTTATTAATAAGTGCGAATGCGGGAAATATTCCTGTTTCAAGTGCAAGTTCTGTTAAGAAACTAGACGATAATGATGAGTGCTTCCTTACACACCAGCTTCTAGAAGGAATGTCCGAGGAAATGGAACGTAACTCAGTTCTAGAAGAAGATGAATCAATTCGAGATTTATGCATTGAAAATCTCACCTTTCGAGAGGAAATCTAAGACTATTCGTCACAAGTGGACTTGCCTTTTGAAGGCCTTAGGTATGTAGCTGGATACGTGGCTTTCAAGTGTAAGAAGCATTGCCAATTAGGCTTTCAATCTAAGCCGCTCTCAATATGTCAGAATGTACTGTCGACAATGAACTGGATACAGGTTCTTTCAAAAGGCGGTTTAATTGAACCAAGTGAAGAGTGGTTTGATGAGGTGAAAAAATTTGAAACAATTTTTCAAAATTTTCACGGAAATGAATTGAAAAGGGGTCGACGAATAATGCATGCGCTTGTATTAGTATTGCAAGAGAAGTTCCCGCGCACTAATGAGAACGCTATTCGACTGTATGTAAGAACGAGGACATTTATTAGAATGCGCTTCCTCAACGCCCTTAAGTCTCTCAGAGAGGCTGAAAGAAGGGCTGCAAGCAAACGCCTGAAATGGGCGAAATCAGCCTTGTAGAATCCCTGTTTTGGTGTTGCCATGTAAGTTACTAGGATTGCCAGATTTCAAGAATGGAAAAACGGAACAAACGTCCCAAAACATGTTTTCTTTTTTTAATCGAGGTTATTAAATGTTGTAATAAATAATACACACAAACAACCCAACCTCTGGCACTACACAGCCCATGACGGGCTAAGGCCGACCAAGCGACCGCTGCCTAGCCATTTGGCCTGCAGATATTGGGGTGACGCGTGATCAGCGCGTCGGGTCCCCTCGGCCGTTAATCTTGGTATTCGTGATCGGGGCGCTGTCTTACTGTCAGACAGCTACTCAATTGTCCTCACGAGGCTGAGTGCACCCCGTTCCAACCCTCACGTCAGTTTTAAAATCCGTGACGGAGCCGGGGATCGAACCCGGGGCCTCCGGGTAAGAGGCAGGCGCGCTACCCCAACACCACGGGGCCGGCAAATAATACACACACCTATAAAATAAACATTACAGAATCAAATACACAAAATTGAAACTAGATATTGCTGACGTATCATATAGGCCTCTGACACCAGCAACTTACAAATACTTTTCATTTGAACGACCCTTTGCAAGGATTTTTATTTGTAAGTACCTTCTCACAAAATTCACTACAATATTCGTCATAATTGTAATATGTGAACAATTCTTGTTTTATCAAACTAATGGAGCTTCTGTTTCTATCATCTCTCCATTTGATATTCATGACAGAAAAACTCTCCCCGTATAAACAATGGAGGGGAAAATGCTGAGTATTAACTTCACAAGAACTAACATATCCCTTAACTTAATTTTGTTGTCCCTAATAAACCTATAACATGTACCCATCTATCTGACATAGACATAGAAATCACTTTCTCTTTCAAACTTGCGCCTGTACCACCAGAAATCAAGCTAGATATTACAATCAATTCTGAAGCCGGACATTTGAGAATTGGTCCGAAATTGAATATACTGTATTATCAAATTAACCAAAAGAAACCGGAATATTTGGCGTTCCGTTAATGATGAAAACGGAACAAAACAAGAAAAAACGGAATTGTCTGGCAACCCTATGTACTAGTGAAATTGTATTATATTGTGTATGAATTTCCTTGTGCTGTATGATTGTCATGTGATATATAAATAATTAAAATAACCTCATAAAATCTCTCATTTCATTTACTGTTCCCTTCACCCGCTATCTCCCAAGCACTGCTTGGCATAGTAGCTACGTCACAGCCGCCAGCCAATTGCCGCGCGCTCCCCGACTTGGCCCAATCTTAGTATTTAAGTAACCTTGGAGTGAAGTAGGCAGAGGAAATGATGGCCAAGTTGAGTTTGGAAGCGAGAAGTATGTAATGTTAGCCATGATGGTTGTATTTATGTTGGTTGATATCAGATATATGAAGAATGAGACACGAAATGATGGAAGTAGAACGAATTTACCAGTATAAACACGGAAAAATTCTTATAGCGTCGAGGAAATTCGTTGAAGACGAATAATAAACATATAAATATATTGTTATCGACATTGTCGAAGGGATTCCGATCGGACCAAATGACTTTGGAGGAAAGAAGTAGTATTTATGCAATAAATATCCTAGACCTGTCCATAAATATTCTAATATTTTTTATCATTTCAAATGATCTTGTCGACTTCATCGTTTTGCTTAAGTCAAAAGTTTTGCGTTACAGAGACGGAGACGGTGACGTCATGCAGCCACGCGGGAAGCCTAAGTTAATGGGTAATGGACGGCGAGTTCGTCACGTCATGCAGCCACGTGGGAATCCTAAGTTAATGGTTAATGGAGTCTGTTGAAAGAGTCCTGGGGCGTCGAGCGACCTGGGGCTTCGAGTGAAGCGAAACGAATGCAGGGTGACTGCTAAAGAGGTGTACAAGATGCCAGATAAGAATACAGGGTGACTCTAAATAGATATACACGATGCCAGATAAGAATACAAAGTGACTCTTAAAGTGGTGCACAAGATGGCAGACAAGAATACAGGGTGACTCATAAAGAGGTGTACAAGATGTCACACAAGAATACTGGGTGACTTCTAAAGAGATATACAAGATGCCAGATAAGAATACAGGGTGCCTCCTAAAGTGGTGTGCAGGATGTCAGGGCAAAATACAGTACAAGATGCCAGATAATAATACAGGGTGACTCCTAGAGAGATATACAAGATGCCAGATAAGAATACAAGGTGACTCTTAAAGAGGTGTATAAGATGGCAGAGAAGAATACAGGGTGACTCCTAAAGAGGTGTACAAGATGTCACACAAGAATACAGGGTGACTTCTAAATAGATATACACGATGCCAGATAAGAATACAAAGTGACTCTTAAAGTGGTGCACAAGATGGCAGACAAGAATACAGGGTGACTCATAAAGAGGTGTACAAGATGTCACACAAGAATACTGGGTGACTTCTAAAGAGATATACAAGATGCCAGATAAGAATACAGGGTGCCTCCTAAAGTGGTGTGCAGGATGTCAGGGCAAAATACAGTACAAGATGCCAGATAATAATACAGGGTGACTCCTAGAGAGATATACAAGATGCCAGATAAGAATACAAGGTGACTCCTAAAGAGGTGTATAAGATGGCAGAGAAGAATACAGGGTGACTCCTAAAGAGGTGTACAAGATGTCACACAAGAATACAGGGTGACTTCTAAAGAGATATACAAGATGCCAGATAAGAATGCAGGGTGCCTCCTAAAGAGGTGTGCAGGATGTCAGAGCAAAATACAGTACAAGATGCCAGATAAGAATACAGTGCGCCTCCTAAAGAGGTGTACAAGATGTTACACAATAATACAGGGTGACTCCTAGAGAGATATACAAGATGCCAGATAAGAATACAAGGTGACTTCTAAAGAGGTGCACAAGTTGTCAGACAAGAATACAGGTTGACTCCTAAAGAGGTGTACAAGATGTCACACAAGAATACAGGGTGACTTCTAAAGAGATATACAAGATGCCAGATAAGAATGCAGGGTGCCTCCTAAAGAGGTGTGCAGGATGTCAGGGCAAAATACAGTACAAGATGCCAGATAAGAATACAGGGCGCCTCCTAAAGCGGTGTGCAGGATGTCAGAGCAAAATACAGGGTGACACTTAACGAGGTGTACAATATGTTAGATTCAATTCAAATACATGATGACCCTTAAAGAGGTTTGCAAGATATCAGATTCAAATAATGGGTGACCCTCAAAGAGTTGTAAAAGATGTCAGACCCAAATACAGGGTGACCCTTAAATAGGTGCCCGCGCGGGAAGCCTAAGTTAATGGGTAATGGAGTCTGTTGAAAGAGTCCTGGGGCTTCTCGCTTCGCTCGAAGCCCTCCTGAGCCTTTCTAACATGTGTAGCATTTGTAGCATGCGTCATTTGAAATGATATAACGTCTAGTCTTTCAGACTGACTGTTTTTTTTATCCCACACCAACAGTAGACCTTGCCTCAGGATTTGTATAAAATTTAAAATATACATTGATGAAGATCAGGTGCCATCAAGTCGGCGTCGACTCCTAGCGACTGCAAGGATGGACTGTCTCCATATGATTCGGTCTTTAGCCATATACTTCAGATCCTTCACTGACATATTCATGTTGGATTTGATGGAGTCGATCCATCTCAATGCTGGCCGCCCTCGTCTCCAAGACACTTCCACCTTTCCAAGCATAATTGTCTTTTCCAACGAATCAGAACGCCTCATAAATGTGTCTATAATATGACAGTTGTATTCTTGTTATCAATGCTTCAAGAGACATCTGAAATACCCATACATTTGTCTTCTTGGCTGTCCAAGGAACACGAGGTATCCTTCTCCAACACCAAAACTTAAAAGCATCATTATACTTCCTATCTCGTTTCCTTATGGTCCTCGCACCATCCCCCACGGGATCACATCTAGTGGGGCGTGGGTTGGTGACCACGGGACCCCAGCTGAGTTTGGCATTGCTACCACTTACTTGTGCCGGGCTCCTCTCCGTCTTCTTTCCTGTCGGCCTCCCTTGGTCAACTCTTGTTCTCTTCTGACCCCGACAGTATTAGGGAATCCGAGGCCAAGGGAGTCTCTTCCTTTCCCGCCTTAATTGGCCCTTCTCTATTCTTTCCGGAACCCTCATTCTTTGAGGGTCCCCCCTTCTTTTTCTTTTACATTGTGTATGTCTTTTCACTTCCAATTGCATTTTGTACGTCTTTTCAATCTAAATTCCGTTTTGTGAGTGTTTTTCAATCTAAATTGCATTTTGTAAGCATTTTGACTTTCACTTACATTTTATGAGTATTTTGAATTTCAATTGCATTTTGCCAGCATTTTAAATCTAAATTGCATTTTTGCAAGCAGTTTCAATCTAAATTACATTTCGTGGGTATTTTGAATTTCAATTGCATTTTGTACGTGGTTTTGTTTTCAATCTCTTCCTTTTGTGAGTATTTTTCTTCTAAATTCCCTTTTGTAAGTATTTCCACTCCACATTTTCTGAGTCGTTTCAATCTGAGTTCCATTTCGTAAGTATTTTCAGTCTCACTTAATGTTCGTTCTGGTGTCCATTTGATTGTCATTTTCACTATCACCCAGACCATTAGGGGCCGATAACCTAGATGTTAGGCCCTTTAAAACAACAATTATCATCATCATCATCATCCTTATGGTCCAGCTTTCGCAAAAATACGTAGGTATGGGAAAGACTAGTGCCTTAACCATTCTGAATTTAGTAGGCAAAGATACATCTGAACATTTGAAGATCGTATTCAGGCCTTTAAAAGCAGCTCTTCCTATGGCAAGTCTTCGGCGAATGTCTGGACTGCATGAGCCCAACAAACAGAAACTAATCACCTCTGTGGTTAACTTATTATCTATCGTAATGTTTGATGGTAAACCTGTTGTCATTAGTTTTGTCTTGTTAATATTCAAGTACAAGCCCATGATTTCACTCTGTTCTTTCACTTTCTTAATGATATCCTCGAGCTCTTCCTTGCTTTCAGCAACCAAAGTAGTGTCATCTGCAAACATAAAGTTGTTTTTATTCAATCCACCAATCTTCAAACCATGAGGTGACTCATCCAATCCAGATTTCATCATGATGTACTCGGCATACAGATTGAATACACGTTAGCAAGTTGAATTCTGCCAACAGAATAACTGAAATATTTCAAAACTGGGGGAAACAAACTACTGTAAATTTCCGCTACGACCCTTAGAATTCAAAAGTTGGCAGAACTTACCGATATCATGCTGTTTTACTCGATTATCCTGTTATTTCATGATGGGACGTCTAAATTCGTACCAATGACAAATGCCGTTGATCGCGATTGGGCATTATCCAGATCAGAGATAATCGGGATCGCGACCGAGACGTCTAAACGGGGTATTACGTCTCGCGAGCACAAAATCCTGTTCATTTTTCGGGCACAGTCGGAAATAATCGGCATCGCTTGGAATTCCTAGAGCAGCAACAGACACCATACACTCCACATCCAAGTTCTGTAACATACTTGGACCCCGAGGAACCAAACATGGAGGAGGGTTGATAACATTTGCCGTTGATTCGCATCATTAACACTAAACGGTCATGAAACTCGCTTTAAGGGGACACGGAACGGTTACAATGGTCAAAATCATCATTTTTATTTATTTTTAGCCTATTTTCATTTTATGAAAAAAAAATAGGCTTATGAGATCACCTTTTGTCCGTGTGTGTGTGTGCTATTGTGTGTGTGTGTATGTGTGTGTGTGTGTCCCCTAATAACTTCTAAACGGCTGGAGCGATTTCAATGAAACTCAGTAAGGTCATAGTACTATTTTGGCCGACCCCAACCGTGCTCTTTAAATTTTATTACGTCTGACCAATCAAACATGGCGGATGTGCAAAATATTTCACCGGCAATCTATATCTCCGAAACTATTACTGATATACCCTGAAAGTTTGTATGGTGATAAAGGGAACTACTCGAAGTTTACCTCTGACTCTCAAAAACCTGTTAACTACAAAACGAATATGGCGGCCAAGCGAATTTGAAACTTTTAAATAGACTTTTCTCGCGATTTAACCATCCAAACGCAATGAAACTTGGTACAGTAAATGTTTACACACATTGCAAAGCACTGGCATCTAATTTAGTTATTTTTTTCACATAGCCCCAAGATGGCGGCTGTGCGCAATTTAAAATTACGATTTAATTTCTTGTGTATTAATCATGCGATCGAAGTGAACGTTTGAATAATGAACCTACGCAAAAATCGTCATGTAATAATAGTACATAACTCTATGGCCTATTTATATACAAATCCAACATGGCGACCAACCGAAATATTTAGACCGTTCTCTATATCTACGAATCTATTACAGCAATCAAACTGAAATTTTGTATGTTGATAGAGTCAATTAACATAAGTAGGATATATGAAAATAGGCTGTATAGTTCTTCACGGAACTACTTGTTTATTTTATGAATCTCTGAAGTCTACCCTTTAAAACGATGTGTAATACCGGTACATTATAGTTTAACCTTTAGAAATTGCCCTAATTTTAATTTACACTTGCGCTAACAATGAGATAATCGCCGTGTGGAAAGTATTAACTGAAGTACTCTCAGTTCCATGTAAATTCCTTTTTCTAGGTGACTTCCTGAGCTAGGTCAGTGTTGTCCCCTTTTTCCTCTGACTTTGGGACGTTCATCTCCTCCTTCCCTTTCATATCTGCCTTTCATGGCTCCCCTTCCTTCCAAGTCCCTCAATCCTCATTTTCGAGTGTTGAGAGAATTCTTTTTCTTGCTGCCCTCCATTTGCCTTATCCATTATTTGTTTACCATTTCTTCTTCTAGTATGTAAGTCTGTAGTTAGTATTAGTTATAGTATTCATCCTCATCTCATCTTTCACTATCATCAAAACCATTAGGGGCAAATAACCTAGATGTTAGGCCCCTTAAAAACAATTATCATCATAATCATTTCATAGTTTGGCAATATAGGCTCATGTTGAAAATTGAGAAATGCCTCACAGTCCATGGAATTAAACGCGTATTATTAGTTTGCATATAATTACTGATGACCAGCTGTCTACACAAATTGTGCGATGGCCAGTAAACAGTAATTGACATTACATTGGGTAATAAAAAACTGAAGTACAATTTGTGTGGTTCGAACCGTTAGTGCAGTCTATGGACCTGAACTCTCACCTGTGCTCCACTAACAATACATTTGATGCTAGAGCAAAAAGTCTCCGAATTAAATTTCTCAAACGTAGATGCCATCTAAATTCTGTTTCCTCAAACATCCTCTTGAGATCTGAGTTCTACTCCTGGCTCTTTAACATTTTATGCCTTTCAAATTAATAAAATCAAAATCAACAAGAAGTTCCGTGAAGAACTATACAGCCTACTTTTCATGCCAATGATTATTCTACAGAATATGAACCTATCTAGAATAATGACGAAATTAAGTAGCTAATATCGAAATTTCCAATTAGTTCGAAATACTGTATACCTGGCATAATGTATCCTAATAGAGCACTACAGTTGGCAGCCCTGATGACTAAATATATTCTTAGTTCTGTCTCTTACGGTACTAAATACAAAATTTGGTTGAAGTCCACTGGATAGCATGGACGTTACATGCAGTTAAACATTGGATCTAACAGCGCGCGTAAAATCATGTTGGCAACAATGTCATGCATGTATTGGTCAGAAATAATCTGAAATAATATGATCTATTGTTGTGCCAATTTTGAATGAAATCCATTAGTTAGTATAGAAGTTACATGCATTTTAAAATTGGACCTATCAGCAGGCTTAGAATCATGTTGGCAGCACTGGCGTATATTAGTTACTCCAAATTCGTCTAGAATGCCAGGTACTATACGTGTGCAAAGTTTAGAGCTATTGGCTTGCATACTTTCTGATATATTGATATTAGGGTAACAAAAATAGGGACAGCACATATTAACAGTTGGCAGCCCTGGTTGCTCCTTAGAATACGCATAGTCATATCTGTTATGGTACACATAGCACATACGAAATTTGGTTGAAATCCAAATGCTAGTATGGAAGTTACATGCATTTAAAGTTGGACCTGTCAGAAGGGTTAGAATCATGTTGGTAGCACTGACGTATATAAGTTACTCCAAATTAATATAGAATGTCAGGTACTATACGTGTGCATAGTTTAAAGCTGTCGGCTTGCATACTTTCTGATATATTGGTATTTGGATAAAATAAATTAGGAGCATTTATTAACAGTTGGCAGCCCTGTTGGGTCTTAAGAATACGCTCAGTCATATCTGGTTATGTACACATACAACATACGAAATTTGGTTGAATTCCGCTTGATAGTGTAGAAGTTATATGCATTTAAAAATTGGACCTATCAGGAGGCTTATAATCATTTTGGCAACACTGCCATGTTTGGCCTCCTGGAAATTAAACTGAAATATTATGATCTGTACGTGTGCCAATTTTGAAATAGCTCCCACTCATACTTTCCAAGATATCCAACATGGAGCTCAAATTTCAATTGCGATTTTTTAGCAGTTGGTAGCACTGACATCATTTTCAAATATGGCCGTGAGATATTCAGGTATAGATCTTTACTCCTACCAAATTTTGTTTCGATTGCTGCAGCCCTTTAGGAGTTGATAGGGGGGGACACACACACAGCCAGACAGACAGACAGAAGGACAGACAGACAGACAGACAGACACACATTTGCCCGATCTCATAAGTCTACTTTTTCCTCATTTTAGCAAAATGTGAAAAGTAGGCTAAAAATTGACATTGGAATATTATTGATAATTCAAATTAATGCTAAAGATTTTAGGAAGGCTGTGAACTAGTAATTTTTGGATACTTTGAAAATTTTGGCCACCTTGTTTATTTTAAGCAATTAACTCCTACACTCTGTCTGTTGCTAATAACTGCACGATTGTCGTTGAGAACAGTATACGCGTTAAACAGAAGAAATCGGTAGAGGAAAATTGATTAATTAGTAATAATTGGTAATAGGAGAAATGACAAAGAGATTACGGAACGTGGCAGACAGGCAGAAGCGTTTCTGAGAAGCATTAGGAGCTAAGTGTGGAATAAAGATGTCCCTCAAAAGAGCAAGGAAGTGTTATACAGAAGCTACTATATCCCGATACTGACCTATGCATCAGAAACGTGGATAATGACGAAAAGAGACATAAGCAGAATACAGGCAAATGAAATGAAGTTCCTGCGAAGTAGCATCGGAGTAACAAGAAGAGACAGGATGAGGAATGAAAAGATCAGGGAAATAGTGAAAGGGGAGCCCTTGCAAGGTAGGATTGAGACATCAAGACTGAGGTGGTATGGACACTTAAAGAGAATGGAACAGAAGGGGATTCCCAAGAGGATACATGAGATGCAGATGCAGAAGAAACGACCAAGAGATAGTTGGCTGAAAGGAGTGGAGGAATGTGTCAGGAAGAGAGGCGAGGACTGGACCAGAGTGACAGCGGAGAGGTGGTGGGAAGAAAGGACTAAGTGGCAAGGCTTATGTTCCAAACAGACCCAGCCTGGGGCTGGAAACTGTACAAGTTGATGATGATGAGTAATCTTAGGGGATTTTGAAAAATTGTCATTTTTATTCTGTTTCCCAAAATTTCAGAGAACTAAAAAGAAAAGTTTCTGATACCCAAAATTTGATGGTTGGGTTTCATGTGTGATGAGGTAATCGTTTCAGAAGAATCGCTTCAAAAATGTGGAGGTTCCTCCTAAACGTATATGCATACCTTAATCTGTTCCGAACCCCTTAATGCTTTATGGTGTTTACATCACATAGACCACAACTAACAAATATTAGGAGTTGCATTATCTCAACTAATACTGCAACTAAATAAGTGTATATATTGTAAATATTTTCACCCATACTTTCAGACGTAGATTTTATAGCCAGAGTTTAATGAATCTGATGATGATCGCTTGACGATCGAAACTGGTCATCCAAATATATTTATTAATCTCATGTAAATATTTTGAGGATTAGGAAATGACCCATCTCATTTGAGTACAATCGTGTTGACCGACTGAAAAGCACCAAACTTTTGTTTTGCCCCTTAATGCTGTTGTTGTTGTTGTTTGAGTCTTCAGTCTTTTGATTGGTTTGATGCAGCGCTCCATGCCTCCATGTATTGAGCTAATCGTTTCATCTCTACATAGCTATCACACCCTACATCCGAGGCAATCTGTTTAACATATTCTAACTTTGGTCTACCCCTACAGTTCTTGTCCTCGACCCTTCCTTCCATAACTAAGCTTGCTATTCCTGGGTGTCTTAAAATGTATCCTACCATCCTATCTCTTCCCTTCATTAGCAGTCGCCAGAAACATCTCTCCTCTCCCACTCGTCTTAATACCTCTTCGTTTGAAACCCTATCTACCCATCTGATCTTCATTATTCTCCTGTAACACCACATTTCAAACGCTTCATTTCTCATCTTTTCTACTGCACCAATAGTCCAAGTTTCACATCCATAGAGCACCACGCTCCAGACAATCTTTCAAAAATAACCTCCTAATACCTAAATCTATATTCGATGACAACAGATTCCTTTTCTGTAGAAATGCTTTCCTTGCCTGAACCAACCTACTTTTTATATCCTCTTTGCTTCGTCCATCACCGGTTATTTTGTTTCCTATGTAACAGAAGTCTCCTAGTTCCTTTAGCTGTTGATCTGTACGTATTCTGTGCTCGAGTTATTTTGGTCACCCCTAAGAGTTTACGAGGATGCCGTAAAACAATTACCTACAACATATCAATTAATTAATACCAACGCTTTACTTTAATTTATATCATGACGGAGCTGAAATATAACCGACAGTAATGAAAAAAATCGAGCGAGACCCGTTAAATGGCAGCAAAGTGTCAAATGAATCATTTTATATCAACATGTAGAGTAACAATGGTTCCAAGTGGCCAATGAAAAATGGGAAAAGGTAATTGGAAAATTGAGTTCGATAAACCTCCACTAGTGCAACACATTCGACATGACAGATTGGGGCTGAAGGTCAGACTGGACGAGAAGGGGTGGGAATGGAGGATGTAGTGTGCTTGGGGATGTTGGTTGGTTGGTTCCTCAGTTTAGGGGATGCAACAACGCGGTCATGTAGCCCCGTGTACTTTGTGTTGTGTGTAGAATCTGTCTGATAACCGCTGTTAATTGTGATGACTGTATTGGTGTGTGCTATCTGTTATCTGCAGACGATAATTTCAATTAGTTCCTACTTTCGCTACCAAATGCTACCGTCCACGACACCTAGCTGTGAACTTGGCTACTACTAGATGCCATTGCAACCAGCGCCTGGTGACGAACGTTGGAACTTAAGAGCATTGAACAAACCTAACCTATAAATGTTGCTTCACACTAGTTTAATTAGTGGAAGGTTCTTTTACATGCCATAAACCTATGATATGGGCCCGCCGAAGGAAGGCATACTGAGGGATTTTTAACGCTCTTAAAAAACCGACGATATCGGCTGAGTTTGAACGCGCGACCTTGGACATAGAAACTCATCATGCTATCAACTATGCCACTGAAGCTGCCTGCTTGCGGCTGAAGGTCAGACCAGACGGGATGGGGTGGGTGCTTGGGGGTGTACTACCTGTACTAATGAGGGTGGCAAGGTAGTAGCCATGGCTTTAACCAGCCTGACATTTACTTGGGGTAGAAGTAGGAAACCACGGAAAACTGCTCCCTGGATGGTTGAGGTGGGAGTCAAACCCACGAGGCTCTGTCCAGCCCTCAGACCACAATTGACTTTCCTGGCAGAGATGGGAATCGAACCCAGACCTTGGCGGTTAGAGGGAAGTACTATAACATATGTAAGAAATGTTTGAATCCACGTCCAGAAGATTGCAACACAGCATCCTTCTATCTATATATATAAAAATCAATGTAACGTGATAGTTTGTCTGTGGGTGTGTATGTCTCCTATGCGTTCATATACCATTCGGCCGATTGCGATGAAACTTGGGTGAGATGTTGAGTACACTCCAAGGAAGGTTTCTGACTTAGTAAATCCATTTTACAATAGGTAGCGCACGCGTAGATTCAACAAATGAGCGACGATGCGCGAAGCATTTCAACCAAGTCCCGTATGTGTTCATATACCATTCGTCCGATAGCGATGAAACTTGGGTGAGATGTTGTGTACACTTACGTGAAGGTTTCAAAATTAGTGAATACATTTCACAGTAGATAGCGCACAAGTAGATTCAACAAATGAGCGACGACACGCAATGCGTTTCAACAAAGTCCCGTATGCATTCATATACCATTCGTCCGATAGCTATGAAACTAGGCTGAGATTTTGTGTGCACTCCAGGGAAGGTTTCTAGCTTAGTAAATCCCTTTAAAAATAGGTAGAGCACGAGTAGAATCAACAAATGAGCAACGGCGCGCGAAGCGTTTCAACAAAGTCCCATATAATTTCATATACCATTCATCTGATAGCGATGAAACTTTGGTGAGATGTTGTGTACACTCCAGGGAAGGTTTCTGGCTTAGTACATACATTTTACAATAGGTATCACACCAGTAGATTCAACAAATGAGCGATGACACGCGAAGCGTTTCAACAAAGTCCCGTATAAAGTCGTATACCAGTCGTCTGATAGTGATAAATGTTTGGTGAATTGTTGTGTACACTCCAGGAAAGGTTTCTGGCTAAGTAAATCCATTTTACAATATGAAGCGCACGTTTATATTCAACAAATGAGTGACTACGCGCGAAGCGTTTCGACAACGTCCCGTATACGTTCACATACCATTCATCCGATTGCGATGAAACTTGGGTGAGATGTTGTGTACACTCCAGGGAAGGTTTCTGGCTGAGTACATCCATATTACAATATGTAGCGCAAGAGTAGAATCAACAAGTGAGCGACGACACGCGAAGCGTTTCAACCAAGTCCCGTATGCATTCATGTACCATTCGTCCGTAGCTATGAAACTTGAGTGAGATGTTGTGTACACGTCATGGAAAATTTCTGGCTTAGTAAATCCACTATACAATATGCAGCGCACAAGTTGATTCAACAAATGAGGGACGACGCGCGAAGCGTTTAAACAAATTCCCTATAAGGTCATATACCATTCTGCCGTTAGCGGTGAAACTTGGGTGAAATATGGTGGACACTCCAAGGAAGGTTTCTGGCTTAGTAAATACATTTCACAGTAGGTAGCACACGAGTAGATTCGACAAATGAACGACGACATGCGGAGCGTTTCAATACAGTCCCTTATGTCTTCATATCCCATTAGTCCGATAGCGATGAAACTTGGGTGAGATGTTGTGGACACTTACGTGACGGTTTCTAACTTAGTAAATACATTTTACAGTAGGTAGCGCACGAGTAGATTCAACAAATGAGTGACGGAGCACGAATCGTTTAAACAAAATCAGGTATGCGTTCATATACTATTCATCCGATTGCGATGAAACATTGATCAGTTATTGTGTACCCGCCAGGGAAGGGGACTTAGTAAATCCATTTCACAATAAGTAGCGCAAGAGTAGATGAAACAAATGGGTGACGACGCGCGAAGCGTTTCAACAAAATCCCCTATTGCGTTCATATAACATTCTTCGATTGCGATGAAACCTTGATGAGTTATTGTGTACACACCAGGGAAGGGCTTCGACTTAGTAATACATTTCTCAATAGGTAGCGCACGAGTAGATTGAACAAATGAGTGACAGCGCACGAATCGTTTAAACAAAATCCCGTATACGTGCATATACAATTCAACCGATTGCGATGAATCATTGATGAGTTATTGTGTACACACCAGGGAAGGGTTTCGACTTAGTAAATCCATTTCACAACAGGTAGCGTACGAGTAGATTCAACAAATGAGTGACGGCGATGAAACTTTCGAAAGTTGTTGTGCACGCTTCCACGAATGGTTCTAAATTAGAAAATCCATTTTACGATAGCTTAGAGGCAGTTAACATGTAGTGTATCCAAAAGCACTTCAAGAAACAGAATTTCAACGCCAACACTTTCTTTGATTGGCATTGCAACGCATGCCGGGTACAGCTTGTACTGTATAAATTACCGACATGGAAAGTGCACCGTCCCATATGTTCACATAAATAAACTGGTGAATATGAGACAAGAAAGAGCACTGTAACTTAAAATCCTCAATTCCAATTTCTACACAGGGCAGTGCTTTCAAACGATTTCGGTGACAGTTAGAGTGAATGCTGATGCAAATCGGCAGTCTGTAAACATATGAAATTGCCAAGCACACAGAGCGCATGCGTGGGTCAGAGAAATTAAAAGCACAGACAGCAAACCCAGCGCTTGCACTCCGATCACTAAATTCAAGTGACTGAATCACGACAGATATTTATGAATATTTCTGTTCGAACATAAACAGTCGTATGCAACTCGCCTATAATGGTAATTAAGACACTCGTATGGAAATTATAAAACTCGCTCCGCTCGTTTTGTAAACATACTCGTGTCTTTATTTTTGCCATTATAGGCTCGTCCCTTTTAACTACAGTGAGGCTTTTAGAGATACCGAAATTTTGCTCCGAAGGGGTTCTTTAACGTGGCAGTAAATCTACTGACACCACTCCCTCACATTTGAGCTCCCTAGAATGCTCACTAACTGCGCCAGGATTCGATCCTGCGACCCTGGAAACAGCAGGTAAGAACGTTACCGCTGCACCAGTCACACAAGTAACCGATTGTAACAAACGAGTATTCAAAAGAAAGAGTGTTGCCCGCAGCAGTGACGATTTGCTCTCTGATTTATAAATATTGACAATTTGTTTAAAAAGTGCGATTAAACAAATAAACAAGACGTTAGGCCCTGCCAGAACTGTATCGCGTCGAGCCCGCATAACAATAAAACCGGGCGGGTGATGTATACCCATGCGAAACTTGTCGCGTGGTTTCGATAGTTATTAATATTTCTTTCTCTATCGTTTAGGCCTACTTAGGACCACAGGGCTCATATGTACTCTTCAGTAAAGTTGTTGCTTTCTTCCTCTTCCAATAGTCCCTCATTTTCTGACTATGAGTCAGTCTTCTTTCTTCTGTCCACTTAGCTCCTGTAGTCTTCCTATTTGTAAGGGACGTTGGGAAAACGCCCTGTCGGATGACCTGACCGAACATCAGTCGGTCACGAGTTTGTTCCAGTGGGATATCTAGTTGTTCCATATCTGACTTAACTGACGCAATCCATTTGTTCTTAGAAGCCTTGCTTCTTCCTGTTACTGTGAATATCCTTTTGCTGAGTCTTTCAGAATCCAGACGAGCCAAGTGTCCATAAAAGGCCAGGCGACTTTTCCTTATAGACGTGATGATGTCCACCTGGTGTCCATACAATTCATCATTATGCCCCCCTCCTCTTAATATCCTCCTCTGGATCTTCCTCTCTTTTAACTCCAGTTTTCTGAGTGGACCTTTCTGGTCATTACAAGGCACTCAGAAGCATACAGAACAGATGGCTTGACGACCGAGTTATAGTGTCTTGAGTTTGATGTTCTTGGAGAGGCACTTAGATGAATAGATACTACGACGGGAATGATAAGCCCTTTCAAACTTGGTACATCTGGCATCTATGGCTAGGTTCTCGCTCTCATACGCCGAAATTCATTCTCGTAAGTACTTAACTGCTGGTACCTCTCGTATCGTAGTGCCTGTGACGGGAATATTAGAAGGGATCTGTTTGATATTGGTCATAACTCAGTCTTCAGTTGATCTTCAAACCTTTCTTAATATTATTGTTTAACATTTTTGATGTGTAACATTTTTCCACTCGGTTGCTGGATATTTTTGTGGGAGTGATTTTGAAAAATGGGACGGAAGTGGATCGGACGGAAGGGTGTAAGTTGGATCGCAGTGGCAGTGGTACAATGTGGAATGTTTATCATCACATACGGATTACTTTGTAACAGCAGAGTATCAAGAAGGCAGTGCGAGAGTAGAAACCTCAAGTAGGCAGTGAAGAAAAAAATTCAGACTCTGTTTACTGGCAGGAGAGTGATGTAACCTCAGAGTATCAAGAAGGCAGTGCGAGAGTAGAAATATCAAGTAGGCAGTGAAGAAATAAAGAGAGTCTTGGAATTGTTATGCATTATGAGAGTGTAAAAAATAAAAAGATTTTTTTTTTGTGTGTGTTGATGAATGTCAAGGATAATAAAAACGGTAAGGCTCGTAGCTTTTTTTAATATTACTATTGTTATTATTATTATGCCCATTCATAGATCGCGTTGGAACTTGATGACTTTTCCCTTCTTCTTCCCCCAAAATCTCTTCATGAACTCACTGTGTTACTTCTTGCGTTCTTCTTTCCATCTTGTACCAGTCCTCACAGTAAATGTGCGCTTATTTACTGAGGTTCTCAAGATTTCTCGGTTTTTCATTATGTTCTCTCCGATGTTCGTCTCATTCCTTGTCTCCTCCAGCCAATTTACCCTCACACTTGTTGTATTAATTATATTGAATAACGTAGTGATGTGAACTTAATAAGGGGTGCTTCCTTATTGACGTTGAAACTAAGTGAAATACCAATGATATGGACTCTGTCTTGAGGAAGGACTTCATGATGAAAATTAATAAATGTAAAACAAAAATATTGGAACGCAGCCGAAATAAATCAGAAACCACCATGTACATCAAATTGGCAGGTAAAAAGCTAAAGGAAGTAGGAGACTTCTGTTACTTAGGAAACAAAATAGCCAGCGATAGACGAAGCAAAGAGGATTAAAAAAGTAGGTTGGCTCAGGCAAGGAAAGCATTTCTACAGAAACAGAATCTGTTGATATCGAATATAGATTTAGGTAGGCTATTAGGAAGTCATTTTTGAAGACCTTTGTCTGGAACGTGGTGCTCTATGGAAGTGAAACTTGGACTATTGGTGCTGCAGAAAAGAGGAGAATTGAAGCGTTTGAAATGTGGTGTTACAGGAGAATGATGAAGACCAGATGGGTAGATAGGGTTACAAACGAAGAGGTATTAAGGCGAGTGGGAGAGGGGAGATGTTTCTGGCGATTGCTAATGAAGGGAAGAGATTGGTTGGTAGGACACATACTAAGACACCCAGGAATAGCAAGCTTAGTTATGGAAGGAAGGGTCGAGGACAAGAACTGTAGGGGTAGACCAAGGTTAGAATATGTTAAACAGCGTCGGATGAAGGGTGTGATAGCTATGTAGAGATCAAACGATTAGCTGAGGACAGGGAGGCATGGAATGATGCATCAAACCAGTCAAAAGACTGAAGACACAATCAACAATAACATTCAATAAATTAATTACACCTTAATCAATAAAATTGAATTAATATACATTAATTAATTAATGGAATGTATCAGTTTCGACCATAGTATGGCCTTCTTCAGCAATGATTCTTCAAAGAAAATAAACTGTTGCAATCACGAGCAAAGCTTTTTCGGTTTTTCAATGAAAATTGTATTAAAAATAGTTAAAACCAGATCTATAACAAATATGGGCTTTAATTTGACAATAAAATAAAAAACAATTTTGTTAAAAAGAATATCTAAATAGTTGGTATTGTATATTCCTATAAAATAGACTAAAATATATTGAGATGGTCAAGAGGGTGTGAGGTGTGTTCTTCTTGCTCCAATGGACATTTTGAAGTGATATGGAAATGTTAAAGGTCCATGACAAAGAACTGTTGTATCGTAATTTATGGCGATGAAGTTGGAATTTGCCATAATTATGTTGGTTTTCAGTTTTAGTTCTCCTTTCTGTAAGTCTATTGTTGTCCATCCTGAATATGTGTCCAATCGTCTCCTGCGTGCAGTGTTTGTCTCTTGATCCAAATTCCATTTTCTTTGTAGGGCCGAATATTTTTCTATGAATTTTGAGATCTTGCTTTTCAATATCAGCTATGTTTGAATGGCCTCTTAAAGTTATGGTTTCTGATGTGGGACGACAGCGGTTTAAATTTTGCATTACGTGTCGTCACTATTTTATTGTAGTGATTCCACGTTATTATTATTATTATTCTTTTTTCGAATGAGCCAACTATGGACTACGTAGGTTAACCAAAATGGTGTTCAGCTTGATCAGTTGGGATTGGTTTCACGTTCATAAGAGCCTTCATCCTAGCCCATATCTCCTTAATTTGCTGACTTTGTAGTTGTTTAGCTGCTTCTGACCTCTTTGGTCTCTGCCCTTTCTTAAGTTTAATCTATGGGTCTTCTTTTAGCATTTTGGGGAAGGCTTTTCTGCCTTGTATAATGGATTCAGAGATGTCAAAGGTTTGCAGATCTTGTTTAACTTGCCTGGTACCACAGTGATGTTGATTTCTTGCTGGAGCTGACTCTGTGGATTACACTGGTCAATCTTGACTCGTTCATTCTCTCAAGGTGTCCGTAGAATTGGAGAGGTCTCTTGATGATTGTGCCCATTAGAGGTTCTTGCTTTAGGTAGAGATCATCGCTGGTTCTGTGATACCTTTCTCCATTTATGATCCTTGGGCCTAAGATCTTCCTCAAGATAATTCTTTCCTTGACCTCTAGTTTCTGTGCCAGGTTTGCCCCTTTGATGGTTAGGGTTTCAGCTGCATAGAGGACCTCGGGCCTGATTACAGCCCTATAGTGCCTTAATTTCGCATTGATGGATATGGATTTCTTCTGGTAAACTTTTCTGCATTGATGGTATGCAATAGTCAGTTTCAGAATCCTTTCTTCAAATGGTTTATTATTCCTGAGGTCTTCACTGACCCATTCCCCCAAATATTTAAAATCTCCGACTTTACGGATCCTGTTGTTGGGAAGAAGGTATTCTGGTGCAGATTTCTCATATCTCATGAACACTGATTTCTCGTAAGACAACTGAAGGCCAGTCTTGGAGGCTATATATATTGGAGAGTGATGATCTGGTCTGTTGCTGTTTCAACCGAATCTGCTAGCATAGCTACATCATCTGCGATAGCGATACAGTCCACTCGGGTATTGATTTTGAGTTTTCTGTTTATTACTCTTAGACCTGTTTCAGGGAGTGTTTTACTCCATTCAAGGATTATTTTCTCTAATACATAGTTAAATAATATGGGCGAGATTCCATCTCCCTGCCTTACCCCAGTTTTAATATCAAAAGGGTCAGAGACTTTCCCTCTAAACTTCACGTTATTATTATTAATATTATTGCTATTATTATTGTTATTATTGTTATAACTTCTCGGTTTGATTGATAGATTCCTTGCCTTTGGCACAACGGGTCTCTGATTTCATTTCCAGCCAGCCTATATCCACTGGCTCAGGGAATTGATGTCATCATCCGGCTCTTTGTGATAATAGTCGAGGTGTGTCTGGGATTGACGTTCACCACTCAGCTGATTAGTGCATGTTTCCGTTGCAAATTACTGCTCAATGGATATCGATAAAAATGTCAGTTACGAGTTATAATGGCGATAATATTCTCTTTCAATTCATGATGACTCGTCGCTTCAAAGTGCCCGTCTTGTCAATCAACTGGGGCGTGCGAACAGTCTCTCATCCCAGCAAGGTGAGTACATGATGATTCAAAAATGTTGAATGCCGAACTTATTTTGCAGACGAGTTACGCCTTTTCAGGGCTCACTGGGGACCACACTTGTTCAACTGTTGGGTTTTGAGTTTTGCTCAGTACTGATGCATCTTTTCCGGATGTAAGTAAAAATTCAGACTTTCACGACCGGCGTTGAAATAGGAATCTCTGTTTCGCGGGCTTATAGGCCGTGTTCTAAGGACATTTAGTCGACCTGACGTTTCGCTGAAGACTGTTTTCAGCATGTTCACAGGTTACATTAAGCGATGTATTTATTTGTATTTATTTTCTTTCCTCCGACGAAGGGGTGCCTTTCCTTAGAGGTTTTTCCTGAAAACCATATGTCTGGTTGGTCCCACAGTTTAGGGGCTGCGACAATGCGGTCATGTAGCCCCGTGTACTTTGGGTGTGTGTAGAATCTGTCTGATTATTATTATTTTCGTGGAAACACCTAAAATGTACAATAAATAAATACATATACATATATTGTACCCAATTAAACCTCACCATTTGGACACAATATATACACAGTCACAAACATTTACAAACATTGTGAAGTGAAATGCCATGTCCTGTGGTTTGGATTCCACGTAAAATGGAGGTCCCGTGGCTCATGATCGCATGATCGGTCACGTAAAACTAAAATCTTCCTTCCCTCCTTCCTTCCTTCCTTTATTTACAAACATTAAGCTTCCCATAGACCGATCTTGCGAGGTTAACTGTTAATCTGCCCACGCCAGATCTCAATCTGTTCAGAGATTTCCATGTTGACCATCCTTTATCGTGCCCAGGTGGTAAAGTTTCTGCTACTTTCTTCCAGCCGTTAGGAATGGGGCCTTTAGCTTTCAAACAACTGCAGCCTGGCTTTTTTATCAATCTGTCTGATAACCGGTGTTAATTGTGGTGGCTGTATTGGTGTGTGATTTCTGTAATTCAGGTAAGGACTGCCGACGATCAATTTCAAGTAGTTCCTAATTGTGCTAACAAACTCTACCGTCAACGACACCTAGCTGCGAAATTGGCTACTAGATGCCGCGGCACCTAGCGACGAATGTTGGAACTTAATAGAGCGTTAATCAAATCTAACCTACAAATTAAGATTCACACAATTTAAGTTAGTTGAAAGTTCTTTTTCATGCCATAAATCTATGACATGGACCCACTGGCTTTACTTCCCCTGCGAAGGAAGGCATACTAAGGGATTTTTAACGTAAGAATATGTCTCACGGATTGTCTGTCTTGTAGGTCTGTTAGTCCCGGTTAGTCTGAGCTTCAGTCAGCCAAGCGGTACGGACTTTTTCGTTCCGCCAGAAGGTGAGTTACCCCTCGTTTCCTGGCACAGTCAGTCTATTTGTATGTAGATCTCTGTGTTGTGTCGTCTCCGGTATTTCCAATATTCTAATACGGCTCCTAAGTTCTTTCTGAGAATGCTTTGCTCTCTAACCTCTAATTTATCCGTCAAGCCTCTTGAATACATTGTCAGACGCTCCATATCATACAGGGCTACTACTCTTGTGTAGTGCTTCAGTTTAAGATTGCGTGACAGTCACCTCTTGTTATAGATGTTCTGAGTCAGTCTATGGGCCAATTAATGAAATGAAAATCCACAGCCTGCTGCCAGTCTCCGACCGGGTCAGGAATGGAATGAATGAAGCCCCCATCCAGCGGCGAGGATATGAAATGTGCCGGCTGCCGAGGCCTGACGCACTCCTCGGGCCAATTAATAATAATATTAATAACCTCTGGCTCTACAGCCCGTGTAGGGCCTGGGCCTACCAATCGATCGCTGCCGAGCCATTTGACCTACAGATATTGGGGTGACGCGTGATCAGCGCATCAGGTCCCCCCGGCCGTTAATCATGGTTTTCGTGATCAGGGCGGTGCCTGACCGTCAGACAGCTACTCAATTGTCCTCACGGGGCTGAGTGCACCCCGTTGTAGACCTCACGTCAATTTTTAAAATCCCTGACGGAGCCGGGAATTGAACCCGGGGCCTCCGAGTAAGTGGCGCACTATCCCAACACCACGGGGACAGCCTATGGGCCAATTCCAGCTAATTAAATCCAGCTAAATAGGGCTATATTAAAGTCTATTCGTCGAGTCGAGACAGGGAAACACGTCCAGTTCACGTCATCAGCTCTGCCGGCCAAGGGTAGCCAAGAAGCTCCGAGATCATTAGTCATGTCGTAGCCCTAGACAAGACAAGACTTGCTGCACTTAGTGCTGTGTTGCACTGTATACTGTTGCCTGTCATAAGCAGTTAAGAAATTATTAATTAATTGTTTAAATAAATACATAACGAACATTAAATAAACCGCGCTGTAGCATGTAACATGTTGGCTATACACAGCACTGAAGCTGGCGTACGTTCAACAGACACAGCTCTATGCACCCCTTGAGGGGAGCCCTGCAATCACGTGTACAACTTACTGTGTTTACTTCCACTACCTCGACTCGGCGAACAGACTTTAGTGTATGTATTTGCAATTCGGACTAGAATTTCAAAGTACGTGGTTGTGGCATTAATTTGGGAGCCATCTCAGCATTCGCCTGGAGAAAAAGTGGGAGGGGTGGGGGTGTAATCACAGAACAGCTCCTTTAGAACAGCTGGGGTTGGAATTTAACCCATCTCTTCTCAGTTCTGCCTCCCAATTCTGAGTATACCACGTTCCTAATTAAATTAATTATGAGGGATGTACAAATGAAAAGGTACGTAACGTTGCTCTGGGTGCAATGTATTATTTATTCAAAAGTAATCACCACAGTCCTGTGCACAGGTGTTCCATTGCTTCACTAGCTGCAGGATTCCCTGTTCCCAGAAATCTTGTGGTTGTGACAGGAGCCAATCCTGTACGGTATCCTTTAGTTCGTCGTCCGATTAGAAACGTTTTCCCTTGAGACGAACCATTTACAGTGACGTTTATTGTGCGATATTCCGTATAGGCCAGTCAAAAGCGACACATAAATTGCTAAATTCGCAAAACATGATGTATCTCTGATTTTTTTAATATGTTGTTTGGATCCATTAGGGCTATGTATACCCAAGTTTGCAACTCTCAAAAAGTTGTGTAAAAACATTTGCACACTAAAAACTGCGAAATTTTCTGACTTGTTTCAGATTCTGCTCTATATCTCCTAATCCATGCATTCGTCGTCGAAATCTATTCTATACGTTTGTTAAGAGCATTAAATATGTGACACTTAATGCCCAACCGGAGCTCTGTAGGTTAATTGGTTACTGCATTAAGGCTCTTTGAAATTAGGCCAAGTTTTCCGAAAACTGAACATTTTCGTTTTAGACCTTCTTTCTACCGAAATTGCGCCGAAACCGTCGATCCTACGAGTAGAACCTGCCGAACATAATGTGTAGGCAATTTAATTAACTTTAAATTAAGCGCAGAGCGGGATCTGTATGCTTCTTAGTTCTCTCCAAATATCAAAACAACCCATACAAGAAAAAAATCGCATTTTTTCCAGAAATGTACCTAACCACTTTTTGTTGCATGAAGTGATATTTAAACATGCAAAACGTGTTATGAATCTAGGGGAGGGCGAGGAGGGCGACTGCCCAGAGCCCCGCGGTCCGGGAAGGGGCCCACGTCATGATTTTTTAAATTTAATAATTAATTAATTATACTTTTCACACTAATTTGTAATTCATATTCCTTTTTTCAGTGCAGCTATGACCTCCCGTGAGACAGAGAGGCTCTTGCTTGGCACTGAAAGGTCACAAATACTGTTTGCAGAAGACAATGAAAATGTACAAAGTGTAACTGCCCAATTCAAAAGCGCCCTTGAAAAACTTGAAGAAGAAGGCCCGACCGCAAAACTTGGGGTACTCTACTATCGAATGACCTAACTCATGAAGCAATTCATTCAAGCCGAAAGGATGGGAGATTGGAACCTTCACCTGCAAATAATCAGCCAAATGCTCCCATTCTTTCACACGTCTGGACACTTCTTCTATGCGAAAAGTGCTCGTTTATATTTACAAGAAATGAGCACTCTGCAAGACCAGATGGACCCAACAGAATATCAATTGTTCACGAAGGGATGCTTCACCATCCGCAGATCCGACAAATTTGGTCAGGTCTGTGGACTGACTTGACAATTGAATAGGTATTGATGCATTCAATGAAGAGCCAGGGTGGCCTAACCCATGGCAGAGGTATCTCCTAGAAGTGTGCTCTCTCGATGGACGGACGGGATGGTATATATGCTGAACATATGTGAAGAGGTAGAAGGGTATTGGGATATTTCTTCCACAACAAGTTAACAGCATGTCGATATGCGACTTCGCAAATTGCACGAGATACCTCTGACGTGAAAAAACTGAAAGCCTAGTTCAATAACCATCCACCGTTCCCATCGATAGATAAACTCGTATCCATCAGCAGTGGCACTGTAGGTGGCCCCCACATAAATTGCCACACTGTCCGAGAAGGACTGAAATGGGTGAACCGAATTATTGGAAAAACTTTTGGGAATGTTAGTTTCTCTAGGAAAGAAAAAGTCATCTCTTTGTCAACGCCTACCACCTCTATCAAGATCCACAAGAAGGGAGTCGATGTCGAGGCACTCACCATCATCCAGCGCATGGGTATCATGAAACAGTCAGACCTACAGTTGAAGGCCCACTTTACATATAAGCTCGCTCCATTTCCAATGGCCCTATTTTCCGACAAAGGGATACGCAAAGGCACAAAATTAGCTTTTTACGCTGCCTTCACCCAAGCCACAGAGAACGTCAGTGTGCAGGCAAAAACATTTGCTGTCGTCGATGGAGGATACCTCCATAAAGTCGTGTGGCATCGGAATGATTCGGTACGGGCTATCACAGCAAGCTACTTAAACTACATATTTAACCACTTGGGAGAAATGTGTGTGTAGTCTTCGACGGGTATCCTGAGGTTGGCACCCGAAAGAGCACCAAATTTGCAGAGCGATCACGACGGTATTCTGCAGCATCAGCGGAAATTGTGTTTGACGCATCGACCATCATCACAGTTTCCCAAGAGAAGATGCTCTCGAATGATAAAAACAAGGTTCGTCTCATTGAGCATTTCTGTTCTGCTTTTGCTCTCGAGGGGATTAAAACAAGAATATCAAGAGTAGATGCAGACCGCGATATCGTTGCGACTGCTCTGCAAAAAAGGTACCTCCAATGACCACGTCATCTTCTTTGGAGAGGATGAGGATTTGCTTGTGCTCCTCTGCGGTCTAGAATCCACTAAAACGAACGTATACTTCCAGAAGAGTAGCAGA
Organism: Meconema thalassinum; assembly: GCA_946902985.2. NCBI lineage: Eukaryota > Metazoa > Arthropoda > Insecta > Orthoptera > Tettigoniidae > Meconema > Meconema thalassinum. Next base: position 296,856,816 of record OX336396.1, on the reverse strand, counting down.
GGTGAGGCGGGTTGCGTCCAATTCTCCACCAGCTCATTCAACCAAGGGGAAGTGGAGCTACCACCTGGATTTGAACTTTTCATCCACGCATTTACTGGGTGCGACACCACCTCTGCCCTCTTCTGGCAGGGGAAGATGACGATGTGGGGCCACTTCAGACAAAATCAAGCCCTAGTGGACCAAGCAAGAATTTCCCTCCAGACAGATGCCACAAACCAACAAGCCCCAGCAGCCGGTGGCAAGTGCCTAGTTGCCCAACATGGAGGAGACCAAACGACAGACACCCTCAACGATGTACGCTTCCGTACTGTTGTGAATCTGGCCCGTTTGCCACCAACCACAGAGGCTGCGTCGTATCACCACTACCGCACATACCACCATGTGCAAAAGTGGTTGGGGGTGGAGAAAGAGGCCACCGACTGGGGTTAGGAATTGACCTCGGCTGGACTCATCCCCATTGCCAGTTGACAAGCTACTGCCCCCGCAGAGCTCCTAAAACTCCTCTCTTGCAAATGCAAGAAGGGGTGCAGAGGTGGCTGCACTTGCCTGAAAGCAGGGCTCAGCTGTTCTGTGATGTGTGCTACCTGCTCTGGGGAAACGTGCCAGAACTCCGCCCTTATCATTATTGAAGAGGACGACGACGACGAGCCTCAAGAAAACCTTGAAGATCCACCAATACTGGAGTACCCACGTACAAGGACGAAGACGACGAGCGACCAATAGTGGAAGACCTACCTATTGAAGAGAGGAACGAAAGTGACGGCCCAGGGCCATCAAAAATAAGGCGACGAGTTTGACTATGTGTCTAATTTGATTGACTGATTGATTAAGTTACTGTACTTTTGATTTCTTACGTTTATTTTATTATTATTTTATTATATATATTATATTCTATTAAAATACATTTCACCGTTTGTTAAAATGATTATATGCCTTCTTTTTCGTTACCAAAACAAAAAACAAAGGATAGGAAATGTTATGGAACATTTCTGGTAAAAAGCCATTTTACCTTATATGGGTTGTTTTGATATTTGGAGAGAACTACGAGGCTTTCAGACCCCGCTCAGTGCTTAATTTTAAGCACATACATTGGCCTACAAATTATATCCTTCAAGTTCTACTCGTAGGATCAATGGTTTCGACGTAGTTTCGGTCCAAAAATGGTCTAAATCTAAAATTCTCAATTTTTGAAAAAACTGGCCTATTTGCAAAGTGCCGTAATTCGGTAACCAATTGACCTACAGAGCTCCGGTTTGGCTTAATTTGTCAAACATTTAATGCTCTTAACAAATGTACGGAATAGCTTTCGACGAAGAATGCGTGGAATAGGAGATATAGAGCAGAATCTGAAACAAGACCAAACATTTCGTAGTTTTTGGTGTGTAAAAATTTTTCCACAACTTTTTGAGAGTTGCAAACTTGGGTATACATAGCACTAATGATTCAAACAACATACTAAAAAAATCAGAGATTCATCATGTTTTGCGAATTCATTGTCACTTTTGACTGGCCTAGTAGCCTACGCAAGTCCATCAAGAACAAACGGCTTGGTCTGCTCACGAAGGGAGTGATTCTGCTCCATGATAACGCTCGCCCACACGTCTCTAAAATACACAAGGTGTATTGGCTACGTTCAAGTGGGAGCAACTTGAGTGCTCACCCTACAGCCCAGACTTGTCACCCAGTGACCTCCACCTGTTTGGTCCGTTAAAAATACATCTCAAGGGAAAACGTTTCAAATCGGACGACGAACTAAAGGACACCGTACATGATTGGCTCCTGTCACAACCACAAGACTTCTGGGAACAGGGAATCCTGCGGCTAGTGAAGTAATGGGACACCTGTGGTGATTACTTTTGAGTAACGAATAAATTGTATCCACAGTATCGTTTCGTACCTTTTCATTTGAACACCCCGTATATTACATGGCAGAGCCGAGATTCGAACCCTCAACCTTTGTAACCGCAGTCTCCATCCATACTTACAGTACACCGTGAAGGCTGCTCACCGTGAGGTATTTCACTGATTCAGGTGGTCTAAATTGATTTTCTAGAATGTTATGAAAACCACTGCCGTGAAATATCTGGGAGTACGATTCTTGTAGAATATTCAAGTTTGTTAAAATTGATATAGAACAAGTAGTTCCATGAAGAAATTTACAGCCTATTTTTATATATCCTACTCATGTGAATTGCCTCTATCAACATACAAAATTGCAGTTTGATTGTTGTGATAGATTCGTAGATATTGAGAACCGTCTAAATATTTCGGATAATCGCCAGGTTGGATTTTTATTTATGTACTATTACATTAAGATTATTGTGTACGTGTGGTATTCAAACGTCAATCGCATCATTAGAACACAAGAAGTAAAAACGAGATTTAAAAATTTCGCACATTTGCCATCTTGTGATTATGCAAACAATTGAAATAAATTAGATGCCAGTGGATTAACATTTGTATAAGCATTTAACCTGCAACGTTTCACTGCACTCGGATAGTTAATTCGCGAGAAACGTCCATTTAAATATTTATACTTCGCGTCGCCGCCATGTTGGATTTGTGCTCACGAGGTTACCGAAAGTCCTATAGCCTATATGAACATAAAACAAGATGTTCCGTGGCGAACTAAAGAGCCTACTTTTCTTAAAATTTATGAATCATGCTAATGATTAATCTATATTATCGATATATCTAGAATAATGACGAAATTAAGTTGGTAATATCGAAATTTCTAATTAGTTCGAAATACTGTATACCTCGCATAATGCAGCCTAATAGAGAACTACAGTTGGCAGCCCTGTGGACTGAATATATTCTTAGTTCCATCTCTTAAGGTACAGAATACAAAATTTGGTTGAAGTCCAATGGATAGCATGGACGTTACATGCAGTTAAACATTGTATCTAACAGCGCGCGTAAAATCATGTTGGCATCAATGACATACATGTATTTGTCAGAAATAATCTGAAATAATATGATCTATTTTTGTGCAAATTTTGAATGAAATCCATTAGTTAGTATAGAAGTTAAATGCATTTAAAAATTGGACCTATCAGCAGGCTTAGAATCATGTTGGAAGCACTGACGTATATTAGTTACTCCAAATTAATCTAGAATGCCAGGTACTATACGCGTGCAAACTTTAGAGCTATTGGCTTGCATACTTTCTGATATATTGATATTAGGGTAACAAAAATAGAGACAGTATTTATTAACAGTTGGCAGCCCTGGTTACTCTTAAGAATCGGCATAGTCATACCTGTTGTGGTACACATAGCACACACAAAATGTGGTTGAAATCCAAACGATAGTATAGAAGTTACATGTATTTTAAGTTGTACATCTCAGTAGGCTTAGAATCATGTTGGTAGCACTTACGTATATAAGTTACTGCAAATTAATATAGAATGTCAGGTACTATACGTGTGCATAGTTTAAAGCTGTCGGCTTGCATACTTTCTGATATATGGGTGTTTGGATTTAAAAAATTGAGAGCATTTTTTAACAGTTGGCAGCCCTGGTGGATCCTCAGAATACGCTCAATAATATATGTTTATGTACACATAGCACATACGAAATGTGGTTGAAATCCAATTGATAGTGTAGAAGTTATATGCATTTAACATTTGGACCTATCACCAGGCTTATAATCATTTTGGCAAAACTGACATGTATGGCCTCCTGGAAATATAACTGCAATATTATTTTCTATATGTGTGCCAATTTTGAAATAGCTCCCATTCATACCTTCCAAGATATACAACATGGAGCTCAAATTTCAATTGCGATTTTTCAGCAGTTGGTAGCACTGGCATCATTTTCAAATATGGTCGTGAGATATTCAGGTATAGATCTTTACTCCTACCAAATTTTGTTTCGATTGCTGCAGCCGTTTAGGAGTTGATAGGGGGGGGGGACCCCACACACAGCCAGCCAGACAGACAGACAGACAGACGGACAGACAGACAGAAGGACAGACAGACAGACACACATTTTCCCGATCTCATAAGTCTACTTTTTCCTCATTTTTGCAAAATGTGAAAAGTAGGCTAAAAATTCAGTTTGATTGCTGTAAAAGATTCATAGATATTGAGAACCGTCTAAATATTTCGGTTGCTCGCCATTTTGGTTTGTTATTTGTATAGGCCATAGAGTTATGTACCATTCAATGACAATTATTGCCTAGGTTCATTATTCAAACTTTCACTTCGATCGCATGATTACGAGAAAAGAAATAAAAACTTAATTTTAAAATTTCGCACAGCCGCCATCTTGAGGTTATGTAAACAATTGAAATAAATTAGATGCCAGTGCATTACATTATATAAAATCCTAGTGTTTTATTAATCTCATGTAATTTATTTCAGGATTAGGGCATAACCCATCTCTTTTGGGTACATTCGTGTTGACCGACTGAAAAGCACTAAACTCTTGTTTACTAAGGTAACACTGAAAATATGGCTTCAAACACCACAATGTGTAAAATCATTTACTGTACCACATTTCACTGCGCTCAGAGAGTTAAATCACGAGGAAAATCTATTAAAAAGTTTCAACTTCGCTTGGCGAACATGTTCGTCTTGTACTTTACAGGTTTATGAAAGTTACATAGATAAACTTGTATCAGTACCCTTTATGACCGTACAATTTTTCAGGATGATATCTGTAATAGTTTCGGAGATATAGAATGTCAGTGAAATATTTCGCACAGCCGCCATATTGAGGTTATGTAAACAATTGTACTAAATTAGACTCCAGTGCATTACAACGTGTATAAACGTTTGCTGTACCAAGGTTCATTACGTTTGGATAGTTAAATCGCGAGAAAAGTCTATTTAAAAATCTCATATTCGCTTGGCCGCCATGTTGGTTTTGTAGTCACCAGGTTTTTTAAAGTCTCATAAGTGAACTTCTAGTAACGCCTTTTATCACCGTACACAATTCCAGAGCGATATCGGTAACAGTTTCGAAGATACTGATTGCTGGTAAAATATTTCGCACAGCCTCCATGTTGGATTGGTGAGACACAATGAAATTTGAAGGGCCTGGTCGGGGTCGGCCAGAATAGTGCTATGATCTTTCCGAGTTTCATTGTAATCGCTCCAGCCGTTTAGATGTTATTAGGGACACACACACACACACACGAACAAAAGGTGATCTCATAAGCCTATTTTTTCATAAAACGAAAATAGGCTAAAATGACGAAGAAATTGCCATTTTTAAAATGCTGCGTCATAGGTAAATGGTTAGGTTGGATGGGTCCTTAGTTTAGGGGCTGCGACAACGCAGTCATGCAGCTCAGTGTACTTTGGGTGTGTGTAGAATCTGTCTGATAACCAGTGTTAATTGTGATGACTGTATTAGTGTGTTATCTGTTTTAAATCAAGTAAGGACTGCAGACGATAATTTCAAGTAGTTTCTACTTTTGCTACCTGACAGCGAACGATGGAACTAATATAGCGTTATTAATTCTAATCTACAAATTTTGGCTTCACACAAGTGTAGTTAGTGAAAGGTTCTTTTTCATGCCATAAATCTACGACATGGGACCGCAGGCTTTACTTCCCCTCCGAAGGATGTCATACTGGGGGACTTTTAATGCTCTTAAAAAATCCGATGACTTTGGCTGGGTTTGAACCCGCGACCTTGGGCATAGAAGCTCAGCATGCTACCAACTACGCCACCGAAGCCGCTGTTAAATGGTTATCACTAGGGTTCGGATTTTTAGGTGCTAAAAGTCGGGAAAATATTTATTTTTTATGTATTATAATAGTACATTATGCAACTCGCCTATAATGGCAATAATTAAGACACGAGTATTTTTTATAAAACGAGCGTATGCGAGTTTTATAATTTCCATACGAGTGTCTTAATTACTATTATAGGCGAGTTGCATACGACTGTTTATGTTCGACGATAATTATAACTTTATTATATGTTTTAACATAAATATTCATAAATATCAGTTGGAGTCAGCTACTTGAATGTTGTGATCGCAGAGCGAGCGTTGGATGTTATATCTCTGTCTTTCAAGATCACTGGACGACCGACGCATACGCTCTGTGTGCTTGCAATGCCATATGCAGGCCATATGTTTACATCTGTCGCCCCTCAGTAATATTGTCACTGGAGTTGTTTGAAGACAATGAATGCGCTGTGTAGAAATTATATTAAGGTACAGTGCTATTTGTTGTCTCATATGTGTTGTTTGAGTCTTCAGTCTTTTGACTGGTTTGATGCAGCTCTCCCTGCCTCCCTGTCCTGAGCTAATCGTTTCATCTCTACATAGCTACCACACCCTACATCCGAGGCAATCTGTTTAACATATTCTAACCTTGGTCTACCCCTACAGTTCTTGTCCTCGACCCTTCCTTCCATAACTAAGCTTGCTATTCCTGGGTGTCTTAGTATGTGTCCTACCAACCTATCCCTTCTCTTCATTAGCAGTCGCCAGAAACATCTCTCCTCTCCCACTCGTCTTAATACCTCTTTGTTTGTAACCCTATCTACCCATCTGATCTTCATCATTCTCCTGTAGCACCACATTTCAAATGCTTCAATTCTCCTCTTTTCTGCTGCACCAATAGTCCAAGTTTCACTTCCATAGAGCGCCACGCTCCAGACAAAGGCTTTCAAGAATGACTTCCTAATACCTAAATCTATATTCGATGTCAGCAGATTCCTTTTTTGTAGAAATGCTTTTCTTGCCTGAGCCAACCTACTTTTATATCCTCTTTGCTTCGTCCATCACTGGTTATTCTGCTTCCTAAGTAACAGAAATCTCCTACTTCCTTCAGCTTTTCACCTGCCAATTTGATCTCCATAGAGGTTTCTGATTTATTTCGGCTGCATTCCAGTATTTTTGTTTTACATTTATTAATTTTCATCATGAATTCTTTCCGTAAGACGGAGTCCATACCATTCAAAAACTCATTCAAATCCTCAGGCTTGTTGGCCAAGATGACGATGTCATCAGCAAATCTCAGAGTTGAAATTATTTCTCCTTGAATCTTCACTCCCACTTTAAATTTTTCTCTAATTTCCTTCATTGCTTGTTCAATGTAAAGATTGAAAAGTATGGGTGATAAGTTGCAGCCTTGCCTTACACCTTTCTGAATACCAGCTTCTCTCTCATTTCCTTCAACTCGAATGACTGCTGTCTGGTTTCTGTATAGATTGTATATCACCCTCCTTTCCCTGTACTTTATTCCAATCGATTTCAAAATGTCAAACAATTTAGTCCAATCAACGTTATCAAAAGCCTTTTCTAAGTCTACAAAAGCCATGAACGTTCTCTTATCTTTCCTTATTCTACCTTCCAAAATCAGCCTAAGACTTAGTACAGCTTCCCTTGTTCCTACATTTCTCCTGAAACCAAACTGGTCTTCACCCAACTCCGTTTCTATCTGGCTCTCAATCCTCTTGTAAATTATTCTAGACAGGATCTTTGAAGCATGAGTAATCAAGCTGATTGTACGGTAATCTTCACATCTGTCAGCTCCCACTTTCTTTGGTATAGGGATGATTACATTCTTCTTGAAATCAGGGGGTACCTCACCTGTCTCATAAATCCTACACACCAAGTGAAATAACCTGATCAGACCTTCCTCTCCTATGCAGAGTAGCAACTCAATCGGTATATCATCTATGCCTGGTGCTTTGTTCCTGCTTAAGTCTTCCAAAGCTCTATCAAATTCTGATCTCAATATTAAATCTCCTTTCGCATCCTCATCAATTTCCTCCTCCCTTTCCATTACATGATTCTCAATCTCCTTTCCCTTATACAAACTCTCTATGTAAGCTTTCCATCCCTCAACCTTTTCTTCCCTATCTGTTAGAGGCTTTCCATTTGTGTCCTTAATATTACAGCACTTAGTCTTCTTTTCCCCAAAAGTATTCTTAATCCTTCGATAAGCTGTGTCTACTTTTCCTAATTTCAGACAATTTTCTATACCAGCACATTTCTCTTTCAACCATTCTTCTTTCGCTTCCTTGCACTTCTTGTTAACCTCATTTCTCAGACGTCTGTATTCTGCTTTCCCCTTTTCATCTCTTACATTCTTGTGCTTCCGCCTTTCATCCATCAATTCGAGTATATCCTGAGTGATCCACGGTTTTCTACCTATTCTCTCTTTCCTACCAATGTTTTCTTCTGCGGATTTTGTTATTTCATTCCTCAAAAGTGCCCATTCGTCTGCAATTGAAGTTTGTTTAGGTTTTTTCATTAGTCCTTCCTTTATACTCTTCTTGAATCTTTCGTTTACATCCTTCTCTTTCAGTCTGTCTATTGCCCACCTTTTTGGCTTTTGATTTTTCTTCAGTTTCTTCAACTTTAATCTACATTTCATTACAACCAGATTGTGGTCAGAGTTTATGTCAGCACCAGGATATGTTTTACAATCCAAAATCTGGTTTCGAAACCTCTGCTTGACCATAATGAAGTCGATTTGGTAACGCCCTGTATCTCCTGGTCTCATCCATGTGTATATTCTTCTATTGTGGTTATTGAATAAGGTGTTAGCTATGACCAACTCATGCTCAGTGCAGAATTCTACCAGCCTGCTTCCTCGATCATTCCTTTCACCTAATCCGAAATCTCCTACTATCTTCCCTTCTCTCCCATTTCCTACCACAGCATTCCAATCTCCCATTACTATAACATTTTCATCACCCTTGATATACCTCAGAATTTCGTCTATTTCTTCGTAGACCTTTTCAACATCCTCATCATCAGCTTGACTGGTAGGCATATAGACTTGTACCACTGTGGTGCAGGTAGGTTTAGTATTTATTTTTGCTACAATAATCCGTTCACTATATTGCTCATAATATTCCACCCGCTGTCCAAGTTTCCTACTCAATATGAGGCCAACCCCTGCTTGGCCATTGTTTGATTTAGTGCTAATGACCCTATAGTCTCCTGACCAAAAGTCCTATTCTTCCTGCCAGCGCATTTCACTAATCCCATCCAAATCCAACCTCAACCTATCCATTTCCCTTTCTAAGTTTTCTAACCCTCCATTTCCTAGCAGACTTCTAACATTCCACGCTCCGATCCGTAGAATGTCAGAGTTCCTCTTTGTCACTTCTGTGATGTTAACCCCCTCTCGAGTAGTCCCCACCCGGAGATCCGAACGGGGGACTAGTTTACCTCCGGATTGAAATTTTACAAGGGAGGAGGCCATCATCACATGTATTTATGCATAGAGAGGTGCATATCCTCGGGAATAGCAAACGGCTGTAGTTTCCCCTTGCTTTCAGCCGTGCAGCAGGACGCAGTGTAGCCATTATTTGGCTTATATTATCAATATCTTAACCGTCTATAAGACTAGTAAAGAATTGATTTATTCTGAAAGGCTGCTACTCCCTTTCAGAATAAGTAAAGAGCAATTCTACTAACAAAAATACTAACCTTCTACTGTACTAACAATTAAATACCAAAATTATACTAACGAAAAAATACTAAAGTTCCACCAACAACAAATACTACCACTAAAACAGTCTGTCACCAGGCACACTCACATGCACCCTCACACATCACAGTCTACTGAAACAATGAACTAAAACTAATAAACAATGCAAATGTTACCAGACACACTCACACACCACAGTCTAATAGAACAATGACATGTATCTAATAGACAAACTAACTACCTACTTACAACTAACTACATACTTACTGTACTGTTATTTGTCTCATATTCGCCAGTTTATTTACGCGAACATATGGACGGTGCGTATTCCATGTCGGTAATTTATTATAGTTCGATGTTGTGTTTATGTCCGACATGTTGGATTTTGAGCGCACGCGTGAAGGTATCGTTACCTAATTGGTCAATGAACGAGCTCTGATTGGCTGGAGAAACTGTATCATAATGAAAAAGAGTGTTATAATGACCATCATTATGATACAGTTTTCTGACACATAATAGTGAGGGTCGAACATAAATACGGTACCTAAAATATGTGACAAAAAAGTAAAAATATTTAATTATAATTTAGTTTATTAATGTGGATATAAACAATATGCAGTATCACGAATGTCTCACTGACTGCTGAACAATTACAATACACAACGAGATACTTCTTCAGGTTATCCATCACAAATGACCGACGATTACTGCGAAACACTTCTTCTGGAGGCCCGAGACGGCGGCAATACAATATGTTTCTTGCCCTTGCGGTGTTGTGTAACTTGAGATCGCTGTTCAGCCTGGATTGCTTTCCCACATGTTTGGTAGAACAGAACGGCCCCATTGGAAGTAAAATTATCTGGAAATCCCCGGCTTCCACAGTGAGTGGTACGGGGCGACAACTTAAGAATAACACAGTTACAAGTTGACATACGATCTGCATGAAGATTAGATAGCTCACAGGTTCTTCACCGTTGAAGTAACACAGAACAAAAATGCAATAAACTGAAAGATCTAGCATACTCATTTTTTAATGTAAATATTATGTCTTTTTATGTGTTAATATTTGAATTTATTTATTTATAGATAAAATGCTTAAAATATGTATTTACATAAAAAATATTTATTTACCTAAAACTCCGAGCCCTAGTTATAACCCTGGTTATAATTGTCATTCGAAAGCCCTTGTCAAACGCGGTAAACAGGCGCCAAATACATAGTTAGTCATATATACAGCATGTTTTTAAAAGGAGGTAACATAATTCTTTAAAGACCTATACGAGAGCGGATCGATGCACGTGAACCACTGTCCTGCCAGGCGACCATGACAATGCGAGACCACATGTGGCAACCAGATCCGCCAACAAGAGTCTGGACCTCGCCCCTAGCGATGTCCACGTTCTTGGTCCTCTGAAGAAGTTTATGGCAGAAAAAAAAGCGATTCACGTGCAACGATGACGCCAAAACAGCAGTCCGACTATAGTTCCACAGTCAGTTGGCTGAATTGTACCACAGGGACATCTCAAATTTAGTGCTGCGATGGGACAAATGTCTGAACAAATTTGGAGACTGTGTGGGAAAATAGTGAAAGGTACTTAGAACATAATGAAAATCCACAGCCTGCTTCCAGTCGACCGACCGGGTCAGGGAATGGAATGAATGAAGCCCCCATCTAGCGGCGAGGATATGAACTGTGCCGGCTGCCGAAGCCTGACGCACTCCTCTGGGGCAATGATTAAATGAATGACAGATGAAATGATATGATAGTGGAGAGTGATGCTAGAATGAAATTATGACAGAGAAAACCGGAGTACCCGGAGAGAAACCTGTCTGCCTCTGGTTTGTCCAGCACAGATCTCACATGGAGTGACCGGGATTTGAACCACGGACCCAGCGGTGAGAGGCCGGCGTGCTACGCCTAAGCCACGGAGGCTCACTTAGAACATAATAGTAATAATAATAATAATAATAATAATGTTATTCGTTTTACATCCCATTTAACTACTGTGGCTTGTAGAGGCGCTGGGGTGCCGGAATTTCACCCCGATGGGGACCTTTAACGTGCCAGTAAACCTACTGACACGGCTCCCTCACATTTGCGCACCCTCAAATGCCAACTGACTTCCCCAGGATTCAATCCTGCAATCTTGGGCACAGCAAGCGAGAACGTTACCGCTGAGCCACGCGGCTAGTCGTACTTTGTAACTATTTGTAATTACCGGTATGTATTTTAGTTCGGCTACTAGAAAATAGGGCCAAAGGCTTTCAAATCCGCCCTCGTAAAATGCGATATCGTCTGCTCAATGCAGAATCTGCTAAACTGTGTTATTGTGATGATAGTGTATGCAATTGCTTGGGCGGAAAATTCGGGTAAGTCCCTCGGAACTTGAAATGGGGTACAATACCTACAAGTATAGATAATTTCTCTTGCTAACTTATTCCTGTGTAGCAGCACCTTCGTGGAAGAATCTGCCGGTAGTAAACCGTTGCCCAGGGATCACCCGATTGCATTGACCACAATCTTCGGGGCGGCTTCTTCCTTTCTTCTATGAAACTTGGCTCCAGGGTGAATCTGCTCCGCAAGGTTGCCGGTAATAGTTGGGGTGCGGACGCCAACACTTTACACTCTTCTGCACTCACGTTTGTGTACTCTGCTGGTGAATACTGTGTTCCTGTGTGGGTGGACAGCGTCTACACAAAAGATTGATGTGCAGCTTAATGAAGCCATGAGATTTATCACTGGGACTGTCAGATCTACTCCTATTCAGTGGTTACCTGTCCCAACTAATATTGTTCCGCAAGATCTAAGGAGGACAGCAGCTATGGTAAAGTTGCTCAAGAAGATCACATCTCAGAAGATGCCCTACGAGATCCACCAACAACTCGTCTGAAATCACGCAAGCCACCCTGGGTTGATTTGGAAAGTGTCAGTTCTTTCAACGTGACCTCCAAATGGCGAGAGCACTGGCAAGACCATCCACCCAACAATGCTTATCTGGTTCAAGATCCGACAAGGAAGGTTGAGGGATTCCATCTACCACGACAAACCTGGTCGAAGCTGAACCGCATTAGGACGGGTCAAGGGAGGTGTGGTCACACCTTGAAGAAGTGGGGTTTCTGACCATCTGCTGATTGCGACTGCGGAGCTGAAGACCAGACGATCTCTATATATATAAAAATGAAAATTTGTCTGTTTTTCTGAATTTCCACGGAAATTTGCGATATTTGCGCGTTTCAGGCTGTTTTATGACGGATGCGCGCAAAAATAAAATTTTTGACTGTCTGTCTGTTTGTCTGTGTGTCTGTGGACAACTTCTTTGAGTCCTTGCAACTTGAGAACGGCTGGGTGGATCAACATAAAATTTGTTACAGATATCCAACAGAGGCACCACACTAATCATTGATGTAACTCTTCTCCGTACCTCTCATAAAAGGGGCCCTACCCCCTTAAAATACATGCTGAAATAGGCGTAGAAGGGTGAAACAAAGCTCATTTTCAGCCCCTCAATGTGAGAAACGAAACTCGGGAGGGCCCCCAAAAAACACATTTTAAGGCCCTAAAACCAACAGTTTTTGAGATATTCCAAGAAAACTAATCTCCCTTAATAAATTAATGAAAGAATGCATGCCGGTAACCATGGCAACTGAATCTCAGAGGTCCATCTATGTCTGTAAGACGCAATGCAATTCCATTTAATACATTACTGTGAAGGTTTGCAAACGGCTATAAGGTTATAACGGATCCAAATTAAGCTGAAATATTCATTAATACATACAATGCACTTAAGGGGTCAAGGGGTACTCTAGAATTTTTTCACCCGATTTACACGTGCGGGTGTGGTACGGAAGGTCTATTATATCCCTTCTCAATTATATAAAAATGAATGTTTGTCTGTTTTTTTCTGCATTTCTACGGAAATTTGACATATTTGCCCGTTTCAGACTGTTTTGTGACGGATGCACGCAAAAATATATTTTTGTCTGTGGACATTTTTTTGTGTCCTTATAACTCGAGAACGGCTAGGTGGATTAACGTAAAATTTGATACAGATATCCATCAGAGGCACGACACTAATCATTGATGTAACTCTTCGCCGTACCTCTCATAACAGGGGGCCTACCCCCTTAAAATACATGCTGAAATAAGCGTGAGACAAAGCTCATTTTCAGCCCCTCAATGTGAGAAACGAAACACGGGGGCTCTGAAGGTACCCCGAAAACCACATTTTAAGGCCCTAAAACCAACAGTTTTTGAGATATTCCCAAAAAACTAATTTCACTTAATAAATTAATGAAGGAATGCATGCCGGTAACAATGGCAACATAATTCAGAGGTCCATCTATGTCTGTAAGACGCAATGCAATTCCATTTATTACATTACTGTGAAGGTTTGCAAACGGCAATAAGCTTATAACGGATCCAAATTAAGCTGAAATATTCATCAATACATATAATGCGCTTACGGGGTCAAGGGGTACTCTAGAATTTTTTAACGCGATTTACAAGTGCGGGTATGGTCCGGAAGGTCTATTATATCCCTATCCCTATATTGTTATATTATTATTATTCTTTTAATTATTATCATTATTATGGCGTACAACGAAGAGACAAAGCTCATTTTCAAAACCCTTGGTGTCAGAAAAAAACTCGGGGTCCCTCAAGAGCCGTAAAGGGTCCCCGAAAACTATATTTTAAAGCTCTAAACCCAACAGTTTCTTAGATATTCCCAGAAAACTAATTCCATTTAATAAACTAAAGAAGGAATGCAAGCCACTAACCATGACAACAGTATCTCAAGAGGTGGCATCCAACTTTCCATCTATTTCTGGAATAAGTAATACCACTCCATTTATTACATTTCTGTGAAAGGATGCAAATGGCTATAAGGTTATCACGGAACCAACTAAAACTGTAAAATTCATCAACGCGCTTAAGGGTTCAAGGAGTACACTAGATTATTTTCACACGACTTACACGTGCGATATGTCGTACAGAAGGTCTATTATATATCCAAACAGCAACATTATTTTCAAAAATTCCTGATTTGAAATAGTAGACTGTTTTTTGCTGATTTTAGGAATTTGGGCCATTGGAGGCTAAAAAACTGAATTTTCATGCACCACAAGCCTTTATAATTTATAAAAGGGGTCTTCCTGTAGTTGGGCACTTGACACAACGGTTAGGGTCAGTTCGTATGTGACGTGTATTGCGATTCGTCTACGAGGTTTTCAATTTTATTTTCACGCCAGGAAGAACACGTTAGGTAAATTTAGTTTGAGAGCACATTTTAACTAATAATTTTTCTTTGCCAACAAACAGGTTCCAAGCCCCTAAACATTGCAACAGTAGCTCAATTGATAACATCTGGTTATTAATACCGAAGACCGTTCGAAGAATGGGTACTTCTGCTAGTGGGTCATATTGTTAAGGAGTGCCCCCCTTCGAGCATTTGACGGTGAGTTGAGGACTCTACACCAAGTGACTCCGAGTGCTCTGAACTGGTTGTCAAGTTTGGACATTTCCATTTGAATGATACTTTTGTATACTTGAAAAGCCATACGATATATATATATACCTACAAGTATCTGGAATGACTGTAGAAATACGCGGAGAGATGGCAGCTGTCTGCGTCGGGGTTGGAACCTGGAGACTCCCCAGACATACTGTTGAGCGTTGATGTGAAGCGTTGATGTGATGAGTAACTCGCAGAACAAATAGTGCCGCTGTGATGTCACACTTCGCGAAGAAAGGCTATAACTTGAACTCCAAGATGACCGTACCTTAAAAGAAGTTAGATGCAATCATTTTTCATTTGTCGTAAAACACAGCTCCAATATAAACTTCATCGCTCTTTACTTGGAGGAGGAGAACACAGCACACTTGTCTGTCTGCGTCATTTCTTTATGTAGAGCACTTTAAACCACAAGGAGGACAACACGCCATCTAGAATCCAAGAGGTTTCAGCAGTTCACTATTGACTGTGGTGCTCAAACTGCCATACGAATATCGTTATTCAAGTAATTACGGGCTTTTGACTGCTCAAGAAACTTATCGCACATATTTTGAGCATGTTTCACGGAAATTGTTTTGTAACCATTGAGAAATGTTCATCCTATTTTAGCCTATTTTCATTTATAAGCAAAGGCTTATGAAAGGTGTAAGGCAAGGCTGCAACTTATCACCCATACTTTTGAATCTTTACATTGAACAAGCAATGAAGGAAATTGGAGAAACATTTAAAGTGAGAGTGAAGATTCAAGGAGAAATAATTTCAACTCTGAGGTTTGCCGATGGCATAGTCATTTTGGCCGACACGCCTGAGGATTTGAATGAGTTTTTGAATGGTATGGACTCCGTCTAGAGGAAAGAATTCATGATGAGAATTAATAAATATAAACCAAAAATATTGGAATGCAGCCGAAATACAGTAAATCAGAAACCTCTATGGACATCAAATTGGTCGGTGAAAAACTAAAGGAAGTAGGAGACTTCTGTTACTTAGGAAGCAAAATAACCAGTGATGGACGAAGCAAAGAGGATATAAAAAGTAGGTTAGCTCAGGCAAGGATAGCATTTCTACAGAAAAGGAATCTGTTGGCATCGAATACAGATTTAGGTATTAGGAAGTCATTTTTGAAGGCCTTTGTCTGGAGCGTGGCGCTCAATGGAAGTGGAACTTGGACTATTGGTGCAGCAGAAAAGAGGAGAATTGAAGCGTTTGAAATGTGGTGTTACAGGAGAATTATGAAGATCAGATGGGTAGATAGGGTTATAAACGAAGAGGTATTAAGACTAGTGGGAGAGGAGAGATGTTTCTGGCGACTGATAATGAAGAGAAGAGATAGTTTGGTAGGACACATACTAAGACACCCAGGAATAGCAAGCTTAGTTATGGAAGGAAGGGTCGAGGACAAAAACTGTAGGGGTAGACCAAGGTTAGAATATGTTACACAGATTGCCTCGGATGTAGGATGTGGTAGCTGGCCCCGTAGTGTTGGGGTAGCGCGCCTGCCTCTCACCCGGAGGCCCCGGGTTCGATCCCCGGCTCCTTCAGGGATTTTAACACTGACGTGAGGGTTGGAACGGGGTGCACACAGCCTCGTGAGGACAATTGAGTAGCTGTCAGAGAGTGAGACAGCGCCCCGATCACGAAAACCAAGATTAACGGCCGAGGGGACCCGACGCGCTGATCACACGTCACTCCAATATCTGCAGGCCGAATGGCTGGGCAGCGGTCGCTTGGTCGGCCTTAGCCCGTCATGGCTGAATAGTGCCAGTTTTTTGTAGGGTGTGGTAGCTATGTAGAGATGAAACGATTAGCTCAGGACAGGGTGGCATGGAGGGCTGCATCAAACCAGTCAAAAGACTGAAGACTCAAACAACAACATCTGGCTTATGACTTCACCTTTTCTTCATGTGTGTGTGTGTGTGTGTGTGTGTGTGTGTGTGTGTGTGTGTGTGTGTGTGCGTGTGTCCCCTAATAAATCTAAACGGCTGGTGCTATTCCAATGAAACTCGGTAAGGACATAGCACTATTTTGTCCAACCTCGACCGTACCCTTTAAATTGTATTACGTTAAACCAATACAACATGGCGGCTGTGCAAAGTAATTCACTGGCTTTCTACTGTATATCTCCGAAAATATTACTGACATCACCCTAAAATATTGCGCGGTGATAAAGGGTACTACTAAAGTAAACCCACCGTATGTGAATTTCAAAAACCTGTTAAGTACAAAACGAACATGGTGGCCAAGAGAAGTTGAAACATTTAAATAGACTTTTCTCGCGATTTAACCATCCGAGCGCAGTGAAACAGTGTACAGCAAATACACATTGCAATGCACTGGCATCTAATTTAGTTCAATTACGTTTTTTAATCTCTTGTGTCCTAATCATGCGATCGAAGTCAACGTTTGATTAATGAACCTACGCAATGATCGTCTTCTAATAGTACATAACTCTATGGCTTACATATATGAAATCCAACATGTCGACCATACGAAATATTTAGACGGTTTTCAATATCTACTATGACTATGAAAATGAAAATCCACTGCCTGCTCCCAGTCTCCGACCGAGTCAGGAATGGAATGAAAGAAGCCCCCATTTCCAGGAGGCCATACGTGATAGTGTTGCCAAAATAATGTTAAGCCTTCTGATAGGTCCGATTTTTAAATGCATATAACTTCTTTACTACTCATTGGATTTCAACCACATTTTGTATGTAATATGTGTACATAAACAGATATAACAGAGTGTATTCCTAAGAGCCACCAGGGCTGCCAACTGTTAATAATTGCTCTGTCTATTTTCTTCGTCCAAATGCCAATATATCTGAAAGTATGCAAGCCGACAGCTTTAAACTATGCACACGTATAGTACCTTACATTTTAGATTAATTTGGTGTAACTTATATACTTCAGTTCTACCAACATGATTCTAAGCCTGCTGATAGGACCAATTTTTAAATACATGTAACTTCTATACTATCAGTCGGATTTCAACCTAATTTAGTATGTGCTATGTGTAACAAAACAGATATGACTATAAGTATTCTTAAGAGCAATCAGGGCTGCCAACTGTTAATAAATGCTGTCTATATTTCTTTACCCTAATATCAATATACCAGAAAGTATGCAAGCCAACAGCCCTATACTTTACACACGTATAGCACCTGACACTCTAGATTAATTTGGAGTAATTAATATAAGTCAGTGCTGCCAACATGATTCTATGCTTGCTGATAGGTCCAATTTTAAAATACATGTAACTTCTATACTAACAAGTTGATTTCATCCAAAATTGGCACAACAAGAAATCATAATATTTCCGATTATTTCTCACCAGCACACGCATGACATTGTTACCAACATGTTTTTACGCGTGCCGATAGATCCAATGTCTAACTGCATGTAACGTCCATTGGACATCAACCAAATTTTGTATTCTGTACCTTAAAAGATTGAACTAAGAATATATTCAGTCACCAGGGCTGCCAACTGTAGTGCTCTATTAGGCTACATTATACCATGAATATTTCGAACTAATTAGGCATTTCGATATTACCAACTTAATTTCGTCAATATTCTAGATAGGTTCATATACTGTAGAATAATCATTGGCATGAAAAGTAGGCTCTTTAGTTCGTCACGGAACTTCTTGTTAAAATTTGTATAGCCATACAACATTTCAGTTTGATTGCTGTAATAGATTCGAACATGTTGAGAACAGGTGAAATATTTCTCATGGCCATCATGTTGGATTTTTTTTTAGGCCGTACATTTATGTAGATTGAAGATTACACAAACTTTCACTTCGATCCCTTAATCAAGACACAAGGAATTAAAATATATTTTTAATATTTCGCACAGCCGCCATCTTGAGATTATGAAAGCAATTGTAATAAATTACAACCCAGCATATTAAACCTTGCAAAATTATTTATGATACAGGTTTCATTGCGCTCCGGAGAATAAATAGCGTGATAAGTTCATTTAAATATTTGAACTTCGCATGGCCACCATGTTGGTTTTTTTAATTATCAACATTTTGAAAGTAATATAGATTAATATACTATCATCTATGACCATAGAAAATTTGAGGTTGATGATTGTGTAATGTCGTCGGAGATGCTGAGAGCGAGTAAAATATTTCGCACAGCCGCCATGTTGGATTGGACACACTAATTAACATTTGATCGGACAAAATAGTATAAATCCCTCCAGCCGATTAGATTTTATTATCAGAGAAAGTCAAGGCCTACGGTCGGAAATATATACGCCAGTATACGCAATTTCTGTTGCTATGACGACGGAATGCCAGGTGTCCTCTCCCAAAGAAAAACTCAATTCATAATCAGTTTGTGACAGACATTGAAGTATCCTCGACATCCTTCTATATTTGGGAATAAAACTAAGCCAATCTTGGTCTCAATGTGTTGATAAGTCTTCGCTGAAAATATTATCGAGACCAGTGCGGTCGTTTAGGCACCAAACTAATAAGCAAACAGACTGTAAAAAGATGGTGTATTGACTTTCACGCCCAGTGAATTAAAACTCAGCAAATTTTCTAGGTTTGTGCCAGCTTGGTGTCCTAGGCGAAACCCCACACCAGACACGCCACAAACCTAGAAAAATTGCTGAGTTTTAATTCACTGGGCGTGAAATCTAGAGGCCTATACCATCTTTTGGAAGCCCTCATAGGGAGGTTATGGCTGCTTGAGCTTTTAGTTCTCGCAGTAAAGAGGCGCAGGTGCGCTTCATAAAAGGGAGGTAGCGTGCAGTTCACTACTCCTGTGGGGGTCCAAGCGGGGACACCAAGACCCCGCTATTTATTTATTTATCTTATGACATATACACGTCAATACAATATAAATGACATTAAATTAGAGAACAGAGTACCGTACTACAAACAAGTAGTTCCGTGAAGAACTATACAGCCTATTTTCACATATCCTACTTACGTTAATTGCCACTATAAACATACACAATTTCAGTTTGATTGCTGTAATAGATTCGTAGATATTGAGAACCGACTAAATATTTCGGATGGTCGCCATGTTGGATTTTATATATGTAGGTCCTAGAGTTATGTACTGTTACATGCAGATTATTGTGAACGTGTAGTATTCAAACTTCAATCGCATAATTAGGACACAAGAAAAAACAAGGAGATTTAAAAAAATTTCACAGCTGCCATCTTGTGGTTATGGAAACAATTGAAATAAATTAGATGCCAGTGGATTAACATTCGGATAAAGATTTACTGCACCAAGTTTCACTGCACGCGGATGGTTAAATTGCGAGAAACGTCCATGTGAATATTTATAATTCGCGTCACCGCCATGTTGGATTTGTGATCACCAGGTTATTTAAAGTCCTATAGGTGAACTTAAGTTCATAGCCCCTATGAACATTAAAAAATGCAGTTTGATTGCTAAAATAGATTCGTAGATATTCAGTATCGTCTAAATATTTCGGATGGTCGCCATGTTGGATTGTTAAATGTATAGGCCATAGAGTCATGTACCATTAAAGGAAAATTATTGCGTAGGTTCATTATTCAAACTTTCACTTCGATCGCATGACTACATCACAAGAAATAAAAACTTAATTTTAAAATTCGCACTGCCGCCATCTTGAGGTTATGTAAACAATTGAACTAAATTAGATACCAGTGGATTACAATGTGTATAAATATTTCCTGTACCAGGTTTCAGTGCGCTTGGAACATTAAATCGCGAGAAAGGTCTATTTAAGATGTTCAAATTCGCATGGCCGCCATGTTCGTTTTGTAGTTAAGTGGTTTTTGAAAATCTTATAGATGGACTTCCAGTAGTGCCCTTTATCTCAGTACAAAATTTTAGGGAGATACCGCTAATAGTTTCAGAGATATAGAATGCCGGTGAAATATTTCGCACATCCGCCATCTTGTGATTATGTAAACAATTGAACGAAGTTAGATGTCGGTGCATTACAATGTATATAAACATATACTGTACCAAGTTTCATTGCGTTTGGTTGGTCAAATCGCGAGAAACGTCTATTTAAAAGTCGCAAATTCGCTTGGCCGCCATGTTGGTTTTGTAGTTACCAGGTTTTCAAAAGTCACATAAGTGAACTTATAGTAGTTCCCTCTATCACCATAGAAAATGTCAGGGTAATATCGGTAATAGTTTCGGAGATATTGGATGCTGGTGAAATATTTCGCACAGCCGCCATGTTGGATTGGTGAGTCGTAACAAAATTTGAAGTGCACGGTCGAGGTCGCCGGGAATAGTGCTATGAACTTTCCGAGTTTCATTGAAATCGCTCCTCCCGTTTAGATTTTATTAGGGGGGGACACACACACGAATCACACACACACACACACACGCACGCACGCACACACACACGGACAAAAGGTGATCTCATAAGCCTATTTTTTCAAAATTGAAAATAGGCTAAAAAGATCCATATGACTTATGTAATTCAGATAAAATTCCTTGTAGCACCTGGCAATTTGATCGACTGATTCCCTGACAGATTCTAATACTAGATCCAAGTTGTTTTGATGGTTGGTTCTGACAAGAACCGATTCTTGAAGTTATCATTGAAGAAGTTGTATAATGAGCCAGGAGATCGCAAGGATTGTCTGGCAGCCAAATGCTGACATTTTGTTCGGTAATGGAAAGTTAATTCCAACTACCTTAGCAGGGGAACCACGGGCAGGAATCAGCTTCACCCCCAAGAGCCCGCTGATGAGCCAGCTTGGTCTCCTAGGCGAATCCCACACAAGGCATGGCACAAACCTAGAAGAATTGCTGAGTTTTAATTCACCGGCCGTGAAAGCCAATATACCATCTTTTTGGAAGCCTTCATAGGGAGGTTAAGGCTGCTTGAGCTTTTAGTTCTCCTAGTCAAGTGGTGCAGTTGCACCTTATATAAAGGGAGGTGGCGCGCAGTTCGTCACTCCTGTGGGGGTCCGGGCGGGGACACCAAAAGCCCGCCGATGAGCCTAGCTTGGTGTCCTAGGCGAAACCCCACACAAGGCATGGCACAAACCTAGAAGAATTGCTGAGTTTTAATTCACCGGCCGTGAAAGCCAATATACCATATTTTTGGAAGCCTTCATAGGGAGGTTAAGGCTGCTTGAACTTTTAGTTCTCGTAGTCAAGTGGTGCAGTTGCACCTTATATAAAGGGAGGTGGCGCGCAGTTCGTCACTCCTGTGGGGGTCCGGGCGGGGACACCAAAAGCCCGCCGATGAGCCTAGCTTGGTGTCCTAGGCGAAACCCCACACAAGACACGGCACAAACCTAGAAGAATTGCTGAGTTTTAATTCACCGGCCGTGAAAGCCAATATACCATCTTTTTGGAAGCCTTCATAGGGAGGTTAAGGCTGCTTGAACTTTTAGTTCTCGTAGTCAAGTGGTGCAGTTGCAACTTATATAAAGGGAGGTGGCGCGCAGTTCGTCACTCCTGTGGGGGTCCGGGCGGGGACACCAAGAGCCCGCCGATGAGCCTAGCTTGGTGTCCTAGGTGAAACCCCACACAAGACACGGCACAAACCTAGAAGAATTGCTGAGTTTTAATTCACCGGCCGTGAAAGCCAATATACCATCTTTTTGGAAGCCTTCATAGGTAGGTTAAGGCTGCGGGGACACCAAGAGCCCGCCGATGAGCCTAGCTTGGTGTCCTAGGCGAAACCCCACACAAGACACGGCACAAACCTAGAAGAATTGCTGAGTTTTAATTCACCGGCCGTGAAAGCCAATATACCATCTTTTTGGAAGCCTTCATAGGGAGGTTAAGGCTGCTTGAACTTTTAGTTCTCGTAGTCAAGTGGTGCAGTTGCACCTTATATAAAGGGAGTTGGCGCGCAGTTCGTCACTCCTGTGGGGGTCCGGGCGGGGACACCAAAAGCCCGCCGATGAGCCTAGCTTGGTGTCCTAGGCGAAACCCCACACAAGACACGGCACAAACCTAGAAGAATTGCTGAGTTTTAATTCACCGGCCGTGAAAGCCAATATACCATCTTTTTGGAAGCCTTCATAGGGAGGTTAAGGCTGCTTGAACTTTTAGTTCTCGTAGTCAAGTGGTGCAGTTGCACCTTATATAAAGGGAGGTGGCGCGCAGTTCGTCACTCCTGTGGGGGTCCGGGCGGGGACACCAAGAGCCCGCCGATGAGCCTAGCTTGGTGTCCTAGGCGAAACCCCACACAAGACACGGCACAAACCTAGAAGAATTGCTGAGTTTTAATTCACCGGCCGTGAAAGCCAATATACCATCTTTTTGGAAGCCTTCATAGGGAGGTTAAGGCTGCTTGAACTTTTAGTTCTCGTAGTCAAGTGGTGCAGTTGCACCTTATATAAAGGGAGGTGGCGCGCAGTTCGTCACTCCTGTGGGGGTCCGGGCGGGGACACCAAGAGCCCGCCGATGAGCCTAGCTTGGTGTCCTAGGCGAAACCCCACACAAGACACGGCACAAACCTAGAAGAATTGCTGAGTTTTAATTCACCGGCCGTGAAAGCCAATATACCAATTGACTTGCTGATTAGTCCTTTTTTCTGCTCCCAGAAACTCTTCATCCTTTCACTGTGGATTCTCTTCCTTTCTTCCGACCAGATGTTCTTGGCTATTCTCCTTTGCTTTTCCTGGAACCCCTTGAATGCATCAATCCTACCTCGAAACACCTCTCTATTCCAGATCTCATTTGGACTGACCCCAACTTCCTCCATATCCTTTCTTATTTCATCTACCCATTTTGTAGTCGCTTTTATCTTGGTGATGTAATTAAAGATCTTCTTCGTTAGTCGACTATCGCTCATTCTCGTAAGGTGTCCATAGAACTTCAATCTTCTCTTCCGTATGGTATCTGTGATTTCTTCTGCTTGTCCGTAAAGATCTTTGTTTCACCTCTTCCGCCATGTACCATCATTTCTATTTTCGGATCCTAAGATCTTCCTCAAGATTTTTCTTCCTTTCTTCTCCAGTTCCTCTAAATCACCTCTCTTGTTCAATATCAAACATTCTGAACTATACAATCCCTCAGGCTCGACAACCGTGGTATAGTGTCTTATCTTCGCTCCGTAAGATATTGTTCTTTTGTTTTACCTATTCTGTACTAATTTGAAAGCTAATTCCATCTCTCTGATACTCCCTTTGTTTGCTGCATTATCCAGTCCATTAGGCTGGATACATTCACCAAGATATTTAAACTTATCCGACCTCTTGATCTTCCCATATTTTGTTTCTAAGTGCTTTTCGTTATCATGTTTGTATTCTATGTATTCTGTTTTTAGCCTACTTTTCACATTTTGCAAAAATGAGGGAAAAGTAGACTTATGAGATCGGGCAAATGTGTGTCTGTCTGTCTGTCTGTCTGTCTGTATGTATGTCTGTCTGTCTGTCCTTCTGTCTGTCTGTCTGGCTCTGTGAGTGTCCCTCCCCCCTATCAACTCCTAAACGGCTGCAGCAATCAAAACCAAATTTAGTATGAGTAAAGATGTCCACCGGAATATCTCACGTCCATATTTGAAAATGATGTCAGTGCTACCAACTGCTGAAAAAACGCACTAGAAATTTGAGCTCCATGTTGGATATCTTGCAAGGTATGCATGGGAGCTATTCCAAAATTGGCACACATGCAGATAATACTATTTCAGTTTAATTTCCAGGAGGCCATGAATGACGGTGTTGCCAAAATAATTTTAAGCCTTCTGATAGGTCCAATGTTTAAATGCATATAACTTCTACACTATCAATTGGATTTCAACCAAATTTTGTATGTAACATCTGTACATAAACATATATGAATGAGCATATTCTTAAGAGCCAACAGGGCTACCAACTGTTAATAATTGCTCTCTTTATTTTTTTATCCAAATACCAATATATCAGAAAGTATGCAAGCCAACAGCTTTACACTATGCACACGTATATTCTGACATTTTAGATTAATTTGGAGTAACTTATATACGTCAGTTCTACCAACATGATTATAAGCCTGCTGATAGTACCAATTTTTAAATACATGCAACTTCTATACTATCAGTTGGATTTCAACCAAATTTCGTATGTGCTATGTGTACCATAACAGATATGACTATAAGTATTGTTAAGAGCAATCAGGGCTGCCAACTGTTAATAAATGCTGTCTATATTGTTTTTACCCTAATATCAATATACCAGAAAGTATGCAAGCCAACAGCTCTATACTTTGCACACGTATAGCACCTGACATTCTAGATTAATTTGGAGTAATTAATACAAGGCAGTGCTGCCAACATGATTCTATGCCTGCTGATATGTCCAATTTTAAAATACATGTAATTTCTATACTAACAAATGGATTTCATCCATAATTGGCACAACAAGGTATCATAATTTTTCAGATTATTTCTGACCAGCACACGCATGTTATTGTTGGCAACATGCTTTTACGCGTGCTGATAGATCCAGTGTCTAACTGCAAGTAACGTCCATTGGACTTCAACCAAATTTTGTATTCTGTACCTTAAGAGATTGAACTAAGAATATATTCAGTCACCAGGGCTGCCAACTGTAGTGCTCTATTAGGCTACATCATACCAGGTATATTTTGAACTAATTAGATATTTCGATATTACCAACTTAATTTCGTCATTATTCTAGATAGGTTCATATTCTGTAGAATAATCATTGGCATGAAAAGTAGGCTGTATAGTTCTTCACGGAACTTCTTGTTGCATACGAGATCCTGAGTCCCATTTTACCTGCAATTTCGTGTAATTTTTCAAGCATTATTTTAATTTCTTCTTTACTTTTTCAGCTAGCAATGCCATGTCATCCGCAAACGCTAAGCAATTATTTCTTTCTTCTTCTTCTTCCTCTTCTTCTTCTTCGGTTTGGCCAGCTATGGACCATGTTACTTCAACTGTTTCCGTCTTTGAGCCCAGTAGTCCTTCCTCCGTTCCCTGTGCGCCTCCTTTCTGTCAGCCGCCCACTTCTTGCCTGTTCTCAGTTTTGGCTTTTCTTGGTATCGCTGGTGTGCTCTAAGTTTTTTCTGGAGAGGAAGACCTTCTTGAATGTCCTCAAGCGAAATCCCTACTTCTATAAGATCTTTTTCGATCCCAGAAAACCATGGTCCCTTGGTTTTCTTGTCTACAAAGTAGGAAAAAAAGCGGTTGGTCAGTCTCTGCGAGCTCATGCGTGTTATGTGGCCATAGAAATTAATTCTCCTTTTTCTCATCAAGTCCGTTATCCTTTCCACACGTAGCCTAGGCAACTTAGTGTTCGTTGTTATGTCGCCTCCTGTACTCTCCATTTTCTCTGACTGGTCCTAGGATCTTTATCAGGATTTTTCGTTCTTTGGCCTCTAACTTTTCAACTAAACCTTTCTTATTCATTGCAAGGCATTCTGCTGCGTACAGAGCTTCAGGACGATTAACTGAACAATAATGTCTAATCTTGGCATTGATGGACACTGATCGTTTATTGTAAACATCTCTGGTTAGCTGATACGCAGTTTCCATCTTGTTGATCCTTGATGTAAATGCTTCTTTCTCAGAGTTGTTTGGATTTATCCATTTGCCTAAATACTTAAATTTTTCTGCCCGCTTGATTATTTGTTGTTCCACATATAACTCTCTGAGGGCCTGCTTGATGTTTGTTATAAATTCCGTTTTCTCAAAGGAGATCTGGAGGCCTGCCTTTGGCGCTTGGGTTTTAGGTTTGATGATTTGTTTCGTAGCAGTTTCTATGGAATCAGAAAATATAACTAGATCATCTGCAAAGGCTAGGCAGTCAATTGTCAGATCCATTTTCTTATAACCTATTCTGAGTCCGTTGTCGACCTCTTCATTACACATTTCCCTGCGCCACTGCCGAATAACTTTTTCTAATACGCAGTTGAAAAGTAGAGGCGATAATCCATCTCCTTGTCTAACGCCTGTCTTGATTTCGAAGGTGTTCGAAATCTCTCCCCTGAATTTCACTCTGGAGGTCGTATTGTTTATGGTCTGTTGAAGATTGTTATTGTTTTGTTGTCTAGGCCCGCCCATTTCCTTTAGAATTTGAAGGACTGTACGTCGATCAATAGAATCGTAGTCCTTCTTGAAGTCTATGAAGGTCACCACAAACTTCCTGTTCCTGAGAGTCAGATATGTAAGAACAAATTTAAGGGTCATTATCTGGTCAACACATGAGCGCCCTTTTCTAAATCCTCCTTGATACTCTCCCAATTGCGAATCAAGTTGTTTCTTTGCCCGGATCTGAAGGGCTTTCGAGAGAATTTCATATGTTATCGAGAGGAGTGGGATGCCTCGGTAGTTGTTTACATCTACTTTGTCACCTTTCTTGTGAAGGGGATAAATCAGGGCAGATGTCGAGTCACTGGGGAGTTTCTCAGTTTTCCAGATCTCATGGATAATCTCTGTTAGTGTGTCAATCGCTTTGTCACCTGTAGACTTCCAGAGTTTGGCTATTAATGTATCTTCACCAGGTGCTTTGTTGTTCTTCAGTGACTGGATGATGTGTCTGATTTCCTCTTTCGTGGGTGGAGAGCAGTCTGGGTTGGAGTGTGTAGGGTCTTCAAACGTAAATTGTGATTGTGGCTGTTCACTATTAAGAAGAGATTCCAAGTATTTGGTTACGATCTGACAGCTGTCCTTGTCGTTGTATGCAAGCTTACCTTGGTCATCTCTGATGTGTAGACTGGGGAGGGGGTGTAGTTAGTGAGGTTGCGTCTGAAGGTTCTGTAAAAATATCGGGTTTTGTTCTTGTTGAAATCCTGTTCTACCTGTGTCAATTGGCTTTTGTCAAACGCACGCTTTACTCAACGTATGTCTTTTGCCGTATGTTTTCTCACAGTCACGAAGTCCTCGTACCTATCTTGATTTTTCTTCGAATTCCATCTTTTCCAGGCAAGTTGTCTTTGAGCTACTACAGCATCACATTCAGTAGTCCTCCACGGGTGTTTCCTAGCTTTTGTTAATGAGACTGTCTCCTCAGCCGTTTTGACGATGGCGTTTTTTAGTTGATCCCAATTCTCTGAATCCAAGCAATCGAGTTTCTGAGCGAATTCATTGTTGGTTTTGAGATTTTCTGTATCAAATTTATTTGTTTTCGTTGACCGGAGTCTCCTGGTGTTTCTTGGGGTAAGCTTGAGTTTGGTTTTGGAAAGATAGTGATCCGAGTCAAAGTTAGCACCTCTCAGAACTTTTACGTTTTGAATCTCTCGAGTTGCTTTCCATGAAATGGCAACATGGTCAATTTGAAACTCGCCCAGATTAGGATTTGGAGATGTCCATGTCTTTTGTTCCCTTGGTAGGTGTTTGAAGGGTGTTGATTTTAGAACAAGGTTGAATGCCTTACCGAGCTCCACAAGTATTTCTCCATTCCGGTTAGTTCTTCGATGGGCTGGATAGTCTCCAACGATATTCTGGTATTTTCTTTCCTTGCCAAGTTGGGCATTGAAGTCTCCAAGCAAAATGATTGTGTGTTTGTCAGGGATTCTTGAGATGAGATCTTCTAGTTCTTCCCAAAATGTATGTGTTTCATCAGGGTTTTTCTTGTTCACTTGGTTGATTGGTGCATGCACGTTCACAATCGTGTATACTTTGTTCATGCTTCGAAAACTAAGCATTGAGACTCGGCTATTTGGGGAGCTGAATTCTGTGACCGAGTCTATAATATTTCTGCTAACAATAAATCATGTGCCGAGAAATGGAACATTTTTCATCACACGTTTGCCTGTTTTCCCTTTGAAGATCCTATAACCTTGTGATTGGAAGGCCTGTTCATCAGTAAATCTTGTTTCTTGTATCGCCGTGATTAGAATTTCTTGGTGAGAGAGGATGGCAGTGAGTTGTTTGAGCTTACCAACCATGAAAAGGGAGTTCACATTTAAGGTTGCGAAGAAATGTCGTCGTTTGTGGTCCGAATCCGCAGGCGGGCATGTGTCACTCGGGACGATTGTGGATTGGTTACCCCCTGAGGTAGTAGCGTCTGCTGAAATTTCCTCCATGCCTTGTACAGTTGAAAACGACTGTAGATTGGGGTCAGTGACGTTTCACACTGACCAAGATACTACCTTGGGGTTCCCCCAGCACTGATCAGCTCACCGACCCAGTTTCCCGCTGGGATTGGTTACCCAACCTTCCACTGAGTTGCTCGGCTTAACAGGGGCACCTCTTGTAGGTCATGAGCTGGAGTTAGAGTGAACGAGGCTAGTTGGATTCTCTTGCTGAATCCAATAGGTTATAATTGCAGGTGATACGCAATGGCGCATTTCACTCCCATTTGCCCAGAGCCACAAGAACTCTGCACAAGTTAATTCATGGGACCCCTTTTCTTCCTTTATTTATTCTTTTTTCTTTCCTTCTTTCTTTCCTTCTTTCTTTCTTTCTCTCTTTCTTTCCGTCTTTCTTTCTTTCCTTCTTTCTTTCTTTCTTTCTTTCTTTCTTTCTTTCTTTATTTCTCTCTTTCTTTCATTCTTTCTTTTCGTCTTTCTTCCCTTCTTTATTTCTTTCTTACTTTATTTCTTACTTTATTTCTTTCCTTCTTTCTTTCCTTCTTTATTTCTATCTTTCTTTATTTCTTTCCTTCTTTATTTCTTTCTTTATTTATTTCTTTCCTTCATTATTTCTTTCCTTCTTTATTTGTTTCTTTCTTCATTTCTTTCATTCCTTATTTCTTTCATTCTTTATTTATTTCCTTCTTTCTTTCTTTCTTTATTTATTTCTTTCCTTATTTCTTTCTTTCCGTCTTTCTTTCCTTCTTTATTTCTTTATTTATTTATTTATTTATTTCCTTCTTTCTTTCTTTCCGTCTTTCTTTCCTTCTTTATTTCTTTCTTACTTTATTTCTTTCCTTCTTTCTTTCCTTCTTTCTTTCTTTCTTTCTTTCTGTCTTTCTTTCCTTCTTTATTTCTTTCTTACATTATTTCTTTCCTTCTTTCTTTCCTTCTTTCTTTCTTTCTTTCTTTCTTTCTTTCCGTCTTTCTTTCCTTCTTTATTTCTTTCTTACTTTATTTCTTTCCTTCTTTATTTCCTTCTTTCTTTCTTTCTTTCTTTCTCTCCGTCTTTCTTTCCTTCTTTATTTCTTTCTTACTTTATTTATTTCCTTCTTTCTTTCCTTCTTTCTGTCTTTCTTTCCTTCTTTATTTCTTTCTTACTTTATTTCTTTCCTTCTTTATTTCCTTCTTTCTTTGTTTCTTTCTTTCCGTCTTTCTTTCCTTCTTTATTTCTTTCTTACTTTATTTATTTCCTTCTTTCTTTCCTTCTTTCCATCTTTCCTTCTTTCTTTCTTTCTTTCTTTCTTTCTTTCTGTCTTTCTTTCCTTCTTTATTTCTTTCTTACTTTATTTCGTTCCTTCTTTCTTTCCTTCTTTATTTCTTTCTTACTTTATTTCTTTCCTTCTTTCTTTCCTTCTTTATATCTTTCTTTCTTTCTTTATTTCTTTCCTTCTTTCTTTCTTTCTTTATTTCTTTCCTTCTTTATTTCTTTCTTACTTTATTTCTTTCCTTTTTCCTTCTTTCCTTCTTTATTTCTTTCTGTATTTCTTTCCTTCTTTATTTCTTTCTTTATTTATTTCTTTCTTTCTTTCTTTCTTTCTTTCTTTCTTTCTTTCTTTCTTTCTTTCCTTCTTTATTTCTTTCTTTATTTCTTTCCTTCTTTATTTCTTTCTTTCTTTATTTCTTTCTTTCTTTCCTTCTTTTTCCCTTAATTTTTTTCCTATCTTTCTTTTTCTTTCTTTCTTTCTTTCTTTCTTTCCTTCTTTCTTTCTTTCTTTCTTTCTTTCCTTCTTTCTTTCCTTCTTTATTTCTTTCTTTCTTTATTTCTTTCCTTCTTTCTTTCGTTCTTTCTTTCTTTCTTTCTTTCTTTCTTTCCTTCTTTATTTCTTTCTTTATTTCTTTCCTTCTTTATTTCTTTATTTCTTTATTTCTTTCTTTCTTTCCTTCTTTTTCCCTTAATTTTTTCCTATCTTTCTTTTTCTTTCTTTCTTTCCTTCTTTCCTTCTTTCTTTCCTTCTTTCTTTCTTTATTTCTTTGCTTCTTTCTTTCTTTCTTTCTTTCTGTCTTTCCTTGTTTTTCCTTTATTAATTAATTCCTTTCTTTCTTTCTTTCTTTCTTTCTTTCTTTCTTTTTATCTCTTTTCTTTCTTTTTTATTAATGTATTTCTTTCTTTCTTTATTTATTTATTTATTTCCTTCTTTCCACCTTTCCTTCTTTATGTCTTTCTTTCTTCCTTCCTTTATTAATTTATTCGTTTCTTTCTCCCTTTCTTTCTTTCTTTTATGCTTTTATTTCTCTTTGTTTCTGCGTGTCTATGTTTATTGTAATTATTCGAACATTTGATTGATTCCACTCCTTCGATGGACTGAATAGTCGGGTTATTTCACTAATGCGAATATGCTGGAAATTTGAATAATTCGAATTTTCGAATTTCAAATCCTTCAAATTAAATCATATCGGGTCACAGTAAACCTTGGTGTAATAAGTATGGATTTCGATTTTAAAAATAAGGTGTACACTTGCCCAAGATAGCGGGTTCAAACCCGGCCGAAGCCGTCGGATTTTTTAAGAGCGTTAAAAATCCCTCAGTATGCCTTCCTTCGGAGGGGAAGTAAAGTCGGCGGTCCCATGTCTTAGATTTATGGCATGTTAAAGAACCTTCCACTAATTACACCTGTGTGAAGCTAAATTGGATAGGTTAAGAATGTAAACAACGCTCTTAGGTTTCTACGTTCGTTGCCAAGAGCCGAATGTGGTGGCGTCTAGTAGCTAAGTTCTAAACTTGGCCTAGTAGTCGTTGACGGTGGCGCTTGGCGGCAAAAGTAGGAACTATTTGAAAAATTCTAAGTTGCAGTACTTAAATTTTAAAAAAAGGCAGATAACACACACTAATACAGTCATCACAATTAACACCGGATATCAGACAGATTCTACACACACCCAAAGTACACGGGGCTACATAACCACGTTGTCGTAGCCCCTAAACTGAGGAACCAACCAACCAAGGTGTACACTATATCGTAATTGAATTGTTTAAAAAATCCAAGATGGTGATCATTCAAACTTCTAAGAAGTATTATCTAGGCTGCATTTCACGCGCCTTAGCCTATCGAAGCTTTCGTGGGGACATGGGTCAGGCCGTCACATGGTTACTTGTTTCCAGTGTGCCTCCTTCTCCGTGGAACTATTCGTTCCCTGAAAACTCAGCAACTTTTCTAGGTTTGTGTTGTGTCTTGTGTGGGCTTTCACCTAGGACACCAAGCTGGCTAAAGACACGACACAAATCTAGAAATATTGCTGAGTTTTAATTCACCGGCCGTGAAAGCCAATATAGGCCTACCATCTTTTTGGAAGCCTTCATAAGTAGTTAATGGCTGCTTGAGCTTTTAGTTCTCACAGTAAAGAGGCGCAGGTGTGCTTCATAAAAAGGGAGGTAGCGCGCAGTTCGCTACTCCTGTTGGGGTCCGGGCGGCGACACCAAGAGCCCGCTGATGAGCCAGCTTGGTATCCTAGGCAAAACCCCACACAAGACACGGCACAAACCTATAATCATTGTTGAGTGTCAATTCACTGGCCGTGAAAGCCAATATACCATCTTATTCGTTCCTTGCTTTATGTACTTTGAAAAGGCGCTCTGCTTTGTGAAATAAGCCCAGTACATTCCTGAGAGTTGCACTTGTACTAGTCGTAACGCTTGAAATACGTGTAACCGAGGTACATTAAATATTCTTGACATGACTGGTAAGCAAACTGCTCGATAAATTTATGAACGCCTTCAAGCTGTTTAATTACCTGGTGTTCGCTAAAAGGGGAGAATGCTATTAGTGGCTGAGAAGGTCGTAAAGGGGATCGATCTCCAGACCACGATATCGGGAGTGATGAGAACAGTTCAGTGATGAGTGGTCTCACAAGACGAATGGCTCGCGATAAGAAGGAACGCGCCTGATGTATGATGGCGAGGTTACCTTAGCAGCTCTGTCTGCCGCTGGGAAACCCTCCACGATCAACTCGGGAGTAATGATCATACTGATGATGATGATGATGATAATAAGTAGGGCCCGGATGTTGATGACATGTCATCTTTTTACCGAGCTGTCTATAAGAATGCTGAAGTAAATAGAAACTCCGGACGGGCGACCCCGTCTTCAAATATGTCGTTTTTATTTTGCATCTTTTTGCATTTTAGCCTACTTTTCACATTTTGCAAAAATGAGGAAAAAGTAGACTTATGAGATCGATCCGGGAAAATGTGTGTCTGTCTGTCTGTCTAGCTGCGTGTGTGTCTTCCCCCCCCCCCCCCCCCCTTATCAACTCCCAAACGGCTGCAGCAATCAAAACCAAATTTAGTATGAGTAAAGATGTGCACCGGAATATCTCACGACCATATTTGAAAATGATGTCAGTACTACCAACTGCTGAAAAAACGCACTAGAAATTTGAGCTCCATGTTGGATATCTTCCAAGGTATGCATGAGAGCTATTCCAAAATTGGCACACATGTAGATAATACTATTTCAGTTTAATTTCCAGGAGGCCAACCATGACAGTGTTGCCAAAATAATTTTAAGCCTTCTGATAGGTCCAATGTTTAAATGCATATAACTTCTACACTATCAATTGGATTTCAACCAAATTTTGTATGTAATATCTGTACATAAACATATATGACTGAGCGTATTCTTGAGAGCCACCAGGGCTGCCAACTGTTAATAATTGCTCCCTCTATTTTCCTTTATCAAAATACCAATATATCAGAAAGTATGCAAGCCAACAGCTTTAAACTATGCACACGTACATTCTGACATTTTAGATTAATTTGGAGTAAGATACTGAGGAACCAACCATAAACAGAATCGGGGATGAGTTGCGATTCATTTCTATTTGGTGGGTGGATTATTTTGACCAGTTGCCGTATAATACTGGTCGCAACCAGACTATGAGTGAGTGTTTTGTTAGTGGTAGCTTATATGGCAATACATATTAGTCTGGATCTGATGATATTCTCTTGATAAACGAAACGTGTCACTTCCTATTTGTGAAGTATGTATTAATTGAGACAAGAAAGAATAAAAATTGGATACCGTTGCTATTACGCTCTGCAAAACATGTTTAAATCCAGAAATGTTAGTAGGAATACTAAAGTAAAAATTTACATTACAATACTAAGACCTGTGATTATGTATGGATCGGAAGGTTGGGTTCTGAATAGAAAAGATGATGATGATAATGATAATTGTTGTTTTAAGGGGCCTAACATCTAGGTTATCGGCCCCTAATGATTTGGGTGATCGAGAAGATGATAATGAAATGCAAACTAAAACTAAAACTAACAACTAAATTACATACTAGAAGAAGAAAAGGAAAACAAAAGGAGAATAAGGCAAATAAAGGACAGAAGGAAAATAAATGCCCTCAATCCTCAAAGAATGCGGATTGGAAGTAAGGAGAGCCATAAAAGGCAGATAGGAAAGTGAAAGAGGAGAGGGTCCCCCCACAGGTAATGGATAAAAGGGGGAAACCGGACCCAGCTCAGGAATGCCTCGGGGTCGCCAACTCCCGAACTCATCAGTGGTGAGTCCCTGAGGGTGTAGCAATATCCAGGGTGCACCAGAAGTGGTGGGGCGACATACACCCGGCCTCCTTGAGGGCCTTGGGCAGAAGGCAGGAGATAACAGGAAAAGAAAAGAAGGCTGACCCCTAGCAAAAGGAGGATATCAGAAAAGATGAGACCAGGGCCAATTAAGGCGGGAAAGGAAGAGACATAGGCATCGGATACCCTAATACCGTCGGGGTCGGAAGAGAACAAGAGTTGACCAAGTGAGGTCGACAGGAAAGAAGACGTCGAGGAGCCCGGCACAAGTAAGTGGAAGCAATGCCGGACTCAGCTGGGGCCCCGTGGTTGCCAAACCTCGTTGCACTAGATGTAAGCTCCTGAGGGAGAATAGAATAGAAGAGAAGAAGACTGGCTCCGAAGATGAGAAAGGAAGACTTGAGGAAAATATATTGGCCAGTGAGAGAGGAGGAAGGTTGGAGAAATGTGGACAAATGTGGAACTCTTTGGACAGGTAGATAGTGTGGTGAAAATTAAGCAAGGGAGGATAAGATGGGCAGGACAGGTACAGAATCGCGTAGTGTCAAAAAGGTGTTTACACAAAGACCGGATGGAAGCAGGAGAAGACGAAGACGCAGGAGACGGTGGATAGATGACGTGGAAGACGGCCTTAGGAGTCTGGGAATCAGGAACTGGAGAAGGAAGGCGGAAGATAGAGATGAATGGAGGCAGGTGATACAGGAGGCCAAGGTTCTTCAGGGACCTTAGCGCCGACCAGTAAGTAAGCAAGTACAGTGAAACCTCTCTAAAAGACCACCCCTATTAAAAGACCGATTTTTCTTGGAACCGATTTAAAACCTCATAAGGTCAATGTATTTGTTACCTCTACAGGGTCTTTCATATAAAGTAAGAACGCCAAGCGGCGGTTTTGTTATCCGCTGCTGTGGTGACCTTGGCCGAGCTTGTGGCGCGCTACGGCCCCTGGTTTAAGCGTGTGTTCAATCCTGTATGGAATATTACCTTCTGAAAATTGCTGGAAGTGTCGTCCTTCCTGGGTTCTACAGGCATTGTATCTGGCTGACGCGAGTGAGATCTGCCACTCTAATGTTTCTGATGTTTAATTTTATGTTTTTTATTGAGCACTGAGTCAGTAGTGTAAAACTTATTTACAATTACGGGAATCTGTGCTAGTGAATGTGGCACTTAATCAGGAAATTACTGAACAAATGCATCATGTACCCGCCCAGCCGATTCGTATTTAAAATAAGTTATACATACAACAAGAAGTTCCGTGACGAACTAAAGAGCCTACTTTTCTTAAAATTTAAGATTCATGCCAATGATTTATCTATATGGATCAATCTGGAATAATGACAAAATTAAGTTGGTAATATCGACATTTCTAAGTAGTTCGAAATACTGTATACCTGGCATAATGTAGCCTAAAAGAGAACTACAGTTGGCAGTCCTGGTGACTGAATATATTCTTAGTTCCATCTCTTAAGGTACAGAATACAAAATTTGGTTGAAGTCCAATGGAGAGCATGGACGTTACATGCAGTTAAAGATTGGATCTAACAGCGCGCGTAAAATCATGTTGGCAACAATGACATACATATATTGGTCAGAAATAATCTGAAATAATATGATCTATTGTTGTGTCAATTTTTTAATGAAATCCATTAGTTAGTATAGAAGTACCGACAGTAGTGGCTACGCTGGCTAAAGCGCTGCGTTAGGCCATGGGGCCAAGCTCTCTGCTGACTCGGTAGACGCGTGGGTTCGAGCCCCACCGTCGGCTGTCCTTGAAATGGTTTTCCGTGGTTTCCCATTTTCAACACCAGGTAAATGCTGGGACAGTACCTTCTGACAGGCCACGGCCGCTTCCTTCCACATCCTTGCCCACTTTCATTCATCTTCATCCATTCCATCTATCATCCCGACGCGCAGGTCGCCCACGGGCGTCGAATAGTAAGACCTGCACTCGGCCTCTCAGGAGGCCACACGAAAAAAAAAGTATAGAAGTTACATGCATTTTAAAATTGGACCTATCAGCAGGCTTAGAATCATGTTGGCAGCACTGGCCTAGGCCTATATTAGTTACTACAAATTAATCTAGAATTCCAGGTACTATACGTGTGCAAAGTTTAGAGCTATTGGATTGCATACTTTCTGATATATTGATAATAGGGTAACAAAAAGAGAGACAGTATTTATTAACAGTTGGCAGCCCTGGTTACTCTTAAGAATCGGCATAGTCATATCTGTTATGGTACACATAGCACACACGAAATTTGGTTGAAATCCAAATGATAGTATAGAAGTTACATGTATTTAAAGTTGGACCTCTCAGCAGGCTTAGAATCATGTTGGCAGCACTGACGTATATAAGTTACTCCAAATTAATATAGAACGTCAGGTACTATACGTGTGCATAGTTTAAGGCGGTCGGCTTGCATACTTCCTGATTTATGGGTATTTGGATTTAAATTGAGAGCATTTATTATCAGTTGGCAGTCCTGGTGGCTCTTAAGAATACGCTCAGTCATATCTGTTTATGTACACATAGCACATACGAAATTTGGTTGTAATCCAATTGATAGTGTGGAAGTTATATGCATTTAAAGTTTGGACCTATCAGCAGGGTTATAATCATTTTGGCAAGACTGCCATGTATGGCCTCCTGGAAATTAAACTGAAATATTATTATCTATACGTGTGCCAATTTTGAAATAGCTCCCATTCATACCTTCCAAGATATCCAACATGGAGCTCAAATTTCAATTGCGATTTTTCAGCAGTTGGTAGCACTGACATCATTTTCAAATATTGCCGTGAGATATTCAGGTATAGATCTTTACTCCTACCAAATTATGTTTCGTTTGCTGCAGCCGTTTAGGAGTTGATAGGTGGGGACACACACACAGCCAGACAGACAGACAGACAGAAGGACAGACAGACACACATTTGCCTGATCTCATCAGTCTACTTTTTCCTCATTTTTGCAAAATGTGAAAAGTAGGCTAAAAATACGATGTTGTAAAGATAACTATCTCATGTTAACACCTGCACGTTTATTGCAAGGTCGAGTACAGTATGCGCGCGCTTTCAATACTATAGCAGGGGGCCGTGGCACGCCCCAAGCTCGGCCAAGGCCACTGCCCACTGTTCTTACTTTATATGAAAGACCCTGTATTTAAGGACCACCACTCTCCCCGACCAAAGACCACTTCTCGTCTGCCTTCCCATTGGAGATGGTCATGAGGGTGATGATGTAAACAATGGTTCTTTTGGCACAGAACTGCATCAGCATACAATGTCATTAGAGAAAGTGTTATGTAACGTATGAAGAATACAAAAAACGGCTCTCCTAGAAGATTGTTCGAACCCAGAACAAATTAATGGACTTTCGAACACACTCAGAGATATTCTAGAAAGTGAAACTGTTGAAGAAAGGAAGCGCTAATCTGAAACAGAGATCAATTCGTGACTTTTTAAATGGCAGAGCTCAGAAAATAACTAATTGTAATTAATTTGTACTAAATGTGAACCAATGCAGATAAATTGTAATCAAGTGTTCCAACTGTACTTTATTGATAATGCAGTACACAATTATGTTTAATGCCTTCCCCTATTAAGAGACCACCCCTCTAAAAGACCAGTTTTCCATGGAACCGTCACTGGTCTCTTAATAGAGGTTTCACTGTATTGTATTGGGGAGATGATCTTGCTGTTCCTCCCCGTAAAACAATAACAATGTATTGTATGGCAGAAGTTCTGAATGATATATTGACTTTAACCACCAAGATAATTGGACGCACTGTACTTGCACGCATTGACCGACTGAAAAGCAACGGAAAAAAGGAAACTTGTAGTTTAACGTGTTCGTTAATCTCACAATCATGAGCCACTGGATCTCCTTTTTATGTGGAATCCGAACCACAGGATTTCACTTCGAAAATCTCACATTCATTGACCGGGAACGACTGAAGCATTTTACTCAGATGTGAACAAGGTGACACTGAAGAAATGGTTTCTAAGTTTTCTATACACCAATCAATTCAGTTTTAACGCTATTATTTAAATTTTATTTGCACTGTTGTTAAATGTTATTTAATTGTGATTTTATAATTCAAATAAATGAAGAGCATATTGCACACAGAAAAGCATCGAGTTAAATTACTGTAATAATGATTATGAAAACAAAAAGCATTCAAAGCACAACACGCTTCATCAATTATTGTACAATATACACAAGCCACTGTATGAAACTAAATCTATGAAATTCATGGGACAAAGAAATGTTTTATATACGTGAGATAATTATATCTGTGGAGGATTGGCGTTCCACAGCAGGATATTTATCCTCTCTCTGAATAAAACACTCCCTTCGTACCGGTAATCTATCAGCTGTGCAATGATGAAGGTCAATGCGAATATTCAATTGTGTTACTCAAAGTGACACCAAACAGCACTCTTCTGTACTTAAACTATTTCCATGTGATGTCTCTACATATTCAAAAATGCATAAATAACGGAGAAAAAGAATCTAATTTATGCTTAAATATAGCAGTAGAGATACGGTTTACAATACGAATATTTCAAATATTATCTAGAAGTAATAACAACTACCTGCATCAAAAATATAATTTATTGTCAACTGAATGTTTAGGTTAAGTTTTCTTCTTATGTTTATTACACTTAGTTAGTTATTGTTGTTTTAAGGGGGGAGGGAGGGACTAAGAGCTCATCTGCCCATGTTTATTGTACTAAACCGCCCTCTAAATGAAGAGGATTTTTAGCCTAAGTGGCCTGTAGAAGAGTAACAATAAATTCAGGTCAATTCTCTCTCTGCATGCGTATGAGAATTCACATCGCTCAGTACTCGGGAGACAGCTTGGTTGGTTGGTTCCTTAGTTTAGGGGCAGCGACAACGCGGTCATGTAGCCCCGTGTACTTTGGGTGTGTGTAAAATCTGTCTGATAACCGCTGTTAATTGTGATCGCTGTATTAGTGGGTGTATCTGTAATTCAAGTAAGACGATCAATTTCAAGTAGTTCCTACTTTTGCTACCAAAAACCACCGTCATTGACACCTAGCTGTGAACTTGGCTACCACTACATGCCATCGCAACCCGCGCCCGGTGACGAGCGTTGGAACTTAAGAGCAGTAATCAAACCTAACCTTAACATTTTGGCTTCACACAAGTGTAGTTAGTGGAAGGTTCTTTTACATGCCATATATCTATGACATGGGACCGCCGGCTTTACTTCCCATCCGTAGGAAGTCATACTGAGGGTTTTTAAGGCTCTTAAAAATCCGACGGCCTTGGCCGGGTTTGAACCTGCGACCTTGGGCATAGAAGCTCAGCATGCTACCAACTACGCCACCGCAGCCGCCGGAAGACACCTTACCGATGTGTTATTGGACGGTCAATAAGCGATATGTTGTTTGTTTGAGTCTTCAGTCTTTTGACTGGTTTGATGCAGCTCTCCATGCCTCCCTGTCCTGAGCTAATCGTTTCATCTCTACATAGCTCCGACACCCTACATCCGAGGCAATCTGTTTAACATATTCTAACCTTGGTCTACCCCTACAGTTCTTGTACTCGACCCTTCCTTCCATCACTAAGCTTACTATTCCTGGGTGTCTTTGTATGTTTCCTACCAACCTATCTCTTCTCTTCATTAGCAGTCGCCAGAAACATCTCTCCTCTCCCACTCGTCTTAATACCTCTTTGTTTGTAACCCTATCTACCCATCTGATCTTCATCATTCTCCTGTAACACCACATTTCAAATGCTTCAATTCTCCTCTTTTCTGCTGCACCAATAGTCCAAGTTTCACTTCCATAGAGCGCCACGCTCCAGACAAAGGCTTTCAAAAATGACTTCCTAATACCTAAATCTATATTCGATGTCAGCAGATTCCTTTTTTGTAGAAATGCTTTCTTTGCCTGAGCACGGTGAATGCGAATTGAACGAAATTTGGTACAAAGGTAGCACTAGCAAAGGACACCTCAGTGTCATGTTTTATATCGCCGCCATCTTGACGGAAACGTAATGGCGGCCACACAAATGTTCAATGCTTAAATCAAATTACGACTAACCTAATCATCCGATCTCTACCAAATTTTGCAACAACATACCTTTATGGGGAGAGCATCCTTTGACCAAACCAATAGCGCTATGCATATAATAAACAATCACTCAAAGAATCTGTCTCTCGGTTCAATTATTGTATTCTGATCAATACTAAATTACAAATCAAAATTCCTTATTAGTATTAATTAATAATATTATTTTGCATATTAAGGCTTTCACGGCCCGGATTATTATATAAATAATTCATGCTTTTGGGCTAATGCCGAGTGTATTTTTAATTTAAACCATACATTTCGGAGAAACCTTGCCTCCGTTTTCAATGGAAATAAACAATGTGGCCAAAGAAAGTATATCAATGAGATTACAAAAAATATAGATAAATTCCTCTGTTCGTCACCAGAGAGCAGCTGCCAGAAATTGCTGTATGGACCATGGTGGAATGGCGGACAGAGTAGTAAGTAACGAGAAGTTAAAGGGGGCGGTGTGAAAATATAGAAACTCCTCGAAGA
The DNA here is from genome assembly GCA_946902985.2 of Meconema thalassinum. Taxonomy (NCBI): domain Eukaryota; kingdom Metazoa; phylum Arthropoda; class Insecta; order Orthoptera; family Tettigoniidae; genus Meconema; species Meconema thalassinum. The sequence continues at coordinate 296,815,763 of OX336396.1, read as the reverse complement.
ATGAGGAGGGGGGGGGGGAGGTGGGAGGGGTAGATGGATAAGGAAACATAAACAAAAGGGAAGTGTAGCTAAACGATACCTAACGTCATACAGTCAACGGCGAAAAAACAGATGGAAACTCCTCCAGTGACGAACAAAGGAGATCAAATCCAGGCTCTGAGCCCTAGAGGGAATATGTACAATTTTAAATATGTGAAGAACAGAGAGACTGAGAGGAACTAGCTCCCTAGATCCTTAATAACTGGTAGCCAAGTGTCACTTAGCTGATATCCAGTGTCTCTGTTAAAATACAAGAAATAACTGGAACACAAGCTGTGGTGGAATAATCGGGCAATGTCCTCAGGAAACAAATCCTTGATGAGTGACATGACCGAGTCCACCGGCACTCTGGTAAACAAGGACTCTACATCAAAACTCACCAAAATAGCATTTGGTTGAACGGCGATGGTTGACAATTTTTCGACGAAATGGGTTGAATCCCTAATGTAGGACTGTGTGCGCCCCAAATGCGCCTGAAGCAACTTGCTGAGATATTGCGCAAGAGCATAAGTTGGAGAACCTATTGTGCTAACAATTGGTCGAAGAGGGACGTCTTGTTTATGGATTTTTGGAAGACCATACAATCTCGGAGGAACTGCATCTCTCGGAATAAGACATCTTCCCTCTTCTTTTGGAATAGATGACAGTTTAATTCAGTACGAGAGTTCTGGATCCTCTCGATAACGAGTGCCTTGCTAGCGCGCTGATAAATTCTCATAGCTTTATGAGTGTGTATAGTTTGCTTCAATTTTACACAGTTGGGAATGATGTTATGATCCCTGCATCTAACAAAGAAGGACAACGATGAAAGGAGAGAGCTCCTTCTTCGCCTCAACTTACTAAATTTAGATGATTGTCGAACAACTTCCTCCCCATAGAGGTTTCTAATTTGCATATTAAGGCTTTCATGGCCCGGATTATTATATAAATAATTCATGCTTTTGGGCTAATGCCATGTGTATTTTTAATTTAAACCATACGCTTCGGAAAAACCTTGCCTCCTTTTTCAATGGAAATAAACAGCTAAGTGACACTTGGCTACCAGTTATTAAGGATCTAGGGAGATAGTTCCTCTCAGTCTCTCTGTTCTTCACATATTTAAAATTGTACATTTTCCCTCTAGGGCTCAGAGCCTGGATTTGATCTCCTTTGTTCGTCACTGGAGGAGTTTCCATCTGTTTTTTCGCCGTTGACTGTATGACGTTAGGTATCGTTCAGCTACACTTCCCTTTTGTTTATGTTTCCTTATCCATCTACCCCTCCCATCTCCCCCCCCCCCTCCTCATTCTTCGAGGAGTTTCTATATTTTCACACCGCCCCCTTTACCTTCTCGTTACTTACTACTCTGTCCGCCGTCCCACAATGGTCCATACAGTAATTTCTGGCAACTGCTCTCTGGTGACGAACAGAGGAATTTATCTATATTTTTTGTAATCTCATTGATATACTTTCTTTGGCCACATTGTTTATTTCCATTGAAAAAGGAGGCAAGGTTTCTCCGAAACGTATGGTTTAAATTAAAAATACACACGGCATTAGCCCAAAAGCATGAATTATTTATATAATAATATTATTGTTTAAGATCAATTATTTAATTAATTTAATTAATTAATTAGCTGTCTTGGTGTTGGCTTGAGGCATTATTATTATTATTATTATTATTCATTATTTGTGTCAACCAACTTTGGGGTACATGAAATCAATCACGTTTTATTGTTTTGAGCTTTCCTTTCAGCCCAGTATTGCCTCATCCTTTGAGATCTTGCTTCCCTTTCTTCAGTAGAGATGTGGATCGTACGCTTTTGTTTGATTTTAACTTGGAACCGTTGTTTCTTATTCTTGGTGACGGTTTTGGCTGTTTTGTCCATGAGCATGGCGTCTGTAATTTGGAGTTCCACAAGGTCTTTCTCAGTTTCCTTAAACCAAAGAGGTTTTGTTTTTTTATTACGAAAGTAGTCGAAGATCTATTTGGTGAGTCTATTTTAATTCATTCGGAGGATGTGCCCTTAAAAATCAATTTTCCGGTATCTTATTGTGTCCGAGAGTGTTTCAGTCTTTTGGTAAAGAGTTTCGTTCCTGACATGCATTAATTTGTTGTTATGGAATTTGGGGCCTAAGATTTTGCGTATTATCTTTCTTTCCTTGACCTCCAGCCGTTCAAGCGGTCCCTGGGTGGTGAGAGACAATGTTTCGGCTGCATATGAGGCTTCTGGTTAATTACCGTGTTATAATGTCTTATCTTGGTATTCCAGGAGAGAGACTTCTTGTTATAAGAGTCCTTCGTAAATTGGAGGGCCAATTCAACTTTATTTCTCCTAGATTCCATTGCCTTTTTATTATTATTATTATTATTATTATTATTATTATTATTATTATTTATCGTATGGATATATTACACCATTGTATAATAAAGTATTAAGTGTATAACGAATATACAAGAGCTCTGGTGTGGACACGGAAGAACTAAGTACTTCATGCACAAAGGGGACCTATTGTGTGACTGTGAAGATATATAAAGGGAGGTAGAGCGCAGTTCGCTACTCCTGTGGGGGTCCGGGCGGGGATATCAAGAGGCCGCTGATGAGCCAGCTTGGTGTCCTAAGTGAAACCCCACACAAGACACGGCACAAACCTAGAAGAATTGCTGAGGTTATTTTTTTCAAAACTAGCTCCTACAAGGCGAATCACATGGATAAAACAAGATGTTCAGTGTTGTTTGAGTCTTCAGTCTTTTGACTGGTTTGATGCAGCTCTCCATGCGTCCCTGTCCTGAGCTAATCGTTTCATCTCTAAATAGCTACCACACCCTACATCCGAGGCAATCTGTTTAACATATTCTAACCTTGGTCTACCCCTACAGTTCTTGTCCTCGACCCTTCCTTCCATAACTAAGCTTGCTATTCCTGGGTGTCTTAGTATGTGTCCTACCAACCTATCCCTTCTCTTCATTAGCAATCGCCAGAAACATCTCTCCTCTCCCACTCGTCTTAATACCTCTTTGTTTGTAACCCTATCTACCCATCTGATCTTCATCATTCTCCTGTAGCACCACATTTCAAATGCTTCAATTCTCCTCTTTTCTGCTGCACCAATAGTCCAAGTTTCACTTCCATAGAGCGCCACGCTCCAGACAAAGGCTTTCAAAAATGACTTTCTAATACCTAAATCTATATTCGATGTCAGCAGATTCCTTTTTTGTAGAAATGCTTTTCTTGCCTGAGCCAACCTACTTTTTATATCCTCTTTGCTTCGTCCATCACTGGTTATTCTGCTTCCTAAGTAACAGAAATCTCCTACTTCCTTCAGCTTTTCACCTGCCAATTTGATCTCCATAGAGGTTTCTGATTTATTTCGGCTGCATTCCAGTATTTTTGTTTTACATTTATTAATTTTCATCATGAATTCTTTCCGTAAGACGGAGTCCATACCATTCAAAAACTCATTCAAATCCTCAGGCTTGTTGGCCAAGATGACGATGTCATCAGCAAATCTCAGAGTTGAAATTATTTCTCCTTGAATCTTCACTCCCACTTTAATTTTTTCTCTAATTTCCTTCATTGCTTGTTCAATGTAAAGATTGAAAAGTATGGGTGATAAGTTGCAGCCTTGCCTTACACCTTTCTGAATACCAGCATCTCTCTCATGTCCTTCAACTCGAATGACTGCTGTCTGGTTTCTGTATAGATTGTATATCACCCTCCTTTCCCTGTACTTTATTCCAATCGATTTCAAAATGTCAAACAATTTATTCCAATCAACGTTATCAAAAGCCTTTTCTAAGTCTACAAATGCCATGAACGTTCTCTTATCTTTCCTTATTCTACCTTCCAAAATCAGCCTAAGATTTAGTACAGCTTCCCTTGTTCCTACATTTCTCCTGAAACCAAACTGGTCTTCACCCAACTCCGTTTCTATCTGGCTCTCAATCCTCTTGTAAATTATTCTAGACAGGATCTTTGAAGCATGAGTAATCAAGCTGATTGTACGGTAATCTTCACATCTGTCAGCTCCCACTTTCTTTGGTATAGGGATGATTACATTCTTCTTGAAATCAGGGGGTACCTCACCTGTCTCATAAATCCTACACACCAAGTGAAATAACCTGATCAGACCTTCCTTTCCTATGCAGCGTAGCAACTCAATCGGTATATCATCTATGCCTGGTGCTTTGTTCCTGCTTAAGTCTTCCAAAGCTCTATCAAATTCTGATCTCAATATTAAATCTCCTTTCGCATCCTCATCAATTTCCTCCTCCCTTTCCATTACATGATTCTCAATCTCCTTTCCCTTATACAAACTCTCTATGTAAGCTTTCCATCTCTCAACCTTTTCTTCCCTATCTGTTAGAGGCTTTCCATTTTTGTCCTTAATATTACAGCACTTAGTCTTCTTTTCCCCAAAAGTATTCTTAATCCTTCGATAAGCTGTGTCTACTTTTCCTAATTTCAGACAATTTTCTATACCAGCACATTTCTCTTTCAACCATTCTTCTTTCGCTTCCTTGCACTTCTTGTTAACCTCATTTCTCAGACGTCTGTATTCTGCTTTCCCCTTTTCATCTCTTACATTCTTGTGCTTCCGCCTTTCATCCATCAATTCGAGTATATCCTGAGTGATCCACGGTTTTCTACCTATTCTCTCTTTCCTACCAATGTTTTCTTCTGCGGATTTTGTTATTTCATTCCTCAAAAGTGCCCATTCGTCTGCAATTGAAGTTTGTTTAGGGTTTTTCATTAGTCCTTCCTTTATACTCTTCTTGAATCTTTCGTTTACATCCTTCTCTTTCAGTCTGTCTATTGCCCACCTTTTTGGCTTTTGACTTTTCTTCAGTTTCTTCAACTTTAATCTGCATTTCATTACAACCAGATTGTGGTCAGAGTATATGTCAGCACCAGGATATGTTTTACAATCCAAAATCTGGTTTCGAAACCTCTGCTTGACCATAATGAAGTCGATTTGGTAACGCCCTGTATCTCCTGGTCTCATCCATGTGTATATTCTTCTATTGTGGTTATTGAATAAGGTGTTAGCTATGACCAACTCATGCTCAGTGCAGAATTCTACCAGCCTGCTTCCTCGATCATTCCTTTCACCTAATCCGAAATCTCCTACTATCTTCCCTTCTCTCCCTTTTCCTACCACAGCATTCCAATCTCCCATTACTATAACATTTTCATCACCCTTGATATACCTCAGAATTTCGTCTATTTCTTCGTAGACCTTTTCAACATCCTCATCATCAGCTTGACTGGTAGGCATATAGACTTGTACCACTGTGGTGCACGTAGTTTTAGTATTTATTTTTGCTACAATAATCCGTTCACTATATTGCTCATAATATTCCACCCGCTGTCCAAGTTTCCTACTCAATATGAGACCAACCCCTGCTTGGCCATTGTTTGATTTAGTGCTAATGACCCTATAGTCTCCTGACCAAAAGTCCTGTTCTTCCTGCCAGCGCATTTCACTAATCCCAATCAAATCCAACCTCAACCTATCCATTTCCCTTTCTAAGTTTTCTAACCTTCCATTTCCTAGCAGACTTCTAACATTCCACGCTCCGATCCGTAGAATGTCAGAGTTCCTCTTTGTCACTTCTGTGATGTTAACCCCCTCTCGAGTAGTCCCCACCCGGAGATCCGAACGGGGGACTAGTTTACCTCCGGATTGAAATTTTACAAGGGAGGAGGCCATCATCACATGTATTTATGCATAGAGAGGTGCATATCCTCGGGAATAGCAAACGGCTGTAGTTTCCCCTTGCTTTCAGCCGTGCAGCAGGACGCAGTGTAGCCATTATTTGGCTTATATTATCAATATCTTAACCGTCTATAAGACTAGTAAAGAATTGATTTATTCTGAAAGGCTGCTACTCCCTTTCAGAATAAGTAAAGAGCAATTCTACTAACAAAAATACTAACCTTCTACTGTACTAACAATTAAATACCAAAATTCTACTAACGAAAAAATACTAAAGTTCCACCAACAACAAATACTACCACTAAAACAGTCTGTCACCAGGCACACTCACATGCACCCTCACACATCACAGTCTACTGAAACAAAGAACTATAACTAATAAACAATGCAACTGTTACCAGACACACTCACACACCACAGTCTAATAGAACAATGACATGTATCTAATAGACAAACACAAATGTACTAAAGGAGTTATTTACATAGTATTATTGTATCGCATCCGTGGTGCAGTGTTAGCGACCTAGGCTCATAGTCCGAGGTTCCGTGGTTCAAATCCCTGTGGGTTCAATTATTTTTACTTGTTTTTTATTTTATTTTTGTATTTATTGATTCATAACTACTCACACGTTATAATGTTAAGCATATATAGTGTGTATTTGCTATCAAAAATATTATATATATGCTGTACTCATAACACCACAAATTACAACACTCGACTACAGCGATTAAAATTCTTTGTCCTTGATCCGCTGTAGAGTCTATTGTTGTTGTTATTAGCCTACTTTTCACATTTTGCAAAAATGAGGAAAAAGTAGACTTATGAGATCGGGCAAATGTCTGTCTGTCCTTCTGTCTGGCTGTGTGTTTGTACCCCCCTATCAACTCCTAAACGGCTGCAGCAATCGAAACAAAGATTGGTAGGAGTAAACATCTATACCTGAATATCTCACGGCCATATTTGAAAATGATGTCAGTGCTACCAACTGCTGAAAAATCGCAATTGAAATTTGAGCTCCATGTTGGATATCTTGGAAGGTATGAATGGGAGGTATTTCAAAATTGGCACACGTATAGATAATAATATTGCAGTTTAATTTCCAGGAAGCCATACATGACAGTGTTGCCAAAATAATTATAAGCCTGCTGATAGGTCCAAATTTGAAATGCATATAACTTCTACACTATCAATTGGATTTCAACCAAATTTCGTATGTGCTATGTGTACATAAACAGATATGACTGAGCGTATTCTTAAGAGCCACCAGGGCTGCCAACTGTTAATAAATGCTCTCAATATTTTTTTATCCAAATACCCATATATCAGAAAGTATGCAAGCCGACAGCTTTAAACTATGCACACGTATAGTACCCGACATTCTATATTAAATTGGAGTAACTTATATACGTCAGTGCTACCAACATGATTCTAAGCCTGCTGAGAGGTCCAACTTTAAATACATGTAACTTCTGTACTATCATTTGGATTTCAACCAAATTTTGTATGTGCTATGTGTACCATACCAGATATGACTATGCGTATTCTAAAGAGCAACCAGAGCTGCCAACTGTTAATAAATGCTTTGTCAATTTTTGTTACCCTAATATCAATATATCAGAAAGTATGCGAGCCAATAGCTCTAAACTTTGCACACTTATAGTACCTGGCATTCTAGATTTATTTGGAGTAACTAATATATGTCAGTGCTGCCAACATGCTTCTAAGTCTGCTGATAGGTCCAATTTTAAAATGCATGTAACTTCTATACTAACTAATGGATTTCAAAATTGACACAACAATAGATCATATTATTTCAGATTATTTCTAACCAATACAGGTGTGTCATTGTTGCCAACATGATTTTACGCACGTTGTTAGATCCAATGTTGAACAGCATGTAACGTCCATGCTATCCATTGGACTTCAACCAAATTTTGTAGTCTGCACCTTAAGAGATGGAACTAAGAATATATTTAGTCACCAGGGCTGCCAACTGTAGTTCTCTATTAGGCTACATTATGCCAGGTATACAGTATTTCGAACTAATTAGAAATTTCGATATTACCAACTTAATTTCGTCATTATTCTAGATAGCTCCATATAGATTAATCATTGGCATGAATCTTAAATTTTAAGAAAAGTAGGCTCTTTAGATCGTCACGGAACTTCTTGTTTTTGTTGTTGATTCTTTAGGGGTTTTGCGGCATCATGGTCTTGTAGCCCCGTGTACTTGGGTGTGTGTAGAAGTTGTCTGATAACCTGTGTCACTGTGAGGTCTGTAGGCTTACTAGTGTGTTTACTTTTATACAAGGAAGGATTTGGGTAGGAAGCTGTTCTTTCATTTGAGATGCATAAACATCATGGTCATTTAGCCCCATATACTTGGGTGAGTGTTGAATTTTGTTCAGTAAAGAACATATAGCCTACTTTCTCCTAAATGCATGGGTATTGTTATAACTCTTTGTCCTTTTCAAGGAGTATAATTGAATGTTGGTTGTAGTAGCTTGTTGAAATGCAACGTGCTATAGGGATATTAAACATGAATACGAGGTGCCCTTTGCTAGTGCTACCTCTGTAAAAAAAAATCATTCAATTCGGTTTCACCGTGTTTTAATTGATCCGGGGAATGGATTTGCACACATACATGGCCGCTATTTGCAAACTATTGGGCTGATGACCTTGTAGTCAGTCATAAGATGCTTTCCACAAAAAGGCATGTTGTTACAAAATCCAGTAGAGATCAAATTATTAGGATGGTCGAAATTTGATTTAAGCTTTTAACATTTGGGTGGCCGTCATTCAGTTTCCGTCAAGATGGCGGCGATATAAAACATGACACTGAGGTGCCTTTTGCTAGTGCTACCTCTGTACCAAATTTCGTTCATTTCGGTTTCACCGTGTTTGAATTGATAGGGGGAATCGATTTGCACACATACTTGGCCACCATCTGCAAACTATTGGGCTGATGATCTAGCAGTTTAGTCAGAATATGCATCCCACATAAAGATTTGTTGTTGCAAAATTTGGTAGAGACTAGATTATTAGGTTGGTCGTAATTACATTTTAGCCTTTAACATTTGGGTGGCCGCGATTACGTTTCCGTCAAGATGGCGGTGATATAAAACATGACACTGAGGTGGCCTTTTCTAGTGCTACCTCTGTACCAAATTTCGTTCCATTCGGTTTCACCGTGTTCGAATTAATAGGGGAATCGATTTTCACACAAATATGGCCGCCATCCGCAAAATATTAGGCTAATCACCTATTAGTTTGGTCAAAGGATGCTCCCTCCATAATGGTATGTTGATGCAAAATTTGGTAGAGATCGGATGATTAGGTTAATCGTAATTTGATTTAAGCTTTGAATATTTGTGTGGCCGCCATTACGTTTCCGTCCAGATGGCGGCGATATAAAACATGACACTGAGGTGCCCTTTGCTAGTGCTACCTCTGTACCAAATTTCATTCCAATCGGTTTCACCGTGTTCAAATTAATAGGGGTAATCGATTTTGACATAAAGATGGCCGCCATCCGCAAACTATTAAGCTAATGACCTATTAGATTTGTCAAAGGATGCTTCCTTCATAAAGGTATGTTGTTGCAAAATTTGGTAGAGATCGGATGATTAGGTTAGTCGTAATTTGATTTAAGCTTTGAACATTTGTGTGGCCGCCATTACGTTTCCGTCAAGATGGCGGTGATATAAAACATGACACTGAGGTGCCCTTTGCTAGTGCTACCTCTGTACCAAATTTCATTCCATTCGGTTTCACCGTGTTCGAATTAATAGGGGCAATCGATTTTGACACAAAGATGGCCGCCATCCGCAAACTATTAGGCTGATGACCTATTAGTTTGGTCAAAGGATGCTTCCCCCATAAAGGTATGTTGTTGCAAAATTTGGTAGAGATCGGATGATTAGCTTAGTCGTAATTTGGTTTAAGCTTTGAACATTTGTGTGGCCGCCATTACGTTTCCGTCAAGGTGGCGGCGATATAAAACATGACACTGAGGTGTCCTTTGCTAGTGCTACCTTTGTACCAAATTTCGTTCAATTTGCGCTCACCGTGTTTGAATTGATAGGGGGGGACAGACATTCAGAGTACACACACTCACACACACGCAGACTCACACACACACATACACACACACAGACAGACACACTTTTTTTCGCCCTGTAGTGATCTCATGTCTACTTTTAGTTTTTGCAAAAATCGAAAGTAGGCTAATAATTATATACACGGGGTCAGATTGAGCTTGAGAATGTGTGTTTCCATAAAAACTGTACTTAAAATTTTGGAACTGTATATTATAGTAATGAAGAGAGAACGCGCGACATCTACAACAAAATCTGCATGTCCACACATACAAGGACCAGACACTACAACACGGTAATCAAACCAGAAGCTCTGTATGCAAGTGAAACTCTCATACTTAACAGGAAGAGTGACTTGGAAAACATCCTTAAGGAAGAACGAAAGATCTTGAGGAAAATTCTTGGCCAAAAAAGAACATAAGATGGATACAGGTTGAAATCTCGTAAAGCAACTGAGAAAATAATAATCTAATCTTGCGGTAGACGTCAGAAAACGATGATTGAAATTTTGTTCAACGACTTCCACCGACAAGGCTTACACATAAGAACTGAAGAACATACCGTGGATTCAGCAAGTCAAACAGTACTTGGAGAAGGCCCAAGTAAGAACAGCGGAAGTCTTTGACAGGAACCTATTCCGATGTAGTGTAATGAATGGATAGTAACACCAGAGAATGACTCTCCAAAGAGACCAGAAACCAAGTGGACTGAGGAAAGGAAGATGGCCCATGGAGAGAGTATGAGTCATATGGAAGGTCAGAAAGGCGAATCATAGGAGTACTGCGTGAACCATCTGGGTCCATTCGCACGTAATAATAATAGTAGTAGTAGTTGTTGTTATTATTGTCCTCAGTGGCAGTGATTCTGGAAGATTTCAGGGTCATCAGTACGATCTTAGAACCGCTATTGTATAGGAGAATGATCTCCAAAATTCCATAAGGTGTCCACGCTCCCATTTCCAAACCAATGGCCGCTAATTTCTCCATAATGCCTGATACTTCTTGTAATAAGGAACTGTAGGATTATAGATTTACTACTTTTCTGTGTCGTCATCAAAAGGCTAGTGCCATCTCTTTGAATTTCATGATCGAAGTATTGCCGGCAGCAAATTGTTGAACGTCTGTCGCAGATGCCAAATGCACCTCGAATGATCGAGTTTATTATGAGCCTGTTACCAACACGAAGGTACATCCTTGTTTGAAAGAAGTCATTTCGGAATATGGCTCACTAAAACCTCGGTAAAATAAAAATGAATTCTCTTTATTACTTAATAAACCGTACATAACGAAAACCTGCTAAAACTATGTATAATAAAAAAGCCATTATTTTGATATTCTTCTCCGTAACGTTCCATGAACTTGAAGAAGAATGGATAGTCGTCTTGATATTTCCGGAGAATGATCGTAAGCATTTTAATATGACAGTCGAAAAGGCGCATGCGACTTGATTTACTGTCCTGAGCAATTCAACTTCACGTCTTAATAGTGGACACTATATTTGAAGTATGGCCATTAAACTGGAGAACCACGATGCTGACTCACAGACACTGATTGACGTTTCTTTCGTTCAAGTGCCTCGTCCTCCAAGAACATTGGTGATCAACAGCATGATCTGATGTTTGTCGATGTATTTCCTAAACAGCGATACATTACTCAGTCTTAAGTTAAAAGGTAAATCTGGGAGAGTTGCCGCACGTTTTACATTTTGAGTTGTATCTCGGAAGAATTTCTTTAAAAGATACTGCAAATTGATAAACCATAATTTTAAAATGTTTGTATTGGATCACGTATGAGCAAAACATTGATAATTGTAAGAAAATGGGAGAAAAGAAGGCAGAAATTGTTACATCAGCGGCGTCTCTGCCTGGAACCCGGTATTGCTCGGGAGAGGCCACAATCAAAATATTTAATAACAAAATCAAATGTATGCTAATTCCTTCAACTCTAATACAATTGAGTATTACAACATGCTACAAGACAATTCTATTTAAAACAAGTAGTTCCGTGACGAACTAAATAGCCTACTTTTATTAAAATTATACAGACCTTATATCAACAGTTGGCAGTCCTGGCGACTCTAAATATACTCTTAGTTCCATCTCTTAAGGTCCACAATGCGCATGAAAAATTTGGTGAATCAACATTAAATTTATCAGCACGCGTAGCATCATGTTGGCAGCACTGTCGTATATCGGTTACTGCAAATTAACCTACATTTCCAGGTACTATATGTATGCAAAGTTTAGAACTCCTGGCCTGCATACTTTCTGATATATTGATATTAGGATAAAAATGTATAGACTGCATTTTTCAACAGTTAGCAGCCCTGTTGACACTAAAAGAATGCATTTTCATATCTACTCCAGTGGGCAAATTACATACCAAATTTGGTTGAAATCCAATCGGTAGTATGGAAGTTACATGCATTTAAAAATTGGACCTATCAGCAGCCATAGAATCATGTTGGCAACACTCTCATGTATGGGCTCCTGTAAATTAGTATGATGTAATATCATCTATATGTATGTTAATTTTTGAACAATTCCCATGCATATATTTCGAGTTATCCAACATGGACCTCAATTTTCAATTGTGATTTTTCAGCAGGTGGTAGCACTGACGTAATTTTCAAATATGACCGTGAGATATTCAGACATAGGTCTTTTCTCATGCCAAATTTGGTTTCCATATCTGCAGCCGTTTAAGAGTTGATAGGGGGGACACACAGACAGACTGACAGACAGACAGAAGGACAGAGAGACGGATAGACACACATTTGCCCGGATCGATCTCATAAGTCTATTTTTTCCTCATTTTTAGCCTATTTTCATTTATGAAAAAATAGGCTTATGAGATCACCTTTTGTCCGTGTGTCTGTCTGTGCGTGTGTGTGTGATGGTGTGTGTCCCCCCTAATAAATTCTAAACGGCTGGAGCGATTTTATTGAAACTCGGTAAGTTCATAGCACTATTCCGGACGACCCCGACCGTGCCCTTCAAATTCTGTTACATCTCACCAAGCCAACATAGCGGCTGTGCGAAATATTTCACCAGCATTCAATATCTCTGAAACTATTACCGAAATCACCCTGGTATATTTTACGGTGATAAAGGGAACTACTAGAAGTTCACCTATGTGTCTCTTGAAAACCTAGTAACTACAAAACCAACATGGTGGCCAAGCGAATTTGCGACTTTTAAATAGTCGTTTCTCGCGATTTAACCAACCAAACGCAATAAAACTTCGTACAGTATATATCTATACACATTGTAATGCACCGACTTCTAACTTCGTTCAATTGCTTACATAACCTCAGGATGGCGGCTGTGCGAAATATTTCACCGGCATTCTATATCTCTGAAACTATTAGCGGTATCACCCTGAGGTTTTGTTCGGAGATAAAGGAAGTTCATGTATAAGACTTTCAAACACCGGTTAGCTACAAAACGAATATGGCGGCCAAGCGAATATGAACATTTTAAATAGACCTTTCTCGCGATTTAATGATCCAAACGCAATGAATCTTGGTACAGGAAATGTTTATACACATTGTAATGTACTGGTTCAAGATGGCGGCAGTGCGAATTTTAAAATTAAATTTTTATTTCTTGTGTCGCAATCATGCATCGAAGTGAAAGTTTGAATAATGAACCTCCGCAATAATTTTCTTTTAATGGTACATGACTCTATGGCCCATACATAAAACAATCCAACATGGTGACCATCCGAAATGTTTAGATGGATCTCAATATCTACGAATCTATTGCAGCAATCAAACTGATTCTATTAATGTTCATAGGGGCTATGAACATAAGTTCACCTATAGGACTTTCAATGAACTGGTTATCACAAATCCAACATGGCGGAGACTTGGAGTATAAATATTCACATGGTCGTTTCTCGCAATTTAACCATCCGAGTGCAGTGAAACTTGGTACAGTAATTCCTTATACGAATGTTAATCGACTAGCATCTATTTTTTTCAATTGTTTTCATAACCACAAATTGGCAGCTGTGCGAAATTTTAAAATCTCGTTTTTACTTCTTGTATCCTAACCATGCGGATGAAGTTTGCATGCTACACGTACACAATAATCTTCATGTAACAGTTCATAACTCTAAGACCAACATATATAAAAATACAACATGGCGACCATCCGAAATATTTAGTCGGTTCTCAATATCTACGAATCTATTACAGCAATCAAACTGAAATTTTGTATGTTGATAAAGGCAATTAATATAAGTAGGACATAGGAAAATAGGCTGTATAATTCTTCACGGAACTACTTGTTACAAAATGTGAAAAGTAGGCTAAAAAAGAATTTATCTTTTGAGAATACTCCACCTCGTGAATACAAACTAAGTTTTATCATTTTAAATGATCTTGTCGACGTCGTCGTTACGCTGAGGTCTGGCGTTACGTTACGGCGACGGGATGAAATGTACCGAGAATGCACTGAGGTGTGTGACGTCATAGTACCGCTTGAGCTGCTCCTTTCCCCGCGCGCTCCGGTGAGCGTTACGTCATGCAGCCAGCTACCTCCTTTGACCTTGGTTTGCACTTTCTAATGGAGTTTGAGTTCACGCAGTTGACAGCATGACCATGAGGCTTTCACCCAGCATTTTTCAGCATTTGTAGCATTTAAAATGATATGTTAGTTATTGTTTTAAGGGGCGGAACTACGAGGTCATCTGCCCCTTTAAAATGATACAACGTCTAGTCTTTCAGACTATCACTCTTTTATTTTAATTCGCATTCTAAATGTTCTATGCGTATATACAGGCCTCATATAACGAACACATATGGACTCATTGTGCCTTATCCAGATTTCCGGAATGCGTTCTTCGTTTTAATGCTCGAGCCTGAATTTGAATTTCATTGCACCTTTTTGCCTTCCTGAATAGTATTTCATTTGTTTTCAGCCTTTTTACAAATTCTCTTAAATTTTCCTCTCCCACTGAGCTGTTTCGACCGTGCCATTACTGAGTAGGCACGCCATAAAGTTTTAATTCCGAGAATGCTATAATTGTAAATATTAACAATGATGTTAACAATGGAACTAATGAAATAAATTATGTATTTTAAGAATCTTAAGATAATTAAATACTCCAATAGAATACCGGTCCCCTCTGAATAGTTTAAATGTTTCCAGATGGCATTTAAAATATGATGTCAATGGGGCACTCTCGAGCGGATTGCTGTGCGGCAACTCTTCCAAATGTCATGTCGAGAAGCTGCACTCTCCTGTGTGTGAATTTAGTTGTACATTTGCCATTGTAGATACATTAGGTATTTTGTCTTTCAGTAAAGCTGTTATTGTGTGATATTTGGCGCAGCGGAAATATGTTGTCTTTTTCCCTTTTGCATAGGAAGGGAGTCATGCACGTGAATGACTACCGGTATACATTTTGTGCGTGAAACAATCCAGAGTTAACGTGAACATACTTTTGAAAGGAAACGTTTCGCCGCTCTTTCCTAGACCCTCCCTTCGTACGACAAGCAATTTGATTAATGCAAAATAATATTTCACGAACAATACGTTCGGTGTTCTTGCTACGTTGCCTGCAAAATACATTCGTCGCCTGCTGATTGACCTCTACACGTTTCTTGAACGATGGCACTCCCCCACCGCGCGGAGTGGAGAGGAAGTAAGGACCTACGGAAGGGAGGGTATGCGCACCTGTTATTCTGAGACACACACTGACTGCACTGTGCGGCTTGACCTTTGACGGTGCTGCTTTAGGCTATTAATAATGAGCAACAAATACATCCTGTTACAATAACAATTCAAGGGTAGTGATAGCATTATTAGAGGTCCAGGACCTCTTAACTTAAGGCTCGGCCAAACAGGACGCGGGCTGCCCGCACCGACGGAACGACCGTAGCCCGTCGCGAACTGTCAAACTGAATACGGGCAAGTCAAGGTGAACCAGTGTGATCGCAATGGCGATCAAGTGCATGTCAAAGTGTTTTCAGTTCGTGGTGTTAATTCAACATGTCCAGCAGTTCCTCGGACGAAGAAGAATTGCTTCTTCTGTACGCTATGAGTCAAGCGAGACGAAAAAGAAAATTGCTGCATGATAGACTACTAATGAAAAATAACAGGAGTTGGGTGAGTATCACAAACTATGCTGTGAGTTGAGGCCATTTCCAGGCCATCTTTTCGTATATTTTCGAATGACTGTAGAACGCACTCGCGCACACTTTGCGGACTTTGTGGAAAATCACAACTGCTCATTTGCCCGCCGCGAACAAGATTGGTCCGCCACGGTAGACCGCTTTCTCTGCAATATTACACAATACAGAGTTAGAAGCGGTCGGGTGGGCTGGTTCGCGTGGGCAGCCCGCTTGCTGTTTGACCGAGCCCTTAAGGTAGAGACGCCGCATTCAATATAGCCACAGGTTCCCATCGCCGCAGCTAGATGGCAGTGTGTAAACTATTGCACTATCAGTGGCTGTGGTGCAAGTTGCTCGTGTAGTCGATAATGCGACGTGAGTGAATGTCTCCTCCTGGCAAAGTGTTTCCTTGTGTTGTATCTTAAGTTTGTTTCAATCGCTAAAATCAGCCGTTTTAGTGCAGAATAAGCCTTAACCGATACTGTAGTAGATGGTAAGAATGTTTTCGGCCATGTTAGCCTTTAGGTACAACAACAACACAGTGCAGTCAGTGTGTGTCTCAGAATAACAGGTGTGCATTCCCTCCCTTCCGTAGGTCCTTACTTCCTCTCCACTCCGCGCGGTGGGGGAGTGTTATCGTTCTAGAAAAGTGTAGAGGTCAATCAGCAGGCGACGAATGTATTTTGCAGGCAACGTAGCAATAAATATTATTTATTAGCCTATTTTCAATTTTGAAAAAATAGGCTTATGAGATCACCTTTTGTCCGTGTGTGTGTGCGTGTGTGTGTGTGATTCATGTGTGTGTGTCCCCCTAATAAAATCTAAACGGCTAGAGCAATTTCAATGAAACTCGGTAAGTTCATAGCACTATTCCGGGCGACCCCGACCGTGCCCTTCAAATTTTGTTACGACTCACCAATCCAACATGGCGGCTGTGCGAAATATTTCACCAGCATTCAATATCTACGAAACTATTAGCGACATTACCCTGACATTTTGTATGGTGATAAAGGGAACTACTATAAGTTCACTTATGTGACCTTTGAAAACCTGGTAACTACAAAACCAACATGGCGGCCAAGCGAAGTTGCGACTTTTAAATAGACGTTTCTCGCGATTTAACCAACCAAACGCAATGAAACTTGGTAGAGTATATGTTCATATACATTGTAATGCACCGACATCTAACTTCGTTCAATTGTTTACATAACCACAAGATGGCGGATGTGCGAAATATTTCACCGGCATTCTATATCTCTGAAACTATTACTGGTATCTCCCTGAAATTTTGTACGGAGATAAAGGGCACTACTGGAAGTCCATCTATAAGTCCTTCAAAAACCGTTTAACTACAAAACGAACATGGCGGCCAAGCGAATTTGAAAATTTTAAATAGTCCTTTCTCGCGATTTAATGTTCCAAACGCACTGAAATCTGGTACAGGAAATATTTACACACATTATAATGCACTGGTATCTAATTTAGTTCAATTGTTTACATAACCTCAAGATGGCGGCTGTGCTAATTTTAAAATTAAGTTTTTATTTCTTGTGATGTAGTCATGCGATCAAAGTGAAAGTTTGAATAATGAACGTACGTAATAATTTTCCTTTAATGGTACATGACTCTATGGCCTATACATTTAACAATCCAACTTGGCGACCATCCGAAATATTTAGACGGCTCTGAATATCTACGAATTTATTATAGCAATCAAACTGAATTTTATAATTTTCATAGGGGCTATGAACTTAAGTTCACCTATAGGACTTTAAATAACCTAGTGATCACAAATCCAACATGGCGGCGACGCGAAGTATAAATATTCACATGGACGTTTCTCGCAATTTAACCATCCGAGTGCAGTGAAACTTGGTACAGTAAATCCTCATACAAATGGTAATCCACTGGCATCTAATTTATTTCAATTGTTTCCATAACCTCAAGATGGCAGCTGTGCGAAATTTTAAAATCTCCTTGTTACTTCTTGTGTCCTAATTATGCGATTGAAGTTTGAATACTACACGTACACAATAATCTGCATGTAACAGTACATAACTCTCGGACCTTCATATGTAAAATCCAACATGGCGACCATCCGAAATATTTAGTCGGTTCTCAATATCTACGAGTCTATTACAGCACTCAAACTGAAATTGTATATGTTGATAGTGGCAGTTAACATAAGTAGGATATATGAAAATAGGCTGTATAGTTCTTCACGGAACTACTTGTTTATATAATCAAATTACTTGTCATATGAAGGGCGGGGCTAGGAGAGAGCGGCGAAACGTTCCCTTTCAAAATTATGTTCACGTTAACTCTGGACTGTTTCACGCACAAAATGTATGGTCATTCATGTACATGTACATGTCTCCCTTCCTACGCAAAAGGGAAAAAGACAACATATTTCCGCTCTGCCAAATATCACACCATGACACCTTTACTGAAAGACAAAATACCTAATGTATCTACAATGGCAAACATGCAACTAATTTCACACACAAATTAAAACTAGCACCACACATGTTCGCGACACACATAATGTTAATTGCTGTAGCATAAGCCTTGTTTGTGTGCGTTAACAATCTTGTTACACCTTGGTGCAAATGAACGTGTTACAGACAAGCACAAACAACTTCTCAAATTCTCATCTGAAATGCCTGCTCGGAACCTCGGTTTGTTACATTTTAATATCGAAAAAAGTATTTCACATGCATAGGTAGAACCGAACATACTCATGAGTTTGGTAGGCTCGTGATGAAGGCGAGGAAATTCATTATGGGGAAAGTTTTCGTTGAATTCGGTCAAGTTTCTTGCAGGAAAGAACTCGTCCCTCAACCGCGCATTCCACTGTAAATCAATTAATGACATCGTCATCTTGGCCGACACGCCTGCGGATTTGAATGAGTTTTTGAATGGTATGGACTCCGTCTTACGGAAAGAATTCATAATGAAAATTAATAAATGTAAAACAAAAATATTGGAATGCAGCCGAAATAAATCAGAAACATCTACGGACATCAAATTGGCAGGTGAAAAGCTGAAGGAAGTAGGAGACTTCTGTTACTTAGGAAGCAAAATAATCAGTGATGGACGAAGCAAAGAGGATATAAGAAGTAGGTTGACTCAGGCAAGGAAAGCATTTCTACAAAAAAGGAATCTGTTGACAACGAACATAGATTTAGGTATTACGAAGTCATTTTTGAAAGCCTTAGTCTGGAGCGTGGCGCTCTATGGAAGTGAAACTTGGACTATTGGTGTAGCAGAAAAGAGGAGAATTGAAGCGTTTGAAATGTGGTGTTACAGGAGAATGATGAAGATCAGATGGGTAGATAGGGTTACAAACGAAGCGGTATTAGGACAAGTGGGAGAGGAGAGATGTTTCTGGTGACTGCTAATGAAGAGAAGAGATAGGTTGGTAGGACACATACTAAGACACCCAGGAATAGCAAGCTAAGTTATAGAAGGAAGCGTCGAGGACAAGAACTGTAGGGGTAGACCAAGGTTAGAATATGTTAAACAGATTGCCTTGGATGTAGGGTGTGGTAGCTATGTAGAGATGAAACGATTAGCTCAGGACAGGGAGGCATGGAGATCTGGATCAAACCAGTCAAATGACTGAAGACTCAAACAACAACAACAACAGTTAGTTGGTGCACTATTCACTGAGATAGAAAATGGCCGTGCAAAAAAATCAAACACAGGAAACAAAGCTGAAAGTTCTAGAAATGTATTTACTAACTGCTCTTTCACGTCTCTGAAACGAAGCAAAGGGGATATAAAAAGTAAATTGGCTCAGGCAAGGAAAGCATTTCTTCAATAAAGGAATCTGTTGACATCGAATAAATATGTATTAGGAAGTCATTTTTGAAAGCCTTTGTCTGGTCTGTGGCGCTCTATGGAAGTGAAACTTGGACTATTGGTGTAGCAGAAACTCAATCTCAGGCAGCCATTCAAATAGATATATCACGACAAATCAATTTTCAAACATAGCGCTTTGACAACGAGTAGCATTGCATGATACGTCTCTCCCATAATGCGCGCGCACCGTTGACTACCGACCAGGCTCCACTACACCACGACTCTGCACTGTACATTCACAGGAGTGGCAGCTGTGCGACTTTGCACAGTGTGAAATACTCTGGACGCTGCTGGCCAAAAGTGATACCATCGTTACTTCCGATTTGTCATTTCAGTGCAACGCTAGAGCTATCTAGCGGTCAGAAGTGAAATCACTCAACCAGCCAATCACAGGCAGCCATTCAAATAGATATATCATGACAAATCAATATTCGTACGCGATGTCCCGATTTGGCTGACAACATCGCAAACGAAACGGTAGCACTACAGAACAGGAGACCAAAGGTATAACAAAATTTAGGTAATGAAATTTGCCGAAGTACCTTTAGTAATGGTATCCGGAGATGTTAAAATAATAGTTGTTGACTCGTCCGCTGCCATAAACCCACCCAGCCATCCCAAATAGATACACGACTTATATAGCAGAAATGAAGTCTTTTTTAGCCATCTTGCTTACTAAGTCAGGAATGCCAACCCCACGCATTTGGTACTATTTCACATCGGGTATAGAACGAGTAAACAAAAGAGCGTCGATAAAGTAATGTAATGAAAAATTGCGCCAATTGTCAGTGTTTATTTATGTATTTATAATGTTTTACATACAAAAACAGACCTAACCTGGGGCTTACGCCCCAGACCCCCTTGCTTGTGGTGCTAGCAGTAATTTTCGACCAGGCAGTACCTAACCTAGTAGCGGACATAAATTCTATCTTATTAATGTTTTACATACAAAACAAACCTAACCTGGGGCTTACGCCAGTAATTTTCCGCAAGACAGTGCTTAACTTAGTGGAAATTTGTAACAATTTCAAACTTTACGTGTCATATGGTGAATTTTGTATTGGACATGTTGGTAACGTACACAGATGTTCGTTTTTCGGGTGTCACATGACGTATGACGTAGTGTCCAAGATGGCGTCCATAGTGAAAAGAAGACAATGCTAAAAGCATTATTTTCGTAAATAATCAATTAGAAGGAATTATTCCGGTGCAGCAGTGGCAATTGAGAAAGTAAAATGACTCCCAACATCTCCGAGAAAGGTTTGTCAATCATACATACTATATTTTCAGTAATATACCTTGTTGAAAGTTACGACGGCTTGGTCTCCTGTTCTGTAGTTTTAATAACGAAACTCGATTTGTCGTGATATATCGTTATGAATGGCCCGCCTGTGATTGGCTGGTTGAGTGATTTCACTTCTGTCCGCTGTGGCGTTGCACTGAAATGGCAAGTTGGAATTAACGATGGGTTCACTATAAGTATTCTAGTTCCCTTCTTTCTATAAATTGAGAATTTCCAACCTTTGTACTTATAGCCTCCAGTATTTTCCATGAGATCCTTAACATTCTTCCATACGCCCACATTTCAAACTCCATCAATGTCTTACGTAAAACTTCTGCAAGTGTTCAACCCCATAGAGGAGAATACTAAACACGCAGCATCGAAGCTGGCGGGTACGAAGTGCGAAGTGCGATACTTACATCACGGCTAGTCAAAACTTTCCTAATTTCCGTGTAAGGCCTTCTGGCTTGATGAAACCCTTTCAATCCTTTCATTAGCGACTACCATAACGCCCTTAATCACACCTTAGTTTCTACTCACAACCATCCGCTTTGTTTTCTTGACATCTAAACGTAAGACCCATGGTGTTGCTCTCTTCAGCGGTGCTCATTAGCTCTTGTAAATCTTACACATTGCTTTCAAGTACGACAGTGTCATCAGCGTATCTCATGTCATCATACCAATATATAACAAGAAGTTCCGTTAAGAACTATACAGCCTACTTTTCATGCCAATGATTATTCTACAGAATATGAACCTATCTAGAATAATGACGAAATTAAGTTGCTAATATCGAAATTTCCAATTAGTTCGAAATACTGTATACCTGGCATAATGTATCCTAATAGAGCACTACAGTTGGCAGCCCTGATGACTGAATATATTCTTAGTTCCATCTCTTAAGGTACAAAATACAAAATTTGGTTGAAGTCCAATGAATCGCATGGACGTTACATGCAGTTAAACATTGGATCTAACAGCGCGCGTAAAATCATGTTGGCAACAATGTCATGCATGTATTGGTCAGAAATAATCTGAAATAATGTGATCTATTGTTGTGCCAATTTTGAATGAAATCCATTAGTTAGTATAGAAGTTACATGCATTTTAAAATTGGACCTATCAGCAGGCTTAGAATCATGTTGGCAGCACTGACGTATATTAGTTACTCCAAATTCGTCTAGAATGCCAGGTACTATACGTGTGCAAATTTTAGAGCTATTGGCTTGCATACTTTGTGATATATTGATATTAGGGTAACAAAAATAGGGACAGCACATATTAACAGTTGGCAGCCCTGGTTGCTCCTTAGAATACGCATAGCCATATCTGTTATGATACACATAACACGTACGAAATTTGGTTGAAATCCAAATGATAGTATGGAAGTTGCATGTATTTAAAGTTGGACCTGTCAGCAGGCTTAGAATCATGTTGGTAGCACTGACGTATATAAGTTACTCCAAATTAATATAGAATGTCAGGTACTATACGTGTGCATAGTTTAAAGCTGTCGGCTTGCATACTTTCTGATATATTGGTATTTGCATAAAAAAATAGAGAGAGCAATTATTAACAGTTGGCAGCCCTGGTAGGTCTTAAGAATACGCTCAGTCATATCTGGTTATGAACACATACAACATACGAAATTTGGTTGAATTCCAATTGATAGTGTAGAAGTTATATGCATTTAAAAATTGGACCTATCAGGAGGCTTATAATCATTTTGGCAACACTGCCATGTTTGGCCTCCTGGAAATTAAACTGAAATATTATGGTCTGTACGTGTGCCAATTTTTGAATAGCTCCCATTCATACTTTCCAAGATATCCAACATGGAGCTCAAATATCAATTGCGATTTTTTAGCAGTTGGTAGCACTGACATCATTTTCAAATATGGCCGTGAGATATTCAGGTGTAGATCTTTACTCCTACCAAATTTTGTTTCGATTGCTGCAGCCGTTTAGGAGTTGATAGGGGGGGACACACACACAGCCAGACAGACAGACAGACAGAAGGACAGACAGACAGACAGACAGACAGATCGCATAAGTCTACTTTTTCCTCATTTTTGCAAAATGTGAAAAGTAGGCTAAAAATGAGATGGTGTGTGTCTGTCTGTCTGTCTGTTACTCAATAACGCAAGAACCACTGGTCCGATTTAAATGAAATTTTGCATGGATGTAGCTGATTTACCAGGTTTACATATAGGATACTTTTGATTTCGAAATTTTGCACTATTAAAAATGGCGACCATTTTAGTGACGTCACTAGACCCTTTGGTTTCAAAATTTCATATTTCCATATCAAATAAAAAGAGAACGGTAGGAAATAGCAAACTTTTGATGGCACATATGAGCTTTGAAATTTAATTTGCTATCCGAAAGGTCCTTATCACTTTTCGTGTATCTCCAACAGTTAGCGAATAAAACCGACATTTGTGACGTCACTACACCCTTTGGTTTCAATTTTTTTTATTTCCTTTTCAAATAAAAAGAGAAGGCTAAGAAATAGCAAACTTTTGATGGTATACATGAGCTTTAGCATTTAATTTTCTATCCGAAAGGTCCTTATCACTTTTCGTATATCTCCAACGGTTAGCGAGTAAAACCAAAATTTGTGCAATAAAACACGGTCAACACCGAGCGGTGCAGTAGATCTCTCTATATAGAACAAGAAGTTCCGTGAAGAACTATACAGCCTACTTTTCATGCCAATGATTATTCTACAGTATATGAACCTATCTAGAATAATGACGAAATTAAGTTGGTAATATCGAAATATCTAATTAGTTCAAAATATACCTGGTATGATGTAGCTTAATAGAGCACTACAGTTGGCAGCCCTGGTGACTGAATATATTCTTTGTTCCATCTCTTTAGGTACAGAATACAAAATTTGGTTGAAGTCCAATGGACGTTACATGCAGTTATACACTGGATCTATCAGCACGCGTAAAAGCATGTTGCCAACAATACCATACGTGTGCTGGTCAGAAATAATCTGAAATATTATGATATCTTGTTGTGCCAATTTTGGATGAAATCCATTTGTTAGTATAGAAGTTACATGTATTTTAAAATTGGATATATCAGCAGGCATAGAATCATGTTGGCAGCACTGCCTTGTATTAATTACTCCAAATTAATCTAGAATGTCAGGTGCTATACGTGTGCAAAGTATAGAGCTGTTGGCTTGCATACTTTCTGATATATTGATATTAGGGTAAAAAATATAGACAGCATTTATTAACAGTTGGCAGCCCTGATTGCTCTTAACAATACTTATAGTCATATCTGTTATGGTACACATAGCACATACGAAATTTGGTTGAAATCCAACTGATAGTATAGAAGTTACATGTATTTAAAAATTGGTACTATCAGCAGGCTTATAATCATGTTGGTAGGACTGACGTATATAAGTTACTCCAAATTAATCTAAAATGTCAGAATATACGTGTGCATAGTTTAAAGCTGTTGGCTTGCATACTTTCTGATATATTGGTATTTGCATAAAAAAATAGAGAGAGCAATTATTAACAGTTGGCAGCCCTGGTGGCTCGTAAGAATACGCCTAATCATATCCGTTTATGTACAGATATTACATACAAAATTTGGTTGAAATCCAATTGATAGTGTACAAGTTATATGCATTTAAACATTGGACCTATCAGGAGGCTTAAAATTATTTGGTAACACTGTCATGGTTGGCCTCCTTGAAATTAAACTAAAATAGTATTATCTAAATGTGTGCCAATTTTGGAATAGCTCCCATGTATACCTTGCAAGATATCCAACATGGAGCTCAAATTTCTAGTGCATTTTTTCAGCAGTTGGTAGCACTGACATCATTTTCAAATATGGACGTGAGATATTCCGGTGCACATCTTTACTCATACTAAATTTGGTTTTGATTGCTGCAGCCGTTTAGGAGTTGATAGGGGGGGACACACACACAGCCAGACAGACAGACAGAAGGACAGACAGACAGACAGACAGACAGACAGACAGACACACATTTGCCCGATCTCATAAGACTACTTTTTCCTCATTTTTGCAAAATGTGAAAAGTAGGCTAAAAATGAAAGTTTGTCTGTTTTTCTCTGAATTTCTACGGAAATTTGAGTTGTTTACGCGTTTCAGACTGTCTGTCTGTCTGTCTGTTTGTTTGTCTGTGGACAAATTTGTTCCCTTATAACTCGAGAACGGCTGGGTGTATCAACGTAAAATTTGGTACAGATATCCATCAGAGGCACGACCCTAATCATTGATGTAACTCTTCTCCGTACCTCTCATAAAAGGGGGCCTACCCCTTTAAAATACATGCTGAAATAGTCGTAGAAGGACGAGACAAAACTCATTTTCAGCCCCTCAATGTGAGAGACAAAACTCGGGTCCCCGAAAACCACATTTTAAGGACCGAAGACCAACCGTTTTTGAGATATTCCCAGAAAACTAATTTAATTTAATAAACTAATGAACGAATGCAAGCCAGTAACCATGCCAAAGGAGTCTCATTGCTGTAAGACGCAATGCAATTCCATTAATTACATTAGTGTGAAAGTTTGCAAACGGCTAGAAGGTTATCACGGAACCAAATTAAGCCGTAAAATTCATGAATACGTATAATGCGCTTAAGGGGATCAAGGGGTACTCTAGAATTTTTTCACTAGATTTACACCTGCGGGTGTGGTACGGCAGGTATATTATATTCCTATCCCCATATTATTCATTCATTCATTCATTCATTCATTCATTTCGTATAGGCCATCTATGGACCGCGTCATTCCAACCGTCTCCTACTGGCTTTGATGTTTGCCCTGTACGCCCGCATTCGTTCTCGGTGGATTTCCTTCCGTTCCTGGGTTCAAATCTTTCCCGTTTTCAGCTTCGGTTTTTCTTGGAAACCTTTACAAGCTTGAAGTTTCCTATTGAGTGGGGCGCGCTCCTGAATGTCTGTTGGTGTAATCCCCACTTCTTTCAGATCTTTATCCAGTTCAATGAACCAGGCCCATTTTGTTTTCCTCTCCTGAAAGTAAGTTATGTTGCGGTTGGTCAGTCTCGCTGGGCTCATTCGTTTCACATGCCCAAAAAATGGTAACTTTCTCTTCCGGATGACGTTGCTTATCTTCTCCACATGAGTATATAGGTCATGGTTATGCCGTCTTCTGTATTCCCCATTGTCTTTGATGTAACCCAATATCTTTCTCAAAATTTTCCTTTCTTTGGCCTCCAGTTTCTCGACCAAGCCTTTTTTGTTCATCGTGAGGCATTCAGAAGCATGCAAGACCTCCGGACGGATGACACTGCAGTAATGTTTTAGTTTTGCGTTGAAGGATATTGACCTTTTCTTATAGATGTCCTTAGTTAAATGGTAGGCCATTTCCATTTTGCTCATGCGTGATGTGAATGCTTCTTTCTCTGATAATAACCCTTCCCTGACCCGTCCTGAAAAGAAAAGTACATGGCCATTGGCTGAATTAAAAATATAAAAAATAGGTGTTATAATTTCTCCCTATATTATATTATTATTAGTATTATATTATGGTGTACAACGACGAGATAAATCCCCTCGGTGCCAGCAACACAACTCGGGGGCCCCAAAGGGTCCTCGAAAACTACATTATAAGGCTCTAAATCCAACCGTTTCTGAAATATTCCCAGAAAACTAATTTAATTTAATTTAACAAACTAATGAAGGAATGCAAATCAGTAACCATGAGAACATTATCTCAAGGGGTGGCATACAACTTTCCTTCTATTTCTGTAAGAAGCAATGTCACTCCATTTATTACATTTCTGTGAAAGTTTGCAAATGGCTATAAGGTTATCACGGAACTAACGTAGACCGTATAATTCATCAATGCAATTAAGGGGGTGAAGGGGTAACCTAGAATTTTTTCATGCAATTTTCACGTTCGACATACAGTACAGAAGGTCTAATATATCTCCAAACAGCAACATTATTTTCAAAAATTCCTGAATTGAACCAGCATTTTTTGCGGCTTTTAGGAATTTGGGCAATTTGAGGCTAAAGAACCTGAATTTTCATGCACCACAAGCCTTTATAATTTATGAAAGGGGTCTTCCTGTGTATGGACACCTAGCACAACATAGAGGGTCAGTTTTTATGTGACGTGTATTGCGTTTCGTCTACAAGGCTTTCAAATGTATTTCACGTCAGGAAGTACACGTTAGGTGAATTTAGTCTGAGAGCACATTTTAACTTTATTTTTGTCGACATACGCATTCATCGTAAGGATGATTTTATTTGATACTGTGTGGTAGATATTGTACAATACCCAAGGGGTATGCACCCCTTAGAGATCATCCCCCCCATCATCTGTCTAAATCTCATAAAAGGCAACCCTTTAAAAGCCTACCCAATATCCATCAATACTATAAGGGCAGCTGGCTACTCCATAAAGCAGCTCAACCCTTGCGTAATTATGACACACAGCGACATACTACAAACTGGTTCAACTATGCCACAACGCGCTGACAGAACAGAGGCTAAAGGTATAAAAGGTGCCTTAAGTGGGTCACGAGGATCTCTCCATCATCAGTGCTTCGACGAGACAGCCGGAGGCTAACGACAGTGTCAACCGAGGTGAGTCAGTCAGTCAGTGTTCAGAATCCTACTTTTGTAACCTAACACCCACAGTTTGTACTCACATTATAACATCACAAGATCCCTTAAAAGGGACTAACAGTTACTCATTGCTGACCAATAAACACTTGGTCAGTCTCTTACACTTGCATTACTGATCTACACTCTTCTTCACGTCCCAACGTCCTTCCTTACTCCCGTCACAGTCAGACGTGACACACCGTAGTAATAACGCCAACTCAGACGTCATTGTATTCCTCACAGCGGCTCGCGTGCTCAAGTGAAGCGCGTGCCGAACCGCTGACACTAGCAAGGTGATTATATAATAAGTAGCCGGCTGGGCGACTAGTACATCGACCCGCGTGCTAAGGCTACATCCCTTAAACCACATTTACAGTCTTTATAGGAGCGCCCCCTAGTTCCTAACGCTAAACAACACTCCACACTGGTCAGCTTGCCCCTCCAAAGGCAGCTACCCCCTTTTAGACACTCCATTCAAAATCAATACAGTAACTCTTCCGTTTTAGGTCCTACCACCCCTAAATAAGGGATCTAAAACAGATGGTGGAGGCGGGGTACTACGCGCAGTAACAGGACTCAACCAACGAGCCCTCGTAGTCAAAACGACCCCCTCTGAACCGCAAAAAGCCAAGCAAATTAGTGAAAAATTTTTTCCCCCAGACAGAAAGCACCATATTTTTTTTTTGGTGCTCTAAACTAGCTACACAAGGGAAAGGCTTGATAAACCAACCCCCTAGCCCCATACAGAACCAGAGAGATATAGGAATACACTGGCAAACACGCACAGATTTTTTTTTTCTCTCTATTGTTACTTTAGGCCCATACACTTCAGGCAGAATGGCACCTCATGAAGAGATTGCAAGCCATGAAGGTAATAGGGGTATGCCAATATTAGTAGCATTATTGGCTAGATGCCAAAGGCACATACAGATCAGGCAAACACAAATACGGACACTCAAAACAGAAAATCGGGACAATACAGGGCAAACAGCCATACACTCCGTCAGAGGGTAGGACAGCGCGATTAAGATGCGCACATAAGCACTTGCAAACAGGCCATATGCCTCAATAGGCAGTACACCCAAATTTGGGACGAATACCGTGAACTCCAAACCAACAAGGCCATTTTTGAGTTCATGGTAGGGCCACCAGCCCAGCCGAGAGAGGACATAAGCGTAGATACGCTAACTCGACAATTTGCGAGGATGTCCCTCTCGACAAGTACTGCCACGCAGTGGCAGGAGTTCGCCGTGGCCACAGTCCAGGAGACGGCCAGGTTAGGCTCCAACATACTAAAGAATACATCCTACACAGACACACGTCCTCCAGCTCCGGATCGGAAGGCAATTTTGCCAAGCCGAGGGGAAGAGCCTAGAACAATCCCCTCGGACCGGATGAACGAGAGGGAGTTGAAGCCAGGACCTTCAATCACACATAATACGACAGAGGGACAACAGGAGGTAACCTCGTCATGGGCTGACGACGTAGAGCCTGACCTACCACATATAAAGCCTACATACACTCACACAGATAGGCTAACACAGTGGCAGGAGTCTGCCGTGGCCACGGGCCAGAAAGCGGACAGGCTACACGACACCACATTGGCAGGACAAAAACAGGCACTTAAGCGGCCCTCACCGCCAGTTCAAAGGGCAAATTTGCCAGAACGGAGGCGAACACCGGCATTAGTCCCTCAGGATGCACGGTACACGCACATACAGATTAAACAGGCATTACCATACAATACACGGGGATTAGGAAAGGTATTATTACCCACCCCACAAAACCTCGCAGTCAAACATACATACACTCCCGCAAAATCTGCTAAGATAGCGCCAAGCGCAATAACGCCCTTAAATACAGGTACACTTAGACCTAGAAACACGCGCTACGGTGGGAGTAGGCCAAAGCTTACTTTGCTAGAAATTCCGCCGGAAGGTAGCAAAGGAACACCCCAGTGGATTCCAGAGGCCTATCATCTAATAACAGGGCAAAACCCTTCACCTTTCGGAGCACTGAAGCTCGAAAGAGGATAACGACTTCCACCAGGGCCACAGAAATAAACTAACATCGCTAACACCAACATTATAGGCCACATAAATTCTTTCACACGGGGGCGATAAGAAAATGGTCCAACAAGTACATAATAAACATGAAATCGCATATTTTTCTTTCTTATTTTATGTATATACAGTGCAATATAGCCAAAGTAGAAGGAACAATTCTAAATCCTTCTTGGTTTTTTTTCGGAACCATGGCATTTTTCTCTCAGGCCATCAATGGTTATTGGGCGAAGTGATTAACGCCATAACGTAAAGTCTCTAATATGCTAAGCCAAGTGGAAGCCAAGCAGGCTTCAGGCCGAAAAAGAGATATTTTGAACACAACTTAAGCATAAAATCACAGCATAAAGCTTAAGTGAGTCTTTCTAAGTAGAAATGACTAAACGTTCTATGTTAGGGTTCCACAGTTTGACAGATTCTCTTGTTGCGGGCGAAAACCGTAAGCATGGCAAGAATTAAGAATCTCAAACTAGTTTCAAAAAAAAAAAAAATTTTGGGAGGTGTGCTTTAACCAACTAAAAAGCCCAATTGCACACCGGGATGAGACACTGTCATTTTGGTGAGTTACAATTACTTTGATAGGCAGGTTTGACTCCCACAGTGCACTGGCTTTGCTCGTGACGTGGATACAGGTATAGCAATTACGTCTTGCAATGGCCTTCCTAAGGTGTACTAGACAGTGTCGGTAGATTCCCCTGAGACGTAACCAGATTACGGTAGTACTCACGTTACCAAAATGGTAAATACTACACTCAGGTCCCAATCACCATTTTTTTTCAAAAACATAGTGCTCACGACATAATTTTTAGAGACTAACGCCACCTACTATTATTTTCTTTCAATGTGCTCTCTTAATTCAGAGCGGGGCATAAATAATTTTTTTTTGTTTCACACATTTAGCCCAAGAAAGAAAAATGGCCAAATAAACTATATATATATTTTATACATAGGTATACATAACACAACACTCGGGGACACAAGTGTAGTCAATGGAAGGTTCTTTTACAGACGGCCAATGCATATGAGATTTCCGAAGTGAAATGCCATGGCCTGTGGTTTGGATTCCAAGTAAAACGGAAATCCCGTGGCACATGATCTCCAGAAATGGTCACGTTAAACCACAAAATTCCCCTCTTGCCTTTTTATAATGCGAAGAGCACTAACAGAAAGCAGGCTGATTAAGAACACATGTTCGGATACACAGCGTTATCGAAACAAGTAAACAAGCGAGCGCGCAAGACATTGCAACCCGACACCACCATACTCAGCAGTAAAGCAGACCTCAGTGATAAACTGCGAGCCTTACAGACGACAGTTCCCAAAGCACACTGCACGGAATCATTCATAGCCAACCCAAGAACCCTATATCTTCAAAATTTACACTACGAGGAGAGGGCAAAAATAAGCAAACTCCTCGCAGGAAGGTATACTAGGGGTTGCGCATAGAAAAACACACAGCCCATTTGCCATAGTGTAGGCGGCACAGAAATGGCCACCAAATCTTTACAGACAACCGGCTTCGAACCCATGTCCACACACAAAAACCTCGTACCGAAAACTAACTAAACAACGGTATTTTCGGTACGAGAAACACAAACAAAATACAGACAGAATGCCCGCAGAACATGAACAACGCAGACATATAACACAGAGAATTACATAGAACACGGGTTCGAACCCCAGAGAAAATTGCACGCCAGGGAAAAACAAGCAGACGGCCTTCCAATCACACCAAAATTGGCCCATATAACGGCTTAGACAGACAATACTACATTCCTGCGGCCAAATGACAGGCATAAAATTCCAGAAATACACTTGACAGGGAAAATGGACTTTCCAGACAGAGACATATAAATTTCGTAAGACAACGGTCTTACGGAATAATGGCCACACAACGGCAATAGTAGCAGGGCGGATTACCACATCGGGCCGCCAGGAATTTAACACAATGACCACACTGGCATACGTGCAGAAAAACACGTAACAGTGGTTAACCTACATAAAATCCCGGCCTGAAGTTACACACACAAACTGATGACTTGCAGACTTAGCCACTTTGCAACACTGTCGATGACAAAACGCGATTGTGTAGTGGCAGTGACCATGAATAAACAAATGCAGAACAATCATAACACTATACATTTTTCAACACTGCGAAAGCATTTATCAACAAGCAGACGTCACAGACCAAAACTTGTCGCAGGCCCAGAGTAGCACGTTCGTAAAGACGTTGGCAGGCCACGGGCGCTTCCTACCCATACACAATATACACAGTAGGACTTAGCCCTACAGCAGACCAGGCGTCCGCGTGGTGTAGCGGAGCGTAGTCACACACACACACACAAACGCGCTCACCAATCAGGGGCGAACATAGGGACTTTGAGGAAACGGGACCTCCCCTTAACAACTTCTTTTTGCGACCCTAGTCCCGAAACAAATCATTCCAGGCGACTAGGACTTAGCCCTATAACGGACCAGAGTAGGTCGTGAAGCTTCGCTATCCCAAAGCGCGGATAGAAAACCAACATGGACCAAGGGAGGATGACAAGAGAACATGCTAACAGCGTCCCACTCTACTCCCTTCCCATAACCTTTTCACATCCAAACATAAACAACGCAGACACATGAGCACGACCAGAACAGCTACACTACACTACAAAGTATACATAAGGGTTGGTAAACTTCATGTGTTTACAGAAAGGGCATGCTACGCCTTGAGCCCCACCGCTATCACCTGAATGAGAGGGGTGCATCGGCAAACACCAACTAAGCGTAATGCACATCTCCATATGAGAGATGAGGCCATAAGTAATAAATACTAACCATTTTTTTTAAATTTAAATCATCCCGCATGAGAGGGAAATATATTAGTATTATGCCTCAACCTACACCTATCCATACATGAGTGCAAACGCCTCATATCCAGACGCATGCATGTATATCCCATCCATTCACCAGGGGATATTGATATCAGACCGGCATGGATTTTTATTTTATTTTTTGCAACCCCGGGAATTACCTGCCCCGTTCCACTCACTGTAGGAGCATCCCAGCACAAAAACCGGTTCCAGGCCGCCACTAACGCGGAATTCGGAAGTGCGCAACCTCCTCCTACCCTGCTTTAACCCACTCTACAAATAACTACCCCCAGATCACAATAACAGGGTACCTGACGCCACAGACCCTACTAACACCTCCATCAAGGTTAAAAAAGAGCATTATCGCTGGAGAAGCTGATATAGCACAGGTAGCCTAAAGTAGTCTACGTATGTAGAGGTTTTACCAGCCCACCACACTGGAAGTATTTTACATTTGACACTTTTTACACAGGTTACACCTATATTTAAAAAAAAAAAAAAGGGAACCTGAAACACCCTGGCTGATGATACCGGCGTTAGCCAAAGGTCAAAAGCACAACACTAGGAGCAGAGCTGGGGAAGGCGATGTGGACCCTTACCCCAGTCGGCTCATCAAATTACTGACGACTAGACCAAATAGACGAACCACGTAAGGTCAAAGCATTCGCGGCCTGGTCGGGCAAGCTCTGGAATCCTAGGTGCGCATAAACCGCCCCTGGGAGGAAGGGATGCTAAACCCACTTTGGGCCACGGTCGTCGAAGCCAAGACCTGCAGGGAGACTTTCTGAGAATGGCGGGAGAAATAGCTCACTCCGCGTCGGCCTCGGGAGCTATCCCTAGAGACGACCATATTATGACTAGACTGTTAGTTAAATTTACGTAAGTAGGACTTCCATGGCGGGGAGTCAGACTCCTATTCGTCAGGGGTGAAGCAGGATCCAAGGGTTCAGCAGGACCAATCCTAGATCCGACAAGTCCTTACCCCGCGAGGTGAAGGTGAAGACCACGACGGTAATCAATAATGCAGAATGAAATATGAATATATATATATGGAATGTACGCGCTCATTCGGTCCTGCGCCCACGTAAATGGACGACAACGGGTCGCCAGAGTTCTTAAATGAGTAGCATAGCGGGCACTCAAAAGGGTTCAGTGGGCCAACCCAGCAATGCCGATTAAGGCGAAGAGGACTCCCCGGACGCTCACTTCCCGGAGGACACATGAATACAAATATTGCGGCCGACACAGGCGAAGAGGACTCCCCGGACGCTCACTTCCCGGAGGACACATGAATACAAATATTGCGGCCGACACAGGCGAAGAGGACTCCCCGGACGCTTTCTTCCCGGAGGATATTATGCCATTGGACCACACTGTCCAATGCCCACATAAATGACGACGCATCGGGCAGTCAGAGGGCATTAAGAGATGGGGCATTGCGCGCCCCTCACAGGAGCCAAGTGGGCGGCTCACCTACGACTAATCGGAACGGCAAAACGGGCACGACAAGGAAGTTACAGCGGGCGGAACGGTTAGCTTAGTGGCACCGTAAGCCGCCCGCGGATAGATTAATCCTAGTAATAGACGTCGACACTAGACTTAAGGGGACGGAATCCAGCGAACCTGGAGACAACCGGTGTTTCCAGGGCTCGTGCGGGTGGTGTTCTGGGGAAGCAAATTGCCCCAGGCGATCGTCCTAGGCCAAATTTAGTTATAGACGGTTGCATTTGACACGCAACCTAGGATTAAGCAAATTTAATGAACACTGTTGCAATTCAGCACAGCATCTTTCGGCAATAGATTAAGGCAACCCTCTCGGCTTAGATGTAGTTTTTTTTTATATATACCACAAGTAGAATAAGTAGTATAAGAGAACGCCGTTCGGCGCCTGATGACCCACAAATCCGTCATCAGGGTAAGTCCGATAACTCATGATAAGTTATTATAATGTAGCATAGTCTTACATTTAAGACAATTTTTTTTAATACATATATTGAGGTAAAATTTCGGCGCCTGGCGGCCCAAATTCGTTGCCAGGGTAAGCCCAATACTACAACACATTAGGAAATGACGTCACGGCACCATATAGGGTAAGCCCGGCCATATATCGAGTAATAATAACCATGCCATTCTTTTCACAGGTAAAAAGGGGCTTCAGACTGTGGCAACGCTGCCACAGGAAGCGGCATATGGAATAGGGAATTTCAATGTTTTGTTAACCTCTCCATTTTTTTTTGCAGGCATTGTCACCTAGAATATGACACGTGTAATTATGATTTTGCTGCCAGATAGCAGCAACATGCTATTTAATGCCCCCTTATTGTAGTATTATACCTGTGCATACTAACCTCCATTTAACATTCATTCTCACTTACACACTCACTACATTTTTTTTTACAGCTACACGTCAATAATCTGCACAGCAGGAATGATGCCTGTGGGGCATCAGGCTTGCTGGCAGATCTGCATAAAACAAAAACACTTGAAGCGTCAAAATGCGACGCAGCTTACGGCGATGAGGGCGCAACCGGCATGTGGCGGCGACCCTCATGGCCAAGTGTGCAAGCATTCACCCACAGAGGATGCTTCACAGACTAGGTATTAAGAATACACTGCAAGCGGTACGACCACTCAACCGTGCCAAGAGGTGGCCGTATAGGATCAGCCGTGATACGGCAAGCGTACGTACAAACAGGTAGCGTGCACGCGAGGATCCAAACAAAAACTAGAATTATAAGGGTTTAGCGCGCTTAAGTAGACATAAGGTCATTGTAGTTCATAATTTTAAAGAGTAAACTACATACATATTCATGCGCCCACGGGCAATTATTCCAATGGAAATTCCTAAATGTCAGCATCGCAACATAATACATTAAACACTATATATATTTTTGTCTGTTTATCAAGTTCACGTGTACACGATGTCTATATTTTTGTTTTGTTTTGTTTCGTTTGCTAAGGTAACACGTAACCAATGTCTGTGAATTGTTTTCTTTCATTTTTCTCTCTTCTAACTTCCCCATTTGTCAGGGTGTTCCGTTTTATCCCACACCAATAAATACATTTTAAATATTTCCTTTAAATTATACCCTGGAACACCCATTTTTTTCTATTCTCTCCTATCTTCTTTATTGCAGGGAGCACTTTTTCCCCAAGATAGGGCGGACGACGCAATCATCCGTTCGGCCCTGGGTTTTTCCTCCCTGCACAACTATGTAACCATGTATAACCATGTTTTTTTTCTTTTTTATGCCGACAACGGCAATGGCGATTGTGCCTCAATAGCAATTATTTTCTTTATTCAACAATGTTAATGCACATTTCACCATGCAATGTAAAATTTATATACATATATATCTATGTACACCCCATAACCCTCCCCTCTGAACACGGGCTGACCGCACACCTACACTTCTGCACGACGACACCCGTTCCATACGACGACGCTTACGACGCCACCACCAGAAGAGACGAGGGGGATTCAAAAACTACTACGACAACATCCCAACCCCAAGTGCCCTTCCCGGTCGCGAGGACGCGACCAAATGGAGGAAGAGGCTTGTACAATACCCAAGGGGTATGCACCCCTTAGAGATCATCCCCCCCATCATCTGTCTAAATCTCATAAAAGGCAACCCTTTAAAAGCCTACCCAATATCCATCAATACTATAAGGGCAGCTGGCTACTCCATAAAGCAGCTCAACCCTTGCGTAATTATGACACACAGCGACATACTACAAACTGGTTCAACTATGCCACAACGCGCTGACAGAACAGAGGCTAAAGGTATAAAAGGTGCCTTAAGTGGGTCACGAGGATCTCTCCATCATCAGTGCTTCGACGAGACAGCCGGAGGCTAACGACAGTGTCAACCGAGGTGAGTCAGTCAGTCAGTGTTCAGAATCCTACTTTTGTAACCTAACACCCACAGTTTGTACTCACATTATAACATCACAAGATCCCTTAAAAGGGACTAACAGTTACTCATTGCTGACCAATAAACACTTGGTCAGTCTCTTACACTTGCATTACTGATCTACACTCTTCTTCACGTCCCAACGTCCTTCCTTACTCCCGTCACAGTCAGACGTGACACACCGTAGTAATAACGCCAACTCAGACGTCATTGTATTCCTCACAGCGGCTCGCGTGCTCAAGTGAAGCGCGTGCCGAACCGCTGACACTAGCAAGGTGATTATATAATAAGTAGCCGGCTGGGCGACTAGTACATCGACCCGCGTGCTAAGGCTACATCCCTTAAACCACATTTACAGTCTTTATAGGAGCGCCCCCTAGTTCCTAACGCTAAACAACACTCCACACTGGTCAGCTTGCCCCTCCAAAGGCAGCTACCCCCTTTTAGACACTCCATTCAAAATCAATACAGTAACTCTTCCGTTTTAGGTCCTACCACCCCTAAATAAGGGATCTAAAACAATATACCCATATTTGGATATCTGGGTAATGTGTTGTAGACAATAGAATTGTATGTCTGTCTTTCTGTGTATCTTTATGTACGCCTATACCTCGTGTTCGGATGCTTGGTGCATCGTAAAATTAGGTATCAGAGTCAATACACCAATCATTTATAAAACTCTTCACCGACTTTTCATACATTAGAAGGGTGGATATAGAGAAAAACTTCTCAATATATGCTAAAATGGGCGAAATATAAAAATTATCCTAGAAGGACGACCAAAGCATATGTTGCGCTTCTCAATTTGAGACCCAAAATTCGGGAATCTATAAAGGGTCTCTGAAAACTACATTTTAAGGGCCTTAAATAAACAGTGTGTGTGTGATATTCCCTTTAAACTAACTTCGTTCTGATAAACTTGAAGGAATGACAAACTCCTAACCATTGCAACAGTAGCTCAATTGATAATGTCTGGTGTTAACAACGAACACCGTTCGAAGAACGGGTACTTCTGCTAGTTGATGATAACGTTATTACCACTACTTCATTTCCATCAAGAGCATCTTCTCAGAATGTTGTGGAGTAACAGAGAAAGAAAGCAACCTTGGCGAGCTCCCTTCATAATTAGGCTACTTATCACATTTTGTAAAAATGAGGAAAAAGTAGACATGAGTTCGATCCGGGCAAATGTGTGTCTGTCTGTCCTTCTGTCTGTCTGTCTGTCTGTCTGTCTGTGTGTGTGTCCCCCTCTATCAACTCCTAAATGGCTGCAGCTATCGAAACCAAATGTGGTATGAGTAAAGACCTGTGCCTCAATATCTCATGGCCATATTTGAAAATGTGTCAGTGCTACCAACTGCTGAAAAATCACAATTGAAAATTTAGGTCTATGTTGCATATCTCGGAAGATATGCATGGGAATTGTTCCAAAATTTACACACATATAGATAATATTACATCAGACTAATTTACAGGCGCCCATACGTGAGTGTTGCCAACATGATTCTATGCCTGCTGATAGGTCCAATATTTAAATGCATGTAACTTCCATACTTGCTATCGGATTTCAACCAAATTTGGTATGCTATTTGCGCACCAGAGCAGATATGAATATGCTTCTTTTTGTGTCAACAGGGCTGCCAACTGTTGAAAAATAAACTGCATACATTTTTATCCTAATCTCAATATATGAGAAAGTATGCAGGCCAATAGTTCTATATTGAATACATTTAGTACCTACAAATGTAAGTTAATTTTCAGTAACCGATATACGACAGAGCTGCCAACATGATTCTACGCGTGCTGATAGGTTTAATGTTGAATCACATGTAACTTCCATACTAATAAATGCAGTTCTTTCACAATTGGCACATATACAGATCATAATGTTTCAATTTAAGTTTGAGCATCACATTTATGGCAGTGTCGTCAACCTGATTTTACACTTGCTGATAGGCTTAATCTTGAATCACATGTAACGTTTATACCATTTATTGGACCTCAACCAAATGTTGCATGTGCATTGTGGATGGAACTAAGAATATATTTAGAGTCGCCAAGTCTGCGAACTGTTGATAAATGGTCTCTATAATTTTAAGAAAAGTAGGAACTTATTTCGTCACGGAACTGCTGACCATCATCATCATCAGCCCCGTGTACTTTGGGTGTGTGTAGAATCTGTCTGATGACCGGTGTTAAATGTGATGACTGTATTAGTGTGTGTTATCTGTTTTTTAATTTAAGTACTGCAACTTAGAATTTTTTCAAATAGTTCCTACTTTTGCCGCCAAGCGCCACCGTCAACGACTACTAGGCCAAGTTCAGAACTTAGCTACTAGACGACACCGCATTTGGCTCTTGGCAACGAACGTAGAAACCTAAGGGCGTTGTTTACATTCTTAACCTATCCAGTTTAGCTTCACACAGGTGTAATTAGTGGAAGGTTCTTTAACATGCCATAAATCTATGACATGGGACCGCTGGCTTTACTTCCCCTCCGAAGGAAGGCATACTGAGGGATTTTAACGCTCTTAAAAAATCCGACGGCTTCGGCCGGGTTTGAACCCGCTATCTTGGGCATAGAAGTTCAGCATGCTACCGACTGCGCCACCGTAGCATCAGTTTATCTGCCAGATCGCAGGTTTCCTCAAATAGAACGTTGGTTGGTTTGAGCACAAAGTCTTGTCAATCTAGTTTACGTTTATATTGTTGTTGATTCACATAGGGGCTTTGCGACATCGTGGTCATGTAGTCTCGTGTACTTGGGTGTGTGTAGAGTTTGTCCGAAAACCTGTGTCACTACAAAGTCTGTATTAGTGTGTGTATTTGTAATTGAGGTAGGATTTGGGTAGGACGCGACCGTGGCCTTAACTTAGGTACCATCCCAGCATGTGCCTGAAGTAGAAGTGGGGAAACCACGGGAAACCTTTTTCAGGATGGTTGAGGTAGCAATCTAACCGGCCTCTTCTAAGTTTTGACTCTCGAGGCTAAGTGAACCTCTTTCCTGCCCTCAGACCAGGTTTGAATTTCTTAGCAGAGCCGGGAATCAAACCCGGGACTCCGGGGTGACAAGCGTGTTGACCGACTGAAAGGCGTTAAATTAAGATTACTACGGGAACACTGAAATATGGCTTCCAACATGTTAATAAGAAATAATATTCGAATATACGCATATATTTTGGTCCTTGCCAAATGAAATCAATATGCCAGCGAGTGAGGGGAGCACCTGGACTTTCAGGTTGCGTGCCCATACGAATTTCAAAAACCTCCAGCTTGAAGCATGAGCTGTTCATCTCCAGGTTCAAAGAGCGGAAAAGGCACTTGAGGCAGACATCAAAGAGACTCCAATAGACCACTAGCCACGGGCTTATGAAAGGTAACTCAACACATGCCTTTACACTGATTGCGCAATACTTCTCGAGCACCAGACACGTCTTAAAACAGCGGGTAAAAGAGCTTAGCTCTCCTCAACGGAATTCTGGGTTATATGTGAGCTCCGTGGTTTCAAGTCCAGCCTTAGCAATTCTAATCAGCCATCGAGCGTATTTGACTGCTATAAACATGGAACTATTGAAGTATAGTACATTCATAGCGGCTTCGGTGGCCTGGTCGGTAGCATGCTGAACTTCTATGCCCAAGATCGCGGATTCAATCCCGGCCAAAGTCGTCGGATTTTTTTTTCAAGTGCGCTAAAATCCTACCGCCGTAGAGCCGACGAGCCCATGTCATTGATGTATAACATGAAAAATAACCCACCACTACAATTGGTATTGAGTAGCCAAGTTTGTAGGTTATATTTCGTTAGAAACGCTCTACCAAGTACCAACGTTCGTTGCTAGGTGTTAGTGGCATTCAATAGCCAATGATGGAACTACTTGAAATTGAACGGTATTTGTAGCTCACCCCATGGGTGTCTGCATAGAAGCAGCTACAAACTCAGGCGAAACGAACATGTCCTCGAACACTCCCGGCACTAAATCCCTCCCTATATTATTCTGCTAAGATCCCATTCCAGTTTTGTACCGAAAATAAGGTCCCATTAACACCAACTTACACATATTGGGTACCTACAGGTTCAGCATAACCCAATCCGTAAGCGAAACGCACTCACTTACTCTTTAAATTCCTCACAATTAAATAAATACCTGAAAACATGTATATTTACAATGAAATAATGAAAGAATGCAACACGGTAACCATGGTAACAGAATCTCACAGGTCCATCTATTTCTGTAAGATGCAATGCAATTCCAATTATTAAATTACTGTGAAAGTTTCCAGACGGTTATAAGTTTATCACGGAACCAAATTAAGCTCTAAAATTCATCAATACATACAGTATAGTGCGCTTAAGGGGTCAAGGGGCATTCTAGAATTTTTCACGCAATTTTCACGTGTGAGTGTGGTACGAAAGGTCTTTTTCACCCGACTATAAAGGGACTCCGAAAACCACATTTAAAGGCCCTTAAATTAACGGTGTCCGTGATATTCCCAGTAAACTAACTTCGCTCTGATATACTTATGAAGGAATGACAAACCCCTAACCACTGCACCAGTAGCTGAATTGATAAAAAATGATTATTCATACCAAGGATAAATCAGTGATAGCATTCATGATTGAGATTTTGCCAAGTGTACTCTTTACAACTAGAATATTCGCGGGCGAAGCCGCGACGGGTAATGCTAGTAAATAAATAAACAAATAAATAAATAAATAAATTATGAAAGTGATATGGCACAACTACTCGTGAAAACAGGTGTTTGAACCCACAGCTCCGCTGTCCAGGTGGTACCTTGTCTTCTTTTCGGTTTCAGTGTCTCACCTCGGGTCAGTATCTTTTGCGGAAGAGATCTCTATTGAAGGTGTAGTCGGGTGTTAGATGCAGCATTTTGAGATCGTCTCTGGTATTCATAAACCAGGACATTGTGGTTGTGGGTTTGGCATTAAAAGAATGAAAAATCTGTTTAGTGAGCCTGTTTCTGTCCATTCGTTTGAGATGACCGTAATACCGAGCCCGCCTCTTACTGATCGTTTCCTGTAATTTTCTCTATTTCACTGTAGACCTTTGTTACATATTTTTATAGTGGATGCCATTCTTGTAATTTGATCCCATTATATCTCTAACGAGTTTGCGCTCTTTTGTCTCTACTTCTTCGAGGAGCCCTTTATTAGCATTTATTATTAGTAGTAGTATTGTTATTAATGAATTAATTAGCACAGATATAATAGTACATTATGCAACGAGCCTATAATGGCAATAATTAAGACACGAGTATGTTTACAAAACGAGCGAAGCGAGTTTTATAATTTCCATACGAGTGTCTTAAGTACCATTATAGGCGAGTTGCATACGACTGTTTATGTTCGACGATAATTACAACTATTTTATGTTCGAACATGAATATTCATAAATGTCTGTCAAGATTTCGCCAGTTTCATGTACTGAACAGAGCGCATGGGACGCAGAGAATAACTTGTATTTCACCATGGCCTCTTCAATTACCCCCACTTGGACACTAGCCACGCAATTAAATTTAAAATAGATGGCCGTGGAAGTCAGCGCAGATGCGATGCTATCCTTACCTAATTGGTCACACAACAGTTTCTTGAGCTCTGATTGGTGGGAGAAACTGTTTCATATAGAAAAATAGTATTATAATGACCCTCATTATGATACAGTTTTCTAACATATAATATTTTCATTTCGACATCGTCGAACATAAATGTTATAATGGTGACTGTTGCCATAAATGGGACGCGAGCACGAGACTTCAGTTAGTGAAACTGTGAGGTATTTACTGCTAGAATTGATTGCGCCTGCAAACGCAACGTCGGCGTCGGCGTCGTGGGCCAGTGATCTGCATGCGTCGCACGCTTAGCACCACGGTACGTGTGAACCAGTCGCTGCAGAACAAGGGAATCAATAGGAGAGACAAGGTGCGTCTCAATCGACACAACACTGCGTCTAATGACGGCTCTCATCCCCTGCCTTCCGCACGGTCCAGTTGGCGATTTGGGTTTTCCAAAATAAATAGGAAGCTTATAGTTTAACGTGACACGATTAGGCGGCGTCGGTGGCGTAGTTGATAGCATGCTGAGCTTCTATGCCCAAGGTCGCAGGTTCAAACCCTGCCGAAGTCTTCGTAATTTTTAAGAGCGTTAAAAATCTCTCAGTAGACTATGTCTTCCTTCGGCATTGAATGAAAAAGAACCTTCCACTAACTACAATTGTGTGAAGCTAAAAATATGTGTGTAGGTTAGAATTGATAACGCTCTATTATTTCCAACATTCACCGCTAGGTGCTGACTGCAATGCCATCTAGTAGCTAAGTCCACAAGCTAGGTGTCGAGGACGGTAGCATTTGGTAGCAAAAGTAGGAACTCCTTGAAATTATCGTCTGCAGCCCTTACTTGAATTAAAATAGATAATACACACTAATACAACTATCACAATTAACACTGGTTATCAGACAGATTGAAGCCTTCGTGGCTTCGGCGGCAGCACTCCAGCCTCTCAACGCTGGGTCCGTGCTTCAAATCCCGGTCACTCCATGTGAGATTTGTGCTGGACAAAACGGAGGCAGACAGGTTTTTCTCCGGGTACTCCGGTTTTCCCTGTCAACAATTTAATTCCAGCAACACTCTCCACTATTATTTCATTTCATCTGTCATTCATTTAATCATTTCCCCGGGGGAGTGCGACAGGCTTCGGCAGCCGGCACAGTACATATCCTCGCCGCTAGATGGGGGCTTCATTCATTCCATTCTCTGACCCTGTTGGTCGACTGGAAGCAGGCTGTGGATTTTCATTTTCATCAGACAGATTCTACACACACCCAAAGTACACGGGGATACACGACCGCATTTTCGCAGCCCCTAAAAGGAGGAACCAACCAACCAATCTCACGATCATGATCCAAAGGACCTCCTTTTTACGTGGAATCTGAACCACAGAACATGGCATTTCACTTCGAAAATTTCACATGCGTTGACCGGGAATCGAACCTAGTCCGCCTTGGTTAGAGGCAGACAGCTTGACCGCTGCGCCACCACGCCCACCTTTCCAAAAACACAGTCGATCTTTACATACTGTACTGTACTTCAAGATGAACGACACCTTTCAGAATGTAGGACCCTTCCACTCCCGTGTGTTCAATTTG
The DNA here is from genome assembly GCA_946902985.2 of Meconema thalassinum. Classification (NCBI taxonomy): domain Eukaryota; kingdom Metazoa; phylum Arthropoda; class Insecta; order Orthoptera; family Tettigoniidae; genus Meconema; species Meconema thalassinum. The sequence continues at coordinate 296,772,027 of OX336396.1, read as the reverse complement.
TCTGATAACCTGTGTCACTCTGCTGACTACGACTTTAACTTTGAGCATAATAATACAAGGGAAGGGTGGGACGTATGTTCATCCTGAGTATATGGAGTTAAATATCCCACGAACATTCTTGGAAGCAGGTGAAGTATGTGTCCATCTCGTGCCGTAGGGACCAGCATACTTTGCTGTTACCGCAGGGGTCAGGGTTCAATTATCGGCTTCATTTAATTCTGGTCTGATGACTGGAGTTTACTCTCCCTGTCAGTGAGGCAGAAGCTATCCTAGAAGTGGTCTCAAATTTCTTCCCTAGGTGAATGTCAGGATGGTCCACGGTCACCTCCTAAACAAACCCTACCTTGAATTACAGACGCACTCACTAGTACAGCAATCCCAATAGCACAGGTTATCTGACACATGGCCACGGTAAGTCGACCGAGGCGGAGATGGTCCGTGGGCAGAAATAGAAGACAGAATATAGAGTGAGTGAAGGTAAAACGTAAGTGAAAAGTGAAAACCAGAAAACTAAACTCACGAAGAAAAGTGAAAAGCAGAAGACAAAACGTAAGTTAAAAGTGGAAACCAGAAAACAAAACTCAGGAAGAAAAGTGAAAACCAAAAAACAAAACTCAAGAAGAAAAGTGAAAACCAGAAAACAAAACGTAAGTCAAAAGTGAAAACCAAACTCAAGAAGGAAAGTGAAAACCAGAAAAAAACTCAAGAAGAAAAGTGAAAACCAAAAAACGAAACTCAAGAAGAAAAGAGAATGAATAAATGAATGAATGATCGTGTGGCCTCCGGAGAGACCTAGTGCTGGTCTTTCTAGTTGACGCCCCTGGGCGACCTGTGCGTCGTAATGAGGAACAAGTGATGATGACGTCACATACACCCAGTCCCCGAGCCACGGGAATTAACCACAGGATATTAAAATCCCTGATTGTTCGGCCGGGAATCGAACCATGGGTACTCTCGGGCCAAGGTCTAGCGTGTAAACCATTTAGCCAAGGAGCCGGACAAGAAGTAAAGTGAAAACCAAATCCTATCCATAGTGCTGCGGCGAAAACGAAACAAAACACTCTACAATCATTGAGTAGAAAGCTAATGCGACTAGTGTATAAGAGCTGCCCTCTAGTAGGAGGCCTTTACTCTTCATGGGGAAACTAGGCTATTTGTATTTATTTATATAATGCACACTCCGAATGAAATAAAAGAAACTTATCGAACCTTTTCAAATAAATTAAATTTTTAATTTTTAATATCGAATGGCCTTGGGTGTAGGTGCAAGCTTTGTTATTTGACACCCAGAAGGCAGCTTGCATGTCGGATTTCTTTGTTCCTTGATGCACTATGAAAGTCAAGGAGGTTAGATATCTAAGCTCCTTGACACTATAGCGCTTTCTAGTAGAGAAATGGGGAACTTTGTGTTGGCGGAAACTCCCGAGATTAATTTTGACATTACGAACATGACCTACTGAATTCAAATGGGTTCTTTGACATACCAACATCGTATGTCATGTGTGTCGTAATTTTTGCCGCCTTTCAAAAATGACTTACCACGGCCAGGAGCGAACCTGCAAGCTTGGGGGGTTAGTAATCCGACACAATAACCACTCACCCACCGTGGCAAGCTAATTTTAAATTAAATTAAAACGAACACCGTGACACAAATGGTGGTGTGAGATCATAAAAAAGCACCACATAATATTTGTAGCAAGTTACCGAGAAAACCTCTGTATATGAAGGTCTAGAAATAAATTTGGATGCAGCGCTAGGGGATGCAGTGTCACCCCACAACACTGGTTGAGGGTAAATATTAAAGAAAACTGTTGGGTTGTTGTAAATGTTGCACAGGTAGCCGCGTGACACCGTCGCATTTTCATATTTGAACGGGTGAAGGTAGTGCATAATATGGCCATGAAATAACCAAATAACAAATATTCTCATTTACTTTAAATTCCAGGAATTCCTCCAACCTTTAGCCGTACCTTTTTCGGGGTTTCGCCTAGGTGCAGCAAGTCGGGCACATCAGCAGGCCCTGAGTCACCGTGCCAGAACCGCCGCTGGGGCAGTGAGACATGCACAACGCGTTTGCACTTATTTACTGCGACTGCTGCGGACTTTTGCCGCTCTTCCAAAATCCGTCTCCCTGAGTAGGAAATTGAACCCGCGAACTTGAGGTGATGGAAGCAGTATCGTAGCTGAAAGTGACAGATGACCTCCATACAACAATCGCCACTAACACAAAGTACTCCCGTGTTATGTCCCGGCTGCCTCGTATGTTACGCTACAGAGTCGGTCATTTTGCTAGCAACAGCTAATGACTCAGCGTTATTTAGTTATCCCAGAACAGTATTTAATGATGACAGTTGGTAATATTACATCTCACTAATTACCAACGTTTAATTATCGTAATTGTCCGGTATTCGAACGGTTGTAACGCGAGTTCAACTTGTGGGAGTACTTATACAGTATTGGCAATTGTATCTACATCCACATCAACACACTGACTTACTCCCCCCGCCAGAGGCTCACTTCTAGTGGGACGTGGGTTGGCAACCACGGGACCCCAGCTGAGTCCGACATTGCTTCCACTTGCTTGTGCCGGTCTCCTCTCCGTCTTCTTTCCTGTCGACCTCTCTAGGTCAACTCTTGTTCTCTTCTGACCCCGACTGTATTAGGGTATCCGAGGCCTAGGGAGTATCTTTCTTCCTCGCCTTAATTGGCCCTTGTCTCATCTTTCCTGATCCCTCATTCTTCGAGGGGTCAGCCTTCTTTTTCTTTTCATGTTATCTCCTCCCTTCTGCTCAAGGCCCTCAAGGAGGCTGTGTGTATGTAGCCCCACCACTTCTGGTGCACCCTGGATAGTGCTACACCCTCAGGGGCTCACGGCTGGTAAGTTCGGGAGTTGGCGATCCCAAGGGATTCCTGAGCTGAGTCCGTTTGTTCCTCTTTTTTCACTGACTTTGGGACGGGCCTCTCCTTTTTCTTTTTCCTGTCTGCCTTTCATGGCTCTCCTTCCTTCCAAGTCCCTCAATCCTCATTCTTCGAGGGTTGAGGACATTTCTTTTCTTCCTGTCCTTTATTTGCCTTATCCTTTATTTGTTTACCATTTCTTCTTCTAGTTTGTAAGTCTGTAGTTAGTATTAGTTATAGTTTTCATTCTCATCTCATCTTTCAATATAATCCAAACCATTGGGGGCCGATAACCTAGATGTTAGGCCTCTCAAAATAACAATTATCATCATCATCATCATGACTACCTTTCTTCTGAGTGTTTTTTTACATTTTTGACAGACTAATTCGTGGTGTAGTGGCTAGCATTCTTGGCTGTCGCCCCGGAGTTTCGAGTTTGATTCTTGGCTGTGTCAAGAAACTTAAATGTGGTCTGAGGGCTGGACCGGAGTACACTCAGCCTTGTGAGGCAAAACTTAGTTGGGTTCTATTCCAACCTCAGCCATCCTGGAAGTGGTGTTCCGTGGTTTCCCACTTCTACTCCAGGCAAATGCTGGGATGCTTCCTAAGTTACGGTCATGGCCGCCTCCTTCCCAATGCTCACTTGAGTTGCAAATACACACACTAATACAGCCATCACAATAATACAGGTTATCAGACTGTAATTCCACACACATTCAAGTACACGGGGTTAATGACCGTGATGTCCAAACCCTTCATATAAAAACAACAGTAAATACTTTTTAGACACGTTAGTAAACCACCAATAAATTATTTTTAACAACCAGCCGACAGCTTTTAATGACGGTTGGTGCTGCACAGATAACAGGAGAACGGGGTTCGAATCACGACTGTGACTTAGTAAGTGTGGTAGATTAGTTAATGGAGGAAGACAGTTTTTAGCCTACTTTTCACATTTAGCAAAAATGAGGAAAAAGTAGACTTATGAGATCGGGCAAATGTGTGTCTGTCTGTCTGTCTGTCTGTCCTTCTGTCTGTCTGTCTGTCTGTCTGTCTGTCTGTCCTTCTGTCAGTCTGTCTGTCTGTCTGTCTGTCTGGCTGGCTGTGTGTGTGCCTCCCCCTATCAAATCCTAAACGGCTGCAGAAATCGAAACAAAATTTGGTGGGAGTAAAGATCTATACCTGAATATCTCACGGCCATATTTGAAAATGATGTCAGTGCTACCAACTGCTGAAAAATCACAATTGAAATTTGAGCTCCATGTTGGATATCTTGGAAGGTATAAATGGGAGCTATTTCAAAATTGGCACACGTATAGATAATAATATTGCAGTTTCATTTCCACGGGGCCATATATGGCAGTGTTGCCAAAAATGATTATAAGCCTGCTGATAGGTCCAAATTTTTAATGCATATTACTTCTACACTATCAATTGGATTTCAACCAAATTTCGTATGTGCTATGTGTACTGTCCCCGTTTACCCGAATAGTAGGCTGTCAGATATCCGCCCCCTCAATCGGATTGCCAACAATCAAACGCACCAGCTCAGCTACATCAATGAAAATGGCACTGACAGATACTACCGAGGTTTGAACACAGAAGTTACCAAGAAAAATTATTGTGGAACACACCAAAATAGACGGGGTTTCATCTTACTCTTACTTACCTCTTATAAAAATCTCGGGGATTGGGTTGACAACAGGATCCTTAAAGTATGCTCTCACAATAACCTTCACCATGACATTTAAAAATGAACCAGACCGAAGACGAGAACTTTGAACTGTACAAAAGCTTTATTTTCAAATAAAGAGTATGATTGTAATAACACAACAAAATAAACGTGGCTATCAGTAGCCTATGTCATTCTGACTACGTCCTCCTAAAGGACTTGCAAAGTATCAAACAATATGTTAGCTCCCATGAGCTCAAAATAACGTAACATTTTATAACACATTTGGATTGGATGAGGAAGTCAGGGTACGACATATATAGAGCATTTGGTTTCCTTTTAATAAACATTGCACTTGTATAAATAGGCACAAGGCCGGAGTATCGACCTCGCCTGCTTGTAACCAGATGTCGAGCCGGCTGGTCTACTCCTCAACCTGACGCATGCCCGTCAAATGGGGCGCACTCCTCACACCACACTTACGTAAGAATTCAGCTCCTTTTAAAGCTTTAAATGTCTACAAGACAACTCATACATATTGACGCAAATCTTTCAAATGCTTAACTTCCATCCCACTGGATTATTTTAACTATCCTTAAACTTGTTAAGTTATCATCCAAATGTTTAAAAAGCATAGTTTAGAGTATAAAACACACTCTTAAATGTTTATAACAAAATCACATAAATTATTTATAACAATTGGAAATTGTTTATAATATTGTCGAAAATAATTACAAAAATTTTATACACGCCTTTAACATTACTTTCGTTCCACATTATTGTCAAAGATATTTACATTTATTATTTACAATATCAACATTTGAATTATTTAAATAATTAATTTAAGAAATACATTGAACCACATGTTTTATTCGGTTGGTAAATTCATAATCGTGTTTAATATAATCGACCAATGAAGGTTAGTTATACATGTAAATGTCACAATCTGGTTTAATAAAGGTTGTAATAAATTTAATTATTTGTGACGGCAATCTTCATTCAAAATCTTATCTCAAATTCTTTCAAACTCTTGTTAATTATAACAGTAAATTCACTTGATTAATTTTCAACGAACTATGACAATACACTCTAGCGGAAAATACTTCGCTTACAAAATAATGCACAAACTGCATTCAAAATAGCCCAAAATTCATCATATATTAAAATATATGGCATTAAAACTTCCACCGAACTTACAAAACTTCCACAAATAATTCTTTATCATTATTAATTACAGTGGGAATCTCCTTCATTTATTTAAGGGCATTATACGTCAGCGACTTTCAACATGTCCGCTGCACTATCGATTATACATTCATAGTTCCACTTAAAAAATTTTATATCAATAATTGTTTCAAAACTGTTGTCATTTAAACTTCGTGGATTTCATTCATGAATCGAAATGAAATAAAAATATGCCAATCACAAACAAATTTAATAGTGAATACGCTTATATACGCCTGTCTGGTCTATCAAAATTTAAGATTAACATCTTAAAAGAATTGTAGTATAAAAATACTATCATCAAATAAAGTGCGACTAACTGCAAAATAGTCGACTAGAATCCAATTAGACTGGGGAATGCAAACATCATTATATAAATCTCTATATGAGAAAAAACCTAACACAAGTTTCACGAATTTAATGCATTCAATAATTCATAATTAATGTTCATCTTTCACAAAATTGCCTGTGATGCAATGGTCGTTCATGACTGACGATAAATGTCTGTGTTGCAATCAATTCAAACACCGACTAGTATTTCCAAGATCGTCGACAACGTACTGGATTTTAACGCTCTAAAATCATTTAAATGTTCTTCCTTCTTGATGATGACAGAAAATTGGTCAAAGTAATTAAACTGGGGTAGAATTACTTTAATAAAGTGACACGCTGTCTGAATTTGAATCTGCCATAAAAATCATTAACTTACAGTCAAATCGTGACTACAAAAATTAGCAAATTACTGAAAAATCTAAATATCAGTCTCAACTGATTCAAAATCATTTAACTATGCCCATGACATAACAATGTCTTAATAAAACGTCGAAAAATGCATAACTCATCAAGGTGTACTGAGAATAGGAATCTCAAACAAGAATATCGGGCAAAAATACATGAGGACAAAAATATGGGAAAAATAGTTGCTCAAACATTGCTAAGAAACTCAAATACAATAAACGTTCACGACTACCTTATCTGCCGATTGACGTTCCAGAGGAAAATTCCCCAAAGAAGACTGTTGATGAATCCATTTCACCAAGTTAAAGCTGAGCTCCATCCTCGAAACCAGAAACAGCACCATCGAAGAATCGAACTGCTTCACGAAGACGAACGACATCCTTCCGGCAATAATCTTCTTTGTGAGTCGGGACAACCCTGACCTCTCTTGAAAAATCCCTGAAGTTCCAGTTGAAAATCGCCATGAAGTTTTTGTATAAATTTCCGAAGAAATATTCATATTCAGAAAGTATGAAATCATTTCTATTGCTGTTTGATAGTGTTCAGCCTTTACTCACGAAACATGGGTGTCGATGGTTATTTACCACATGTTCGCTTGTATGGAATAGCAATTAGCGAAGTTCCATGTTGCTATTTTACTCCGTTGAAATATGTCCCAATTGCATTAAGTCCTTTAGCCTTCCATTTGCTCTTCGGTTGAAGTATTAGAAGAACAAACTGCCTTATTAAATTGCTCCATTATACTGCAGTGTTGTGTCACAAAAGCAATCTGAAGTCTCCCTACTTCACTAGCCCTGTCAGCCGTAGCGTAGAGTCTGGCTATACAAAAAGTGTTTCTCCTGTGGCGAGAAAATCACTTTTGTCAGTCGTCTAATATTGTCAATAACTTCCAAAATACTTCCTCGAAATTGTTCAGCTTTTCTACAGTCCTTACTGTAGCAATGCACAAGAGAATTAGCTTATAGGCGACCGCTAACTGTTCACAGCTAATCTTGTAGAAGCGTTATAAGTGTCGTTTCAACTTCACCTAGATTTACTTCACAGTAAACCTGCACTGCTTGTATGTTCGACTCTCGTTTCATGCAGTGGCTTCGCCACGCGTTACAAAGACGACTTTTTCACTAATAATCTCACTCGACGTTTCACTGAAATGACTATTTGAAATCTGACGATTGATTTATAATCTGAGAATGAGGCTCCTCTCTTCTGCGCAAGGCCTTTTATGAACTTCATGAGGGGCGTATCTATCCCTTCCATCGCGTGTTACTACGTCATCGCTAGAAGTTCCAACTTCGTCAATACATGACGGATTTTCATAATTCAAAAACTGAAAATAAATTTCACCAAAATTCCAGAACAATGCCTCTACTGCAAATGGATTTCCACAATTCTGCATTCCGAAAAGTAATAAAAATACCATAGTTTCAGCAATCTCCGTCTTCCTTCAGACTATCGTTCATTGGTTTAAGTCTCCCCTCCAATAGCATAATTTCTTCCTCAGCAGAATTCCACGTTTCTCGCGACTGCGTCGTGCATCTCGGATCCTTCTCGAATAAATGCTGACGTCACTGAGAATCTCAGCTCAAGTAGCCTGCTGGCATAATGTCTGCGTCATCCGTGCTTACGTCATGACTACCCACGTCATAACTATGACAGCCATAACTTTCGCTATAATTTCCAAAATAGCCACCGTGGTCTCTATATAATTCAATTACGGGGGCAGTACATAAACAGATATGACTGAGTGTACTCTTAAGAGCCACCAAGGCTGCCAACTGTCAATAAATGCTCTCAATTTTTTTAATCCAAATACCCATATATCAGAAAGTATGCAAGCCGGCAGCTTTAAACTATGCACACGTATAGTATCTGACATTCTATATTAATTTGGAGTAACTTATATACGTCAGTGCTACCAACATGATTCTAAGCTTGCTGAGAGGTCCAAATTTAAATACATGTAACTTCTATACTATCATTTGGATTTCAACCAAATTTCGTTTGTGCTGTGTGTACCATAACAGATATGACTATGCCGATTCTTAATAGTAACCAGGGCTGCCAACTGTTAATAAATACTGTCTCTATTTTTGTTCCCCTAATATCAATATATCAGAAAGTATGCAAGCCAATAGCTCTAAAGTTTGCACGCGTATAGTACCTGGCATTCTAGATTAATTTGGAGTAACTAATATACGTCAGTGCTGCCAACATGATTCTAAGCTTGCTGATAGGTCCAATTTTTAAATGCATTTAACTTCTATACTAACTAATGGATTTCATTCAAAATTGGCACAAAAATAGATCATATTATTTCAGATTATTTCTGACAAATACATGTATGTCATTGTTGCCAACATGATTTTACGCGCGCTGTTAGATACAATGTTTAACTGCATGTAACGTCCATGCTATCCATTGGACTTCAACCAAATTTTGTATTCTGTACCTTAAGAGATGGAACTAAGAATATATTCAGTCCACAGGGCTGCCAACTGTTGTTCTCTATTAGGCTGCATTATGCCAGGTATACAGTATTTCGAACTAATTAGAAATTTCGATATTACCAACTTAATTTCGTCATTATTCTAAATTGATCCATATAGATTAGTCATTGGCATGAATCTTAAATTTTAAGAAAAGTAAGCTCTTTAGTTCGTCACGGAACTTCTTGTTGTTGGGATCGTCATTTCTAAGTTTTGCACCATTAAAACAAATAGCTCTTTCTTCGGTGCTCAATGCATTAATATTATCAGTAATACTGTAATATACACCCTCCGTCTAAGAAGTTCGGTGAATAGTCTATATTACGAACGGATTGTTGGCTTACCTGAAACAGCCGTTACTGTCCTTCGAAGTAATCCCCGTGGAATGGTCATGCACTTCTGAGAACGACTGAACAAGTCCTGGAAACTCCTGGCATAGTCTTCTTTAGGAATGGCCTTCAGTTTGGGTCGTCAAAACTCTAAATTGAAAGCGAGAGAGAAGCGTGAATTTATGCAACCTGCCTTGCACACCTGAGAGGCGGGCGGCAGTGAGAAGGGTGAATTTATGCAACCTAACGTGCACACCTGTTCGACGGGTGGCAGTGAGAAGGGTGAATGTTCCGTGGAATGGAATGGTCCTGAAGACCACCGTCACGGGTGACGAGACCTGGTGCCTGAGGTACGACCTCGAAGGCAAGCGTCAAAATATGGAGTATCGGGGTCCAGTGTCGCCGAAATGCCCTGAAGGGCCAGAGTAATGTGACGACCCAACTGAAGGCTATCCCTCAGGAAGACCATGCCGTTTTAAGATATGCATAACCATCCACGGGGATTACTTCGAAAGACAGTAATGGCTGTTTCAAGTAATCCGTTCGTAATATAGACCAATTCAACGAACTTTTCAGACAGAGGGTGTACCACACTTACTGACGAGGTTTCTTGTATTTTGTTTGAGGAGGGCAGAGACTGACTGTGGGTGTTACTGTAGGTTTGGTAGTGTTTGTAGAGCAATTTGTCTTGCATATTTAGATCCGATGAGCGAAACATGACATCACTTGGTTTTCGAGTTCTTCTTCTTCTTTTTCAATAGTCCGTAACAATCTATTAATATATTTAAAACGCTAAGGTGATTTTTGTTACCGTGAGATTGAGAAAACTTCGTAACCGATTGACCTCGTAATGCATTCTAACGAGAGCTCTTGGCAAGTAGATTTGCAGAGTGTCTTTAAAAGGAAAATGTATGTTCGGGTACATTTTTAAATTATTAAAGAAAATTGTAATATTTGTCGCTCCCGCGCTTGCGCACAATGGCTCTATTCCCGCGCTTGCGCACAATGGCTCTGTTCAACCAGAGAAATGGCGGATCCCGCCGCGTCTCACTGAGATCGTTATTTATGACAATTAAAAAGGGAGGAAATATTGTTGTGGCTCTATGGCTCAAACTTTTAGAGTAAGGGGAAACTCTGGAACGTGTAGGTCTCGATTTGCCTCACCAAGGCTTCAGTCATGGCCAGTTATATGTTGCTCAGTCGATCTGTCGACGCCCTTAAAGTTGCAACAATGTCAAAAAGTAATCGTTCTAAAGTGCATACTGTATAAGAGAATCCTTCAGTAAATATTTTCCCAATGACCGTCATGTTTTGACGGGTATCAACTAGTATTTTATATAAATTTTAATGGAATGATTTTATGTTGACAACTGAATGCTACAATATTAATTAACAGAATGGTAAGTAAAAAGTTAATAATTTACATGGACATGATAGGACATCACGGCTGCCCTTAAGAGGTGAATATCAAGGTCATCTTCGTTATTAATTATTATTTATCGTATGGCTTGTAGTGCTGAGAGTGTCCGAGGACATGTTCGGCTCGCCTGAGTCTGTAACTGCTTCCAGCAAACACCAATAGGTTGAGCTAACGTTCCGTTCAATTTCAAGTAGTTCCAACTTTCGCTACCAGATGTCAATAATACCTAGTGGTGAACGTTGGAACTTTGATAGAGAAATTTAGCTGCACACATGTTTAGTCTGTAGAAGGATCTTTCACATGCCATACATCTATGACATGGGACGGCCGCGCTGGCTTTACTTCCTCACCGAAGGAAGGCATGCTGAAGGATTTTTAACGCTCTTAAAATATCCGACGACTTCGACCGGGTTTGAACCCGCTATCAGTTCAGCCACCAAAGCCGCTAATCTTCGTTATGCGGACACAGTATGACGGTGTACACTAGTGTGACGTAGAATGGTGTACATTGTAGCGGTACAGTCAGTAGTTTCTACTGTACGCACATCCTTGGCGAGTCTTATAATATCACTGGCTATGTAAATATGTTTCTGTTACAACTGGAACCATTTACATAGCAGCTGTTGGTAAAAATGTAAAGCAGTTGAATTCATAAACAGGCGAGAAGGGAATGTTTGTACTGCAGCTATCTGTGTGTGAGGTAGTTAAGCCGGAGAATGTTTGGATCGTTATGTGCCTGGTGTCCGTCAGCACCTTAGCTATCAATGAGACTGGGACATCTGAAGAGATAAAGTTCATTCTCAAGAGATGGCCTTTACCTTGAAATTATCCACTGTCGGCTTTACATCATCTTCCTAGCGATTGTCCCGCTTTGGAGCAAGAAAATGTAGTCTCATAAAAATAGGGAAAGGGCGAAGGCAAGATTTTCAATATAATATTGGCTCGGAAATACTTGTAGACGAAGATTCTTGCAAATATTTGGGCGTTCACGTAAGAAATGATATGGATTGGAGTACTCATGTAGGATGTGTAGTTTCTAAAGCTTACAAATCCCTGCACTTTGTAATGAGGGTATTAAAAGGAAGTAGGACGTCTGCTAAAGAATTAGGTTATTTGTCACTTGTAAGACCTATTCTGGAATACGCCTCGGCGGTTTGGGATCCATATCAAGTAGGGCTCATGAATGAGTTGGAAATGGTACAAAGAAAGGCCGCTAGATTTGTGCTCAGTGACTTTAATCCCAGGAGCAGTGTGAGCCGTATGTTAAAGAAACTTGGGTGGGATTCACTTGAGGATAGGAGGATGAAATCTAGACTCTGCGCTATGTACAACACGTATACAAATCAACCAGCATGGGGTGAGCTTAGCAAACGTATGGAAAAGCCTACTTACATGGGTAGGATCGATCATCCTTTCAAAGTTAAGGGCCGACCATCGCTAACAAATTATGGTAAATATTCTTTCGTAAACCGTGCCATTGATAACTGGAACTGTCTACCTGCCGCAGTCTTAGAGCCTTTTCCCAAACATATAGGTGTGTTTAAGAATAGTCTGACTCCAGTTTAATTGTTAGTGAATTGTTATGTACAATTATTTATGTTATGTAAATCTAATTTGCCACCGGGGGACAACCCCCCCCATTGCAAATAAATGAATGAATGAATGCTACTTTACATGCCAGTCTCAATTTCTGTCGGTCAAGGGCATCTTGCGGACACAGATTAACTTGTCGCATGTCTTCTCTAAAGCAATCAAGCCACTTCTTCTTAGGTCGCCCACGAGGTCGTTTACCGTTCGGGATGAGGCACAAGGCACGTTTGGCCACTGATTGTTTTATGACTACGTATGACGTGGCCGTACCAGCGTAGACCAGCCTCCCGCATTTTATCCTGTATGGGCGCAACTCCCATCCTCCCTCGGACATCGCAATTCTTGATATGGACAAGTCTTGTCAGACCAAGCACCGAAACGAAACATGCGCATCTCCATAACGTGCAGCGCTTGCTCGTATTTTAACAGAGGCCGTCCAGAATTCAGAACCGTAGAGGGCGACTGGGCGCACGACGGTCTTGTACATCTGTCCGCTTTACAATTTATTTTCATAATTATTTCTTCTTCCTTGTCGATGGGATTCCGGTATTTTATTAATAACACAGGCTTGCAAAATAACTATCTTCTTGCTCTTCTTCTTTTTCTGCTTCTCTTTCAATAGTCCGTAACAAAATATACCAGGGTGTAACTAAATATGTGGGAAAGCTCCTGGGATTCAATAGAAGACCCGACAACATGCAAAACATGTCCTGTGAACATGTGGTGTATGAGCGTTGTGGCCATGTTACAAGCATTGCGGCACGATGGTAGTTGGTCATTTGTGGAGGACACACAGGCCACTTGTACGTTTCGTCGCTATTCAAGTCCAAACAAATGAATAGGGCGTCAGGGACCGACACCGTGGCCTGCTCGTTCTCCAGATATCAACCCATTAGACTTCTACATATGGGGTCATTTAAAGACCATTGTGTATGCCACACCTATTCATAACATGGACATGCTGCGTCAGCGATTAGAGCAAGGATATCAGCTGATATGACAGACGCAGGGAATATGGGACAGCCAACGATGTGGCGCATAGACGCCTGCATTTCAGCTCGTCGTAGCCACTTAATTGAGCCCCTTCTGTAGAGAACAGTAACTATTTCTCTTACCATTCATTCCGCTTAGGTATCCAGCGTCTGCAGCGTCTCACCGCGCAAAGCCACACTTCACATAGCCATCTACCATTATTGGTTCGCGGTCTATCAAATGAAACAAAAGTCCATGACCTTGCTGTTTTGGGTTATTTCAGTAAATGATTGCGCCATAGGAAAGATCGGGAAAAAATACCCTTAAAACGAGTCGTCGCATGCCGTTGTATGCCGGCGGTATGCTCGTTTAAACACGACCGGTACTGTCTCTCTCTACTGCCACTATTAAATAAAATTTAAAGGTAAAAAAGAAACTTTTTTTAAATGTGTCGTTATGCCCTTTGTCAAACTTTTTGGAAGAATAAATAATATATTCAAAAGGGGGACGTCACTCCAAGTCATTTTACACCATGTACACGTCTCTAGCATTATTGGTTCGTAAGATATAACAAAAAGTCTAAAAATCATGTTTTTATCCAAAGATCCATTTCCAACATCATCAAATATTCAACCTATTAAAAACCTAAGCTTGCCATAAGATAGATCAGAAAAAATACCCTTAAAACGACTCCTCATTTGACCCTCTAGCACCATTCCATCCTCAAGATAACCATTTTCCTACATAGGCATCTGTATTCAAGCACACAAGCCATTATAAGTAGCTTTCTCCTTGCTTCACGTACACTTTATCAACCAACCTGCATAGTGAAGCGATCTGTGTTATGTACACTACAAACAGTGCTTGTAACACGGAAACGAAAGCACATACACCATATGTTTACTGGATACAGTATGGTTTGCTTGTTCCCAGGTCCTCTATCGAATCCCCGGAGCTTTCCTACATATTTACTTACACCCTATGTTCACCCATCTTAATCACATGTAATTAATTTCAGTTTTTTTTCCACATATTCCAGTAATTGGATTGAAGACCGACTAAATGTTACAGTATTAATCGTAAATAAGGCAAAACTGGAAATTGCCTTTAAAGCTATCTTTTACTAAAATCTCGTCCAAATATTTGTCTGGCGTGAACAAATTCTTACTATCCTTGTGATTTGTTGATTGGTTGGTTCCTCAGTTTAGGGGCTACAACAACGTGGTCATGTACCCACGTGTACTTAGGGAGTGTGTAGAATCTGTCTGATAACCGGTGTTAATTGTGATGGCTGCATTAGTGTGTGTTATCTGTGATTCAGGTAAGGACTGCAGACGATCATTTTCAAGTAGTTCCTACTTTTGCTACCAAATGCTACCGTCCGTGACACCGACCCGTGAATTTGGCTACTAGATGCCACTGCAACCAGCACCTGGTGACGAACGTTGGAACTTAACAGAGCGTTAATCAGATCTAACCTACAAATTTAGCTTCACACAATTGTAGTTAGTAGGAGGTTCTTTTACATGGCATAAATCTATGACATGTGCCCGCCGGCTTTATTTCCCCTCCGAAGAAAGGCATACTGAAGGATTTTAACGCCCTTAAAATATCATACGACCTCGGCCGGGTTTGAACCCGCGACCTTGGGCATAGAAGCTCAACATGCTACCAACTACGACACCGAAGCCGCTGTCCTTGTGATTTTCCTATTTTAGTAACATTTATTTAAATGCACATATTTCACTAGAGTACAGCCTATAATACTACTGACACGATAAAGCAGACATATTCAACACATTTCTCTGTGTCTCTTGTGACAAGAAGGTTGTCTTATATTTCGGTGAATAGGTATCATCTGAAAAAGTGAAAACAATGATTTAGGGCATTTTAGGTGCATTCATATATTTAGCCGCAACAAATGTGAAACATGTGGTACATTAAATGGCAAGGAAAACAATCCTAACCCTAGTTCATCACTTATTCGTTTGAGAAAACAACAATGTAATGTTTTGACCACGACTGTATGAGCCACACTACTGTTGACCGGAACAAGAACATAAAAGCGGTCAATGAGGTGTTGTGTACTGATTACAAGGCGCTCCATACAGCAACAAATCACGCCATGTTTCTCTTGGTCCCACAAGACATTAAACCGATCGACAACAAACAAACTGTTCACGTCACCTTTTCCCCATATCCTCTCGTGGAATTTTATTTTCAAACCTAAAATATTCTTCTTTTGAACCTTCCTTTTACTCCAAGGCCCTTTTAGACATTGATTTTAAACCAAGGACCTTTTCACCTTCCTTTAATCCAAGGATCTTTCGGACCTTTTAATCTAAGGAGGTTTTAGACATTGATTTTAAACCAAGGACTTTACACCTTTCTTTAGTCCAAGGATTTTTGGAGCTATTATTCCAAGGACCTTCAAGACTTCCCTTTTAGTCTAATAACCTTTTACACCTTCCGTTTAGTCCAAGGACCTTTGCACCTTCCTTTAAATGCAAGGACCTTTTGGACTTCCCCATTATTCAAAGATCTTTTGGACCTTTCCTTAGTCTTGGGAATTAACCGGTGTATTTAAACAATGACGAATTCAAGTTAAGACGCTCAATTTCAACAAATGTTTGTAAAAGCTCAAGATTCGATCCCTACTTTGACACCCGTTGTGTAATTCCCTACCCCCACGCACCCACATTACAATGGGAGATAATTTGGAATTGGGAACCACGGGACCTTCACTGAGTTCTCTACTAATTAGTGAAGGAATCCTCCCATCCCCTTGGATACTCTTTTGACCCTGACAGTATTGATGAAATCTTTCAGTATCCGGCCTTTCATGGCCCTTCATTTCCTCCTCATTTTTGGAGGAGTTGGAACTCCTCCTTGTTTTCATTCTTAACTAGTGTAATATTGTAGTTAAGAGGGAACGATCACAATCACCTGTTGTGATTGTCGACGAAAGTCATTTGTACTTGTTCCTTGATGTAGGGACACGGATATCTTGGTCATCAATCCCTAATACCTGTGTGTATGGTAACCTGTGCTACTGTAGGAGTACGTGAAACTATATTATTAGATAAAGAACTCCAAGAACTCGACTTTCACAACCGCATTAATGACAATCTACACTAATTGCGACACCATGTAAGGGACATGGCTTACCGAGAAATGTACAACTTGTCTGACCACGAGCCATTGTTAGTTTATTTTAGGAGATTGGTACATCATGATCATCAGCCCCATCTAGTGGACTTTGTGAGGAACTTGTCTGATATCTGTTATTTGTAACTCTTCAGTCGGTCAACATGAATTTTCCCTATGGCTGGGGGGGGGGATACAATGTAGGCCTATGTAAATAACACTCCCGGAATAAATTACAGGTACCGGATTAGTTCATGATCACTGGAGCAATATCAGGATTACGTGTTTCGACCTTCAGGCGGTCATCATCAGATCCTGATCACTGTTTACAATTATCTCTACTGTACATAGTATAAGCCTATAAAACAAAGTCCCAGATTCTTCAATATCACGGGTAATCTCGAGAACCACTGGATGGATTTTGATGCGGTTTTCACCAATCTGTAAAGGATATCTCGATGAAGGTTTCTGTAGAACATAATTTATTTATGACTGAAGGAAGCCAAGCAGTAACGATTTCAGTGAAAACTTCGAAAATCACATGGCACCCGAATGCTTTTTAAGCTTACGCTGGGCAAAAGTTTAAAATATCAATATTCTATGAGTATAAGAAATGTTCAGCATGAAAAGTCCGCGTGAACATACTTTATCTTCAATACATCGCCCACTGTAAGTGTTTTTACGTTTTCATTTCTTCCAACGATGTCCATTCATTCACTGAGACGACAGTTTACGAGCTAGCTAAGGGCGATCCTATCACCCCAGTTACAGCCTAGCTAGTGGGCGAGCCTATTACCCCAGATACAGCCAGCTGCAATCTGTCGAGTCGTTTTGAGTTTAGACTTTAGAGAAGAGTGGTTAAGTTTGGAGTTTATCTGGAAGTGCAACTCGGCTTTTCTTCATTTCACCTGTGAACTTTTCGTTCCGCAAAATTCACAGTCAAGTTAAGATTGGACGGAAGGGGGATTCGTGTTTCATGCACCTCACCGTTCTTAAATTACGTCTGCCAAGAATTCGTTGCACATGCTATCTCCATGATAATATAATCAATAGTCCAGTCAGTGATTTTAACCCATCATGCCGAGGGCCTACTTACCTTATTTACAGAGGTCCGCTCGCAACTGCAACACACCGTCAGATGACATACCCCAGCAGACAAACACCTACAGATGAAGGAAGGAGGGGGAAGAGGGATCCCACAGGTCAGTCCACAGATACCCTCCCAATAACCCATAGAAATGCCACCGGCGAAATAATGCCACGACAATCAGCTTAACATAATTTAAGAAAAACATTTAATCCAAAAGGTGAAGCAAGAACCATGTTAACATGAAAAGACAGAGGATTCGGTCAACATTAACAGACATAACATAATACGCTTAAACAAACCTAAATTCTTACAAGGGCTCAAAAAAATTATGGCTCGAGCCAAACAAACAATCACCCACAGGTGAAGTAAAAGAAAAATTACATGAAGCTTGAGGAGCGAAAAAAGAAAAATTTAAATAAACAAAATTCAAGAAAAATAGGAGCGCACAAGGATTAGAGTAGCACTTACTAACTGAAGCGATTAAATGAACCACAAACACTGAAGATTAGGCTCGACATTCAGTCAACCGTACCCTGCCAAAAATCAAGGAGCTAAATAAAAATAGAGATACCAAAATAACAAAAACAAATTAAAATTACTGCGGCACTCGCAGGGAAACTTAAAACAGAAGTTAGCACTAAACCATAAATCAGCATGATTAAAAACAAGAACAAAAATATCAAGAACTACGACATCACGTTTGAACGCCGCGCCAGACGCCGAAAGACTCCTACCTAAGACCACAATGCATCAAGAAAAAACAAAACTACAATGGCCGCGAAACAGATGACTGAATATCATGCCCAATTACGCCAAACAAAGGTTTTAAGAATTAACATTCGGCCAGAAAGAAATGACAAAAAGGAGATAAATATTATCTTTTAACAAAATACGAACAATAAAAATAGAAATAGGAAGCGACGGATCAAAAAACTAAAGGCCAAAAAATATATATGTCAACCCCAAATTACGAGAAGAAATTTACCCCTCAAGAAAATAAAATAAATAAATAATAAATTACAATGTAAGATAAACTTGAAACGTGTCTCCGGAAGGTGCAAAAGAAAACAGCAAAATTTACATATCAGGTAATATTAACAAAACAGAAATATTAGGCCTATAATGCGAAATAAAATACAGTATTAAAACATCCATATAAGGCCAGTATCGGAGCTCCCATAACAAGTAATATATATTCTATAATAAAACGTACCTTAAAATCCTTCTTTAGTGGAGACACAAAAATAACAAAAAAAAATAACACATTTTAAATAATTTTAAAAGACATAAACTTTGCCTCAAAATGGCTACGCGAGCATACACACCGCTTCGATCACCCACGAAGCTTCTCCTTGCAGCCAGTTAACATAAATAGACCACACTTCATCTTCAAGACGAAATCACGAATTTATAGCCTTCAGAGCACAGGCTTTTCCTTTTTATAGGATACATCCATATTTCGTGGAGGCTAGGGGCCAAGCCTCACGGAGACACACTTTTGCACGACCTCTTAGTTCAAAACGACCAGACGACAGCCGAGCGAAGATGCCAACATGGCGGTGACCACAGTTATAGGCCGCAGTGCATTAATGTTAATCGAAATTGTCCAATCACAGATTGACACACCATGTAACAATGTGCATATTATATAATTAATTTACGCGGTATGATGCATGCACAGTCTTTTGTTTAATGACGACGATTTAATTGAACATTTCATTTTTCATACAGAGACGAAGCTGCACTCTGTTAGGTAGAGATTCAACTTCATCATCCGAACAGTACTTCAGAAGGTGCTGCACTCTCGAGCTCATTGCCCAAAGCAAGACATCTTAGCGGGCGCTTCAAATGGTAGGGGATACATATACGTAGAAGATATGCATATTAATGTCTAGAGACAGGCCTGCATGGCTCAATAACTGTTCCCGGGTGAAACCGGGATGGGTTGCTTGTATACTACGCGCTGTCTGAAAAGTTCTGTGAATGGTCTATATTACGAACGGATTGTTGGCTTACCTGAAACAGCCGTTACTGTCCTTCGAAGTAATTCCCGTGGATGGTTATGCACTTCTGAGAACGACTGAAAGAGTCATGGAAACTCCTGGCATAGTCTTCTTTAGGAAAAGCCTTCAGTTTGGGCCGTCGAAACTCTAAATTGAAAGCAGGAGAGAAGCGTGAATTTATGCAACCTGCCTTGCACACCTGATAGACGGGCGGCAGTGAGAAGGGTGAATTTATGCAACCTAACGTGCACACCTGTTCGACGGGTGGCTGTGAGAAGGGTGAATGTTCCGTGGAATGGAATGGTCCTGTAAACCATCGTCACGGGTGACGAGACCTGGTGCCTGAGGTATGACCTCGAAGGCAAGCGTTAAAGTATGGAGTATCGGGGTCCAGGGTAGCCGAAAAGCCCTGAAGGGCCAGAGTAATGTGACGACCCAACTGAAGGCTATCCCTCAGGAAGACTATACCAGGACTTGTACAGACGTTCTAAGAAGTTCATAACCATCCACGGGGATTACATCGAAGGACAGTAACGGCTGTTTCAGATAAGCCAACAATCCGTTCGTAATATAGACCCATTCACCGAAGTTTTCAGACAGAGGGTGTAATATATACTTCTCAACCTGCTGCTCGCGACGACTACGGTGCTGTTTAAATGACATTTAGTGCTCCCAACATACGAGCCAAAAAGTGCTCGCGAGCACAAACTCTCTTGAGATCCGTTCTTCAACTCAAATTCTGTTGCACGAACCAGAATAATAGTCTAGTGGTTTCATTACAAGTTTAGACAGAAATTTTATCATTTTTTGCGAAAGCATTTTTAATCTACAGTAAAAATTGTACATTCCAGTTTTATGAGTAACACGAAAGATGCTGATTCAACTCGACACGTAGAGGAAATGTATCTTATCTGCAAGAGTCATGCAAACAGTTGCAGCATGCCTGGTGAGCGGGGAATCCCTAGCTATTTCAGCAATTCTGGTTGATGAGAGGCACATCTCTTGCATTATTATTATTATTATTATTATTATTATTATTATTATTATTATTATTATTATTATTATTATTATTATTATTATTATTATTATTATTATTATTATTATTTGACATTTTTGTTTTAAATCGTTATGCCCAACTACGGAGCACGCTTGAACTTATTTTGCACAATGATCCTTCTTCTTTTCTTCCCAATATCTCTTCATTCGTTCACTGTGTTCCTTTCTGCGTGCTTCTGTCCAGCCCGTATTTTTCATTTTAGGTTTCTCTGCAAATTTATGTTTGTTTACTAGGCTTCTAAATTTTACTCTATCTAGAATGGTTTTCTCAGCAATACCCATTTCGTGTAGCTCCTCATGTATTTCTGTTAACCAATTGTTGCGGATTTTCAGGGTTAGCGCTAAATTTAGAATTCTCTTCGTCAGCCTGTCGTTATCCATTCAGTGAAGGCGTCCGTAGAATTTTAATCGTCGTTTTCTGATAGTATCTGTGATTTATTATTATTATTATCATTAATAATAATAATAATAATAATATCGTATGGCCTCGGGTGCCGGGTGGAAGCTTTATTATTTGACGCCCAGGGGGCAGCTTGAATGTCGAATGTTTGTCGTTCCTTGGAGCGCTATGAAAGTCAATGAGGTTAAATATCTAAGCTCCTTGACACTATAGCGCTTTCTAGTAGAGAAAGGAAGAACTTTGTATTGGTGGAAAATCTCGAGATTAATTTTGCCATTATGAACACGGCCTACTGAATTCAAATGGGTTCTTTAATATACCATCAACGTATGACTTGCGTGAAGAGATTTCTGTCGCCTTCCATAAATCAGTTACCATGGCCAGGAGCAGACCTGCAAGCTTGGGGGTTGGAAGTCTGACACGATAACTATTCACCTACCGAGGCAAGCTATTATTATTATATTTTATTGATTGCAGCACGGGCTCTGGTATGGCATGAAGGTGGAGCTCTCAGTCTTAAAAAGGTTAGGAATGTTTGCTGTAGGCGTTTCTTTTCCCGTAACCCTCAAGTTTCAGGGATTAAAAGTTTTTTAGCCTATTTTCATTTACGAAGAATAGGCTTATGAGATCACCTTTTGTCCGTGTGTGTGTCTGTGTGTGCGTGTGTGATTTGTGTGTGTGATTTGTGTGTGTAAATCTAAACGGCTGGACCGATTTCAATGAAACTCGATAAGTTCATAGCACTATTCCTGACGACCCCGACCGTACCCTTCAAATTTTGTTACGTCTCACCGATCGACATTGGCGGCTATGAGAAATATTTCACCAGCATTCAATATCTTCGAAACCATTCCCGATATCACCCTGGAATTTTATACGGTGATAAAGGTGACAACTAAACGTTCACCTATGTGACTTTTGAAAACCTGTTAACTAAAAAACCAACATGGTGGCCAAGCAAAATTGCGACATTTAAAAAGACGTTTCTTGCGATTTAACCAACCAAACGCAATGAAACTTGGTACAGTATATGTTCATACACATTGTAATGCACCGACATCTAACTTCGTTCAATTCTTTACATAACATCAAGATGGCGGCAGTGCGAAATATTTCACTGGCATTCTATATCTCTGAATCTATTACCGGTATCACCCTGAAATTTCGTACCGAGATAAAGGGCACTACTGGAAGTTCATCTATGAGACTTTCAGAAACCGGTTAACTACAAAACGAACATGGCGGTCATGCGAAATTGAAAGTTTTAAATAGACTTTTCTCTCGATTTAATTATCCAAACGCAAAGAAACGTGGTACAGCTAATTTTTATTCACATTGAAATGCACTGGTATTTAATTTAGTTCAATTGTTTACATAACCTCAAGATGGCGGCTGTGCGAATTTTAAAATTAAGATTATAATTCTTGTGTCGTAATCATGCGATCGAAGTGAAAGTTTGAATAATGAACCTACGCGATAATTTTCCTTTAATGGTACATGACTCTATGGCCTATACATTTAACAATCCAACATGGCGACCATCGGAAATATTTAGACGGTTCTCAATATCTACAAATCTATTACAGCAATCAAACTCAAATTTTGCATGTTGATAGTGGCAATTAACATAAGTAGGCTATATGGAAATAGGCTTTAGCACTTCACGGAACTACTTGTTTTTTTTTAGATCAATAGCTTAATTGTAGTTAGAAGGAGTGGATGACCTCGTTGTCCCACATTCCAAACGACAATCACCACTGCAGAAATAAAGACGGTCAATGTTCAGTACGGTAATGAAAAAGTATTAACCGACTTATCCGCCACTAGAGTAATTCCCTGAGTGCAATAACATGAGGCCATGTGCACATTTACATTGTAACTTGTTTCACTTAAAAATAGCGACGACTTAATTGGAGCGTTTCCAGACAGACACTGCGAAGTTCCACACCATTGGGCAGTCCCTTTTATTAAGCCTTACGTTGTGTTCATTGGTCAGCATTTATTTATTTACTTAACCTATGGCTTTACAGATACAATATGTAATTTTCCACAGAATAAATAGTATAGACATCTCTTTTGAATTTCCCCTTTTCAACAACTGACAAGTTGTGCTTCTTCTTCTTCTTCTTCTTCTTCCTCGATTTTGTCCATCTTTGAACCGCGTAAAATACCCCATTGCATTCACTGTCTCTTACTTCCTTTATCCTTTCTTGCCTTCCAGTAGTTCTTCATTACCTTACTTTGTCTCCATCTTCTCTCTTCCGTCCAGATGTTAACACGCTTCTTCTTTTCCTTCTCCTGGAAACCCATGAAATTTTTGATCATATTTCTGAAAAGTGGTCTGTCCTGAATAATATCTATTGTTACTTCCATCTCTTCCATACTTATACTTTGCACCCATTGATTACCTTTCTTGCTTTTGTATACGTGACTGAAAATTTATCCTATGAGTCTGGGGTTATTCATCAACATTACGTGTCCAAAGAAATTAACCCTCCTTTTCCTGATCTTTTGTAGTTCTTTCTTCAATTTCCCTATTTTTGTAGAGGTCGTCATTTTTTCTGCATCCAAACTCTCCACTTTCTGTCTTTAATGGTCCCAATATTTTTTAAGTATCCTTCTTTTCTTTTCTCTCCCTCTTCTATTTGTAATGTCGGGTTTTAGTTATGCTCTTATTTTGGTTTTACACATTTTAAAGCAACAAAACAAACATATATTGTTTAAATGTATATTTAAAGATCATTAATTCACACAAGGGCCCTCCAATAAGTGTAACCTTCAACTGGAAGTTTTGGCGTCTTACTGCTTTATAAACCCAAACAGAAGCTGCTATTTAAATTGATCAAGTTCTGATGGCGGTTCTTTGGTTATATTCCATGTTCATTATTGCATCTTGACCGGGAGAGAGATTTAACGCTAATTGTATTTTATGTTCGACGATCTCGAAATGTAAATATTATATATCAGAAAACTGTATCTTAATGATGGTCATTATAACACTATTCTTCATTATGAGACAGTTTCTCCCACCAATCAGAGCTCAAGAAACAGTTGTGTGACCAATTAGATAAGGATACCTTCGCGCATGCGCTCAAAATCCAACATGTCTATATAAATTACCGAAAGTGCACCGTCCATATGTTCGCGTAAATAAACTTGTGAATATGAGACAAGAAATATCACTGTACCTGTACCTTAATATCCTCCAATACAATTTCTACACAGCGCGTTGTATTGAAACGACTTCGGTGACAGTTTTACTGAATACACAATCTGAACATATGGCATTGAAGCACACAGAGCGCATGCCTCGGTTGTCCAGAGAGCTTGGAAAACAGAGATATACTACTCACCGCAGCACCCGATCACAACATTCTAGTGACTGAACAGATATTTATGAATATTTATGTTAAAACATATAATAAAGTTATAAATATCGTCGAGCATAAACAATCGTATCCAACTCGCCTATAATGGTAATTAAGACACTCGTATGGAAATTATAAAACTCGCATACGCTCGTTTTATAAAAAAAATACTCGTGTCTTAATTATAGCCATTATAGGCTCGTTGCATAATGCACTAGTATGAACGTATATTAGAACTTAAAAAGAAAACTAATCCGTATCTTAGAGCTGAACTTTCTGGTTACTTTGAGTGATGTATGTGATGATGAATGAATTATGGGAGTACTTGATTGCGGCATGGAAGTGCTAATGAGAGCAGTACTTGAGTGAAGTTGAGGAAGTGTTGGACGGCCACAGAATGCAGATGAGCAAGTTCAGGAAGTGCACAAGAATAGAACTTGAGTAAGTGAAAAGCCACGTTCGCGACTTTAAGCTGTCTCCCCGATAAGTTGGCGTCCTCTAGCTTACTGGCAATGCGAGCCTTTTCTCTTGGCGCCAAGGATTTACCGTCACTGGTACTGTACTTCATGGCATCAACTTTGAATATGAACAAAACTTCACTTCTAGGCAAGTTAGAAATACTAACTTCATACAGCCTTGTCTGAGTAGAAACCGTTGGATCTGTGATTCGAATTCTGCTATTAATATTATCTCGCATGTCCATAGACTCACTTGAAAGACTTACAGCGATCATCGAACCTGTCCTAATTCCAGAGCAAGCCGGATTTCGTAAAGGGAAATGTTGTACCTCACAGGTTCTGCATATGACACAATATATTGAAGATGGTTTTGAAAATCATAAAATCACAGGGGTGGCTTTTATCGATTTATCTGCTGCATATGATACAGTTAATCATCGTATACTCTTGCGCAAATTATATCACATGACCAAGGACTACAAGAGTACTCAAGTCATTAGTAATCTTCTTCAAAATAGGTTCTTTGTCGAATTTCAAGATCAGAATAGTCGATGGAGGAAACAAATGAATGGCTTGACACAGGGCAGTGTTCTTGCCCCAATGCTCTTCAATATTTATACGAATGACCAACCACCTCATCCAGTTGATACCAAAAGCTTCATATACGCGGATGATCGAGCTATTGCTGATCGAGAAGCAAACAGCTTTGAGACTATAGAAGGTAAGCTATCAGAGGCTCTTTCTGAACTATCCTACTACTACAGAGGAAACCAATTGAAGCCTAATCCATCTAAAACTCAGGTATGTGCCTTCCATCTTAAGAACAGACAGGCATCAGGGAATTTACAGGTAACATGGGAAGACACTCAACTAGTTCAATGCCAAACACCTAAATATTTAGTTGTAACATTGGATCGTGCTCTCACCTATAAACAGCATTGCATAAACGTCAAGCAGAGAGTTTTTTTCTAGCGTATGGCTTTTAGTGCCGGGAGTGTCCGAGGACATGTTCGGCTCGCCAGTTTTGTAGCTGCTTCGAGGCGGGCACCCATTGGGTGAGCTACACGTACCGTCGCGTGTGGAGTGTTGTCTGGGGAGGAAGGTTTGAATGTAAGGATGAGGAGTTGGAAGGTAGAGGCTGTGGCCTATAGTTAGGGCCCAACCCCGGCATTTGCCTGGAAGGAAGATGGGAAACCACAGAAGACCATCTTCTTCAAGGTTGCCGGCGGGGGGATTCGAACCTCCTCGCCTCCTGGATGTAGGCGACTGCCAGCAGTCATGCCGTAACGACCACGGCTAACTCACCCGGTAAGCAGAGAGTGCTAGCCAGAAACAACATCCTTCGCAAACTGTCTGGAACAAATTGGGGTGCAAAGCCAAAGACGATGAGAACTACAGCTGCTGAGTACGCTTGTCCTGTTTGGTACAGTTCCAGTCATGCTAAACAAGTTGACACTTCTCTTAATGAAACATGCCGACTTATCACTGGCTGTTTGAGACCAACACCACGAGTTAGAATCTACTGTTTGGCTGGAATTGCCCCACCAGATATTAGAAGAGGAGTTGCAGCCAGGACTGAGAAACCCAAAGCAATTACCTCATGTGCACACCCATTGTACGGATATGAACCTGCCCATCGACGACTGAGGTCTAGGGGAAGTTTCCTGAGTACAACAGAAGATCTACATGAATCTGCTAAGTCCACAAGGTTAAGATAATGGAGATCTAGGCTTACTCAACTTGATGGCTGGATGCTACCAATTGAACATCTCCCTCCAGGACACGAGGAACACTGGTCTACGTGGAAGTCATTGAACAGGCTTCGCACTGGTGTTGGTAGATCAAGAACCAATATGTCAAAGTGGGGGTTTCGTGGCACATTCAGGCTATGTGATTGTGGTGAAGTCCAAACCACAGTCCATTTCATGAATTGCATTAAGTGTCCTTTAAGTTGCACAATGAAGGACTTGATGGCTGCGACACCTAACACCCGTGACTTGGCAAACTTTTGGACAGACACTATTTAATATGTGCATTATTAAGTACCATATTTTTAAATGTAAAATGTATTCTTCTGATATAAATAAATAAATAGACCTCACTTTAGGTTTATAATGTGAGACTTAAGGAGAAAGGTTGTTGTGTTTTTATATCAACCAAATGATTATTGAACAGTATTTACATTTCAGTTAGAATTACAAGTTCTACATTCCCTAACTTAAGAAGGCAATCACTGAAAATTGGATCATCTTAACACTCACCAGTTATTCGATATTTATGAAATTATACGATTTGAGTACTCATTCCTTTGATTTACTGTTTCTGAAATCCATGCAAAATTATTAAGGAAAGAGTTCCGAATGTTGAAATGACATGAAACAGGCGTCACAGCGGCCAAAATGTGAAGTGGACAACAATTCATGGAGCGTATTTTACTACAGCAACAGTATCGGCAAATCACCCACTTCGTACATTTTTTAAGTAATATTTTAAATAAATTATAGATATTTGTGCTCATTTGTCACGATAGGTCGCTTGGGAGCGCCGCAGGAGGGATCTATACTACTGAAATAATATATATGATATTCCTTAAAAGCTAAAATCGTGTTTAAGAACCACAGGGAACGCATGACTGAAATTTTCAACATCTACAATTTTGCAGATATTAACATGAAATATGGTCAGTAAATACGTGTCATCCAAAGTATCCAATCAATCGGTTGATTCAAACTCTTCTTCTTGTATTTGTTTCGTTTCACCCTCTTTGGGGCACGTTGAATCAATCATTTCACTGAGTGTTGTTCTTCCCTTGGTGCGTAGTATCTCTTCATTCTTTCTGATCTTCTTTTCTTCCAAGATAGGGTTTGGATTTTAGTTTAGATGTGTCCTGGATCCTTATATTTTCGTCTTTAAGGCTTCAGTGGCGTAGTTGGTAGCATGCAGAACTGCTGTGCCCAAGATCGCGGGTTCAAACCCGGCCGAAGTCGTCGCTTTCTTTAAGGGCGATAAAATATTTTGGTATGCCATTCTTCGGAGAATAAGTAAAGCCGGCGGGCCTATGTCATAGATTTATGTCATGTAAAAGAACCTACCACTACAATTGGTAGTGTAGCTAATTTTGTAGGTCATTTGGTAAGAAACGCTCAATCAAGTTCCATCGTTTGCCACTAGGTGTCAGTGACATGGCATCTCTGGTAGCCTGAGTTGGAACTACTTGAAATTGAACTTGTTGGGGAGCCTACGGGCGTTCAATTAAAATACCCCACTATGGCCATTGGCTGCAATTCAAATATAATTACCCCCAGGGCTCACATCTAGTGGGACGAGGGTTGGCGACCACGGGGCCCCAGCTGAGTCTGACATTGGTTCCACTTACTTATGCCGGGCTCTTCTCCGTCTTCTTTCCTGTCGACCTCTTGTTCTCTTCCGACCCGACGGTATTAGGGTATCTCAGACCTAGGGAGTCTCTTCCTTTCCCGCCTTAATTGGCCCTTGTCTCATCTTTCCTGATACCCGCTTTCTGTGAGGGTCAGCCTTCTTTTCCTTTTCATGTTATCTCCTGCTTTCTGCTCAAGGCCCTCAAGGAGGCAGGGTGTATGTAGCTCCACCACTTTTGGTGCATCCTGGATAGTGCTACACCCTCAGGGGCTCACGGCTGGTGAGTTCGGGAGTTGGTGACCCCGAGGGATTCCTGAGCTGGGTCCGGTTTTCCCCCTTTTATCCGTTACCTCTGGGGCGGACCCTCTCCTCTTTCACTTTCCTATCTGCCTTTCATGGCTCTCCTTCCTTCCAAGTCCCTCAATCCGCATTCTTCCAGGGTTGAGGGCATTTCTTTTCCTCCTGTCCTTTATTTTCCTTATTCTCCTTTTGTTTTGCATTTCTTTTTCTAGTATATAAGTTAGGAGTTAGTTTTAGTTATAGTTTACATTTCATGTTCATCTTCACGATCAGCCGAACCATTAGGGGCCGATAACCTAGATGTTAGGCCCCTTAAAACAACAATTCTCATCATCATCATCATCAAATATAGTTAATATTTTCGTCTTTAGTAATTATGTTACGTTTTCGATTGAGTAAGGAATTTTTCTATAATTTTTAGTTCTACTAAGTCTTTTTCAGTTTCTTTAAACCTTGTGGGTTTTGTTTTGCGGTTACGGAAGAAATCAAAGATTTGTTTGGTTAATCTATTCGAGTTTATTCTAAGAAGAAGTCCTCATATTGTTCGTGTTCATTAAAAAGTACATGCAGCTTTTAGTAACGGCGGAAAAAAAATAGTCTGCCACTTTCGGACAATAGAGAGTTTGAAGAGATTTTTGAAAAATAATTCAGAAATTCGATTTACAAAAAAAGCAGGAAACACATCTCAAGATATCACTGACCTTATTGAAACTGATCTTACGATATCCTTGACCCAGTAGACACTCATCTCTGGATATCCTTGACTTCGTAGAAACTCATCTCAGGATATCCCTTACCTCGTAGAAGCTCATCTCCGGATAACCTTGAACCAGTAGAAACTTATTTCAGGATATCCGTGACTTCGTAGAAACTTATCTCAGGATATCCGTGACTTCGCAGAAACTCATCTCAGGATATCACTGACCTCGTAGAAACACAACCCAGGATATCACTGACATCGTAAAAACTCATCTCAAGATATCACTGACCTTGTAGAAACTCATCTCAAGATATCACTGACCTTGTGTAGAAACTCATCCCAGGATATCTCGGACCTCGTAGAAACTCATCTCAGGATATCCCTTACCTCGTAGAAGCTCATCTCCGGATATCGTTGGTTGGTTGGTTCTTAAGTTTAGGGGTGTACTTTGGGTGTGTGTAGAATCTGTCTGATAACCGGTGTTAATTGTGATGACTGTATTAGTGTGTGTTATCTGTTTGTTAATTTAAGTACTGCAACTAAGAATTTTTCAAATAGTTCCTACTTTTGCCGCCAAGCGCCACCGTCAACGACTACTAGGCCAAGTTCAGAACTGAGCTACTAGACGTCGCAGCAGTCGGCTCTTGGCAACGAACATAGAAACCTAAGAGCGTTGTTTACGTTCTTAACCTATCCAATTTAGCTTCACACAGGTGCAATTAGTGGAAGGATCTTTAACATGCCATAAATCTATGACATGGGACCGCCGGCTTTATTTCCCCTCCGAAGGAAGGCATACTGAGGGATTTTTAACGCTCTTAAAAAATCCGACGGCTTCGGCCGGGTTTGAACCCGCTATCTTGGGCATAGAAGCTCAGCATGCTACCGACTACGCCACCGAAGCCGCCTCCGGATATCCTTGAACCAGTAGAAACTCATCTCAGGATATCCGTGACTTCGTGAAACTTATCTCAGGATATCCGTGACTTCGCAGAAACTCATCTCAGTATATCACTGACCTCGCAGAAACGTGCCACGTGGTATAGAGACCGGAGCCCTGTGCCTAATAATCACCGAATGTGACGCAGAAATCTTCTCCGAGATAGAGCCATGCCGTTTGAAGAGTCGTTGATTTTACTACGATTCATTAATCCCACTTTCTCTACGGTGAATCGAACCCGCCATCCACTGATGAAGCCAGTAGTAACTGTTTTACTGCATTAAAGGGTTGTGGTCGCACTCTGGAGCCAAGCAAGCTCGAGATAAATGGTAGACATCAAGTTAGAACTTTTCTATTGTTTGTTTGCAGACTTGTTCAAACTTCTGCTTGTTCCTCGTGTAACATGCGGTTGGTTCGCCAAGTTGCCGCGTGTAGCAGCACGGTCATGTTCTCACTGCAGATAAATGTCTGGGCAGAGAAATATATGTGCGTACATAACATGGGCCTAGTTGTCCAGAATGTTATGAGTAAGGTTCGGATTTTTAGGTAAATAAATATATTTTTATGTAAATACATAAATTCCTTCTTTTCACTTATTAGCACATAAAAGGACATAATATTTACATTTTAAAATCAGTATGCCAGATCTTTCATTTTATTGCATTTTTGTTCTGAGTTACTTCAACGGGAAAGAACCTGTGAGCTATCTAAACTTCATGCAGAGCGTATGTCATCTTGCAACTGTGTTATTCTTAACTTGTCGCCCCGTGCCACTCACTGTGGAAGCCAGGGATTTCCTTGTACATAGCAATATTGCACCACGTGCTAGACCACTCCCTCCCCCTCCCCAGCTACCTGGAACCAGTGTCACTCACATGCAGTTCATTTCTGGCACTGTGAAGTGTAAGGCAGTTCTACGATGCCTAAAGTAAAAACAACTAAAAGTTATCGTCTGTTGCAGTATTTAAAGATAATTTTACTTATGATTGGGGCGTTCTGTTCTGCCATCCATGTGGGAAAGCAATCAAGACTGAACAGCGATCTCAGGTTACACAATACTCAAGGGCAAGAAACATATTGCCGCAGTTTACGCCTTCAGAAGAAGTGTTTCGCGATAATCGTCGGTCATTTGTGAAGGGCAACATGAAGATGTATCCCATTGTGTTTTGTAATGCTTCAGCAGTCATTGAGACATAGCATAAATTGCATTCGTGAGTACTGACTATTAATAAACTAAATTATAATTAAATATTGTTTTACTTTTTTGTCACATATTTCAGATATTTTAGGTAGATTTCATTAGAAAGCTAACTATTGCAATGGGTCCCATGTTTCGACTTCCCGAAAATTTCGACATATCTTCGCGTTTCACATCCCCCAGACCCCAAAACCACCGTCAGTTCAAAAGTTTATATATAATTTATGTATATATATATCAGTTTCTTGTGGACACGATAACTGCCGTAATTTTGCACCAATCACTTTGAATTTTTTACATAATATGTATCCCTATATAATCTCGGTCGAGTTCGTTAATGGGCAAAATCGGTCAAAGGGGGTAAAAATGGGGGGGCTTTTTTCGAAAAAGTGAAATATCGCTATAACTCTCTTAATACATGAAATATCGAATCTCTTCAAAGTTCATAATATGTGTCGGATAAGTACCAAAAATTTATGTCAAATAAGTTTTTTGATAGCACCAACCATTGACCAAAGGGGTGGGAAAAAGTGGGTTTTTCGGGAAACATTAATCATATCTCTGTTAATAGGCACAATATCAAAACCGCACAAAATGGACAATATTCCTCCAATAATTACCTAAAACTTTTGTCTGAAAGAATTTTTGATATGACCCACCATTACGCCACGGGGTGAACAAAATGATTTAAATTATAAGAAAATGCCAAGTGCCAAGAGAGGTTGCCATGACAACTTTACTTTTAATTGATAAGGGATGACCATCAGCAGTTGCTATGACAACGCCACTGCACGAGATCACATTCAGTTTTCATATGTCAGTGGGAAGCGACTTCGGTATCGGAACTGGTAGCATGCTGAACTTCTATGCCCAAGGTCGCGGGTTCAAACCCGGCTGAAGTCGTCGGATTTACTAAGAGCGCTAAAAAACCTGAGTTTGCTTTCCTTCGGAGGGGAAGTTCCAACGTTCGTTGCGAGTTGCTGATTGAGGTGGCATCTAGTAGCCAAGTTCACAGCTAGGTGTCGTTGACGGCAGTATTTTAGGTAGATTTAATTAGAAAGCTAACTATTGCAATGGGTACCATGTTTCGATTTCCGGAAAATTTCGACATATCTTCGCGTTTCACATCCCCCAGACCCCAAAACCACCGTCAGTTCAAAAGTTTATATATAATTTATGTAATATATGTATATATATGTATATCAGTTTCTTGTGGACACGATAACTGCCGTAATTTTTCACCAATCACTTTGAATTTTTTACCGAACATGTATACCCATAAAATCTCGGACGAGTTCGTTACTGGGCTAAATCGGTCGAAGGGGATGAAAATGGGGGACTTTTTTTTTCTCGAAAAAATGAAATATTGCTATAACTCTCTTAATATGTGAAATATCGAATCCGTTCAAAGTTCATACTATGTGTCGGATAAAGCTCAGAAATTTATGTTTGAAACGTTTTTTTGATAGCACCAACCATTGACCAAAGGGGTGGGAAAAAGTGGTTTTTTCGGGAAACATTAATCATATCTCTGTTAATAGGCACAATATCAAAACCGTACAAAATGGACAATATTCCCCTAATAATTACCTAAAACTTTTGTCTGAAAGAATTTTTGATATGAGCCACCATTACGCCAAGGGATGAGAAAAATTATTTCGGAATTGTAAGAAAATGCCAAGAGCTATCAGTGGTTGACATGGCAACACTACTAAATTGATGAGTGATGAGCCATCAGACGTTGCCATGACAACGCACTTGCGCGAGATCAGATTCAGATTTCCATCTGACTAAGTGTGATGCGGCTTCGGTGACTTAACTGGTAGCATGCTGAACTCCTATGCCCAAGGTCGCGGGTTCAAAGCCGGCCAAAGTCGTCAGATTTTCTAAGAGCGCTAAAAATCCCTCAGTATGCTTTCCTTTGGATGGGAAGTTCCAACGTTCGTTGCGAGTTGGTGATTGCGGTGGCATCTAGTAGCCAAGTTCACAGCTAGGTGTCGTTGACGGTAGTATCTGGTAGCAACATTAGGAACTACTGCTTGAAATTGAGCGTCTGCATTCCTTACCTGAATTACAGACTAATACAGCTATCACAATTCACACCGTTTATCAGACAGATTCTACACTCACCCAAAGTACACGGGGTTACATGACCACGTTGTCGCAGCCCCTAAACTGAGGAACCAACCAACATCTCTGCGGGAGATATAATTTTGCGTGAAGAAGTAACAGACCGTTACATAGTTACACATCAGTGTCGAAACTTTGCATAAGGACAGTGTGACCACAAGTATAAAAATGGACAGAAGGTTACCGTCATCATAAGACAATAGAATGTTTAAAATATGCATAAAATGACGAAAAACAAAGTTAATTAATCTCCAATTATAAAATACTTTCACGCAATAAATGTGGTCTGATCCTTCTACGAAAACCTGCATATTCTGCCTATTTTCGACTATCCCCAAGTTTGTCCGGTGAAATCTACCTCCACCTTCCGGCGTGCCGAGAGGACTTTTTTAATACATAAAAAATAAATATTTTCCCGATTTTTAGCACCTAAATATCCGAGCCCTAGTTATGATTTGATAACGGATAAACTTTCTGTTCCATGAATGTGTATTATAATTTTTTCCAATCATTTTTCTTGACCTTTACTATCAAATGATATGCTCATGCTCGCATGCAAGCTTGGGTAATGAATTTATATCGACGATATACACATTTTGTTGGCCAAGATGCAAGTACATAACATAGAAAGTCAAATAGTAAGGATTGTTATCAAGTCATTTGGAGGTGAGAAGGAGCTATACCGATAGGCAACACTTTATTTTAATCCACCTGGAAGACGGATTTTCGTAAGAAGGTAGTTTTGGCAAGTTAATTGATGATTACTGGCTACATGTCAAGTATGCTTGATTATTAGTTGCTATTATAGAATTTTTACACACAATGTGTGCCAGTGGATCAGATAAATGTGCAGAGTGAAGAATCATCTTGAATTTTCGACTGATTTTTGATAATATTTATTTTACGCTCTTTAATCGAAAATTCTTCCAATTTTAACGACGATTTACTTACCTTCACACATATCTACATTCGAAAACAGAAGTCTCCTATTAATATATAAGGTGCGTTCAAAAAGTAACGAGCTGGAGGCTGTAATGCACAAACCGATGACGACATCGGCTAATCGTGGCGTGTGTAACGAGGTGTGGTTCCGACCAGAGCGTGGAAGGTCACAGCCCGTCGCTAGAGGGCACGCGTGCACGTCACGTGACGATGCTAAGCGAGCAGCAGCATGCATCAATCGTCCAACGCTGCCAGTCGCATTGCTAACAGTGACATGGAGGCGTCAAACGAAGAGCAAAGAGGTGTTGTTCGGTTTCTGACAGTGGATGGATTAGGGGGAACGGACGTTCATCGCCGAATGTCGCAAGTGTACGGCGAACACTGCATGTCCCTTGCAAGGGTCAAGGCGTGGCACAAGCGCTTCAGGGAAGGACGGGTGTCGTTAGCCGATGATGCCCGGTGTGGGGCACCCCCCTCTCGTGCATTACCGATGACAGCACTCATTACCCAGGACCGCCGAGTGACAGTGAACGCCATAGCCGCCGTGGTCGGATTGAGGGTCGGAAGTGTGCACACCATCATGAAGGAACGACTGCACTTGCGGAAAGTGTGTGCCCAATGGGTGCCCCACAGTCTTCAACCACACCTTGAAGCATGTCGAATGGCCTACTGTATTGGTCTTGGTTGGACGATTGATGCATGCTGCTGCTCGCTTTGTATCGTCACGTGACGTGGACGCGTGCCCTCTAGCTACGGGCTGTGACCTTCCACGCTCTTGTCGGAACCACACCTCGTTACGCACGCCTCGATTAGCCGATGTCGTCACCGGTTTGCGAATTCCAGCCTCCGGCTCGTTACTTTTTGAACGCACCTTATATTTTTCGTAATACTAATAGAATATCAACATAGTATTGTAAAGTAGTTTGTTTAATTGCATATCAATTCACGTATTCCTGTAACACACGCAGTGGCGTGACGGTAGTCTACCGCTCGACTGCACCCTTGGCACTTTGGTGAACAATTGAGCGAAAATGTCGCCGTCAAGAAGCGCTACTCTCTGTTATCTAGCGAAGGATATCGCACCTCGAGGATACATGTGCCTTTTGCGCCCTTTGTAACGATCAGAGGAGCTCTACGCGCGTTCTTTTCAATGGGACGATAATCTACCGCTGGTGCGACCGGTTGAAGGATATCCTTTTTTTGACAATGTTTAACTAGTTTTTAAGGTGTACTATTTTTCACGCTGTGGATGGAATCATTGATATTCCGAAACATGTACGTCGTTTAATATTCCATTAAACAACTTCTCTTAGTATTTATCAATTCCACTCTAAAACACTTACAATATTTTAACATGAACTTCCGCAGTGTTGCTGCCTAACATACCGGGCCATTATCTATGTGCGCCCCGATAAACACGGCAAGCTAAGCCGGCTGTGACTGGCGGGTGCGCGTTCGCGGTTCAGTGGGTGGTTCCGCTCTCCGCTGACTCATATCGTTAGTTCACACGTGTCTTGTCATTCATATGGACGTGTATCTGCAAAGCTTAGACGTTAGTGTTGCACGTTTAGTGAGTATTGTGATTACTGTAATTGTTGGTCATGCCTAGACACCAATTCACATTGCACGAACGTGTGTATATCCATAATTCGTATATGAAAAGCAGAAAATCTTGTTCTGAAACAAGACGAAAATTTTGAATCAAGTTACCAGAAGGACCTGTGCCTAATGCCAGTACAATTAGGAGGCTCGCTAAACGATTCAAGGAAACAGGCTCCGTAAATAATAAAAGAGTTGACAGATATTCTTTCATCAGAAGAAGTCAGGTGTGTGTTACAAGAGAGGGAGGACATTTTGAGCATCGGCTATGAGCATTGTAAGTACACATTATTGAACATGGTTGGTTAAAGTGTGAAAGTGCGCGTCACCACTGGCTGAACCGTGTACGCCCGCGATCTGCGCCAGTCACAGCTGACTTAGCTTGCCGTGTTTATCGGGGCGCACATAGATAATGACCCTGTGCAATACTATCAAATCATCATATTGAGAGGTCAAAAGGGGGGCTTGGTGGCGCAGTGGTCAAGCTGTTAGCCTCTCACCACGGTGGACCGGTTAGTTTCCCGGTCAATGCATGTGAGATTTTCAAAGTGAAATGCCATATCGTGTGGTTCAGATTCCACGTAAGAAGGAGGTCCCGTGGCTTATGATCGCTTGATCAACGGTCACGTTAAACTACAATCTTCCTTCTTCTTCTTTTCAGAGGTCGAAATTGCGGGGTATACAGTAGATAACGTTATTCTTCAGTCGGTCAACACAATTACTGGGACAAGCAAACAAATGACAGTGGTCGCTGGGAACTTAATGTAGAAAACAAAACTTGGATAACAAGAAAGAAAATAAATAATAAACTTTACATCAATTTAGTGAATTACATACGACAAAGGGTGTGGTCTAACGCTTGGTGTTCATGACTTGTCGGTCAAAACGGAAGTAGATAGCCTATTTCGATTTTAATTTGACCATGTACGAGTCAACACTAGCGCTAGCGTTTAGTTATCACAACAGAGTATTTGTAGTTTACAATTATACAATAGTATAGGGCTCTTCACACATTAGTTTGGGGGGGGGGGGGGAGAACTGTTTTGTTGATTTGATCGACATTTCTAGCTCTTGCAACATTAAAATGAATAGTTCTCTTTCCATTCCTTTAATATTTATCAGTTATAATTACCATACTTACTAAGTTTTCTGACGGGGTTTTCTTGTATTTTGTTTGTGGAAGCAGAGACTGTCTGTGGGTTTGGTGGTGTTTTGTAGAGCTATCTGTCTTTCATAAAGCGGCTTCACTGGCGTAGTCGGTAGCATGCTGAGCTGCTGTGCCCCAGATCGCGGGTTCAAACCCGGCCGAAGTCGTCGGATTATTTAAAAGCAGTAAAATCCTTCAGAATGCCTACCGTCGGAGGGGAAGTAAAGCCGGCGGTCCCATGTCGAAGATTTATGGCATGTACAAGATCCTTCCACTAACTTAACGAGTGTGAAGCTAAATTTCTAGGTTAGTCTTCGTTGAAACGCTCTATTAATGTTTCAACGTTCTCCACTAGGTGTCAATGACATTTGGTGGCAAAAGTTGGAAGTACTTGAAATTGAATGGAACTAGTAGCTCATCCCATGGGTGACCGCGTGAGCAGGGAGCCTCTGGTGAGCCGAACATTGCCTCGGTCACTGCCGGCACTAAACGCCATACGCTAAATAAATAAATAAATAAATAAATAAACTGAACAAAATATATGGATCCGATGATGCTCGCTTGACGAGCGAAACATGTTATCCCATAGTCTTCTTCTTCTCCTTCAATAGTCCGTAACAATATATAAATCTTAATCACATGTAATTTATTTCCAGTAATTGGAATGATTTTGTGTTCTCCGACTGAAAACAACAATATTAATTTTGAAATACACACACCAGACACCACAATACCACAAGTTATCAGACAAATTCTATACACGCACAGCCTAGTATACGGGGTCAAATAATCACGATGTCCAATCCCCTCAAATGAAACAACAACATGTTTATCAGAGACAGTAGAAAATTAATTTGTAAACCAACTTACATTGTATCTCACTTCGCTTAAATGAGACAGTCTCGTGATTTGGCCAACGTACACTCGACTACGATATAAGTCATTGCGTGATACAGATCTCACTCTCCGTGTCGATTCCAGGCACAGAGTTTTACAGACGGTTTGATAGAATCAGTAGACTGCACGCCATAAACAAACAGCGAGCATGATTAGAAATTTTATTGCTCAGCACATTTGGTCTATAAAACCCAGCGAGCAGAAGTGACACATAATGATCCGACCGGCTGCGTGGCTCAGCGGTAACGTTCTCGCCTGCTGTGATCAAGGTTGCAGGATCAAATCCTGGCCCAGTCACTGGCATTTGAGGGAGCCGTGTCTGTATATTTACTGGCTCATTAAAGATCCCCTTCGGTGCAAAATTCCGGCACCCCGGCGCATATAAAAGTTTCAGTAGTTGAAAAGGACGTAAAACCAATAACATTATTCTCGTAAAATTGGAGCTCTTCAAGACGCACAATTTCAAACCTCTCCGTGTCCTTGACCCCTTCAACTTTGGGCACGATAGAGGAAATTGCTTAATTTCAAGTTTTTGCTAAAACGGGGACAAACTTTGTCTGCTAAGATGGGCACCCCTACTTTGTCTGCTAAGATGGTGACCCCTACTTTGTCTGCTAAGATGGGGACCTCTACTTTGTCTGTTAATATGGGGACCCCTACTTTGTCTGCTAATATGGTGACCCCTACGTTGTCTGTTAAGATGGTGACCCCTACGTTGTCTGCTATGATGGGGACCGCTACTTTGTCTGCTAAGATGGGGACCTCTACTTTGTCTGCTAATATGGGGACCCCTACTTTGTCTGCTAATATCGGGATCCATACTTTGTCTGCTAAGATGGTGACCCCTACTTTGTCTGCTAAGATGGGGACCGCTACTTTGTCTGCTAAGATGGGGACCGCTACTTTGTCTGCTAAGATGGGGACCCCTACTTTGTCTGCTAAGATTGGGACCGCTACTTTGTCTGCTACGATGGGCAACCCTACTTTGTCTGCTAAGATGGGGATCCCTACTTTGTCTGCTAAGATGGGGACCGCTACTTTGCCTGCTAAGATGGGGACCACTACTTTGTCTGCTAAGATGGGGACCGCTACTTTGTCTGCTAAGATGGGGATCCCTATTTTGTCTGCTAAGATGGGGACCGCTACTTTGTCTGCTACGATGGGGATCCCTACTTTGTCTGCTGAGATGGGGACCGCTACTTTGTCTGCTAAGATGGGGATCCCTACTTTGTCTGCTAATATGGGGATCCCTACTTTGTCTGCTAAGATGGGGACCCCTACTTTGTCTGCTAAGATGGGGACCTCTACTTTGTCTGCTAAGATGGGGACCGCTACTTTGTCTGCTAAGATGGGGATCCCTACTTTGTCTGCTAATATGGGGATCCCTACTTTGTCTGCTAAGATGGGGACCGCTACTTTGTCTGCTAATATGGTGACCCCTACTTTGTCTGCTAAGATGGGGACCGCTACTTTGTCTGCTAAGATGGGGATTCCTACTTTGTCTGCTAAGATGGTGACCCCTACTTTGTCTGCTAAGATGGGGATCCCTACTTTGTCTGCTAAGATGGGGACCGCTACTTTGTCTGCTAAGATGGGGACCCCTACTTTGTCTGCTAAGATGGGTACCTCTACTTTGCTAAGATGGGGACCGCTACTTTGTCTGCTAATATGGGGATCCCTACTTTGTCTGCTAAGATGGTGACCCCTACTTTGTCTGCTAAGATGGGCACCCCTACTTTGTCTGCTAAGATGGGGATCCCTACTTTGTCTGCTAAGATGGGGATCCCTACTTTGTCTGCTAATATGGGGATCCCCACTTTGTCTGCTAAAATTGTGACCCCTGCTTTGTCTGCTAAGATGGTGACCGCTACTTTGTCTGCTAAGATGGGCACCCCTACTTTGACTGCTACGAAATGTTTCCAACAGTAAAGATTAATAGTTACCATCTAACCACTGTATATTGAGGGCAATACAACACTTATGCTTTGCATAAAAAAACAATGGTTTTTATATCACGAAGAGGGATCGCTATATGCAAACGAGACTATTGCATTCATTGAGCCTAGTGCACACAACCAGCCTAGCCAGCGCAGCCTGGCAAGTTCCATATGTCGTCACATCGGTGTGGACACGAAAGCCAAGCCCGGTTTGCGTGCGGGAAAAGACGGGTTCAGTTTTCTGCTCATCGCTCCTATTCCCGCTTTCCCACCGGGTGATCGCGGTTACCTGCTGTCTGGGCAGGTGTGTTAAGCCCCTTACACAACCACGCACCACGCTACATTATCAATTCAGGGACTTGGACAATGTAGTCATTTATCCCCGCCCCAAAGTCCGAACCTGACTTCGGAATCACCCCGTCATTCCGGAACACTTCTTAGAACACAGTATTTCAATTTTGATCATCACGTGCTTGACTCGTATTGATATCTACGTACTAGACTTGTTAACTCATTAATTTATTTATTTATTATTTTTATATAATTTTATATTTTTATTTCTTTATATTTCATTTATTCAATTATCCACTCATTCATTCATTCATTATTTATTTATTTATTCGTTTATTCATTAATTTATGTATGATCTTTATATATATAATTCTTCGACACGTGTGTATGTGACTAAACTCCTCCTAAACTGCTGGACCGATTTTGATGATTTCTTTTATGTATATTAGAGTGGGTCCCTGTATGGTTTAGATTCACAATTGGATACGGTAGGTGGCGTAGCGACCAAAATGTAGGATGAAAACACTTTTAGAACCTCAAAATACAGTCAACTAAACGAAAACTGTCGTCATGGAATCAGCTAGCCTTAGTGAAAACTTAAACTCTCCTCTAAACAGGGTCATAAATAAATAAATAAATAAATCTTCCCCACCGATTCTCCCAAGCCCGTTCCCTTGGCAGTGGTTTCTTCTAAAAAGTTCATGAATAATTGACTTTCTGAGAATTATTCATGGTTATGGTTTTGTACCGAAAGTGGCGGTAATGAGATCGATCCGGGCAAATGTCTCTCTCTGTCTGTCTGTCTGTCTGTCTGTCGGTCGGTCGGTCGGTCGGTCGGTCTGTCTGTCTGTCTATCTATCTGTGTGTGCCCCCCCCCCCTCCTATCAACTCCTAAACGGCTGCAGCTATCGAAACCAAATTTGGTACAAGTTAAGATCTATCTATACTTGAATATCTCACGGCCATATTTGAAAATGATGTCAGTACTACCAACTGCTGAAAAATCGCAATTGAAATTTGAGCTGTATGTTCGATATCTCGGAAGGAATACATGGGAACTGTTCCATAATTTGGCACACACATACTGTAGATAATAACATTCTAGATTAATTTGCAGAAGTCCATACATGACAGTGTTGCCAACATGGTTCTAAGCCTGCTGATAAGTCCAATTTTTAAATGCATGTAACTTATATACTATCAATTGGATTTCAACCAAATTTTGTGTGTTCTATGTTCACCATACCAGATATGACTATGCCTATTCTTAAGAGCCATCAGGGCTGCCAACTGTTCATTAATGTTCTGTCTATTTTTTCTTTTTCCTAATACCAATATATCAGAAAGTATGCAAACCACCAGCTTTAATTTTGCACACGTATAGTACCTGACATTCTAGATTAATTTGGAGTAAATAATATACGTCAGTGCTGCCAAAATGATTCTAAGCCTGCTAAAAGGTCCAATTTTTAGCCTACTTTTCACATTTTGTAAAAATGAGGAAAAAG
Organism: Meconema thalassinum; assembly: GCA_946902985.2. Taxonomy (NCBI): domain Eukaryota; kingdom Metazoa; phylum Arthropoda; class Insecta; order Orthoptera; family Tettigoniidae; genus Meconema; species Meconema thalassinum. The sequence goes on along the minus strand of OX336396.1, from coordinate 296,730,209 downwards.
TAGACTTATGAGATCGATCCGGGAAAATATGTGTGTGTCTGTCTGTCTGTCTGTCCTTCTGTCTGTCTGGCTGTCTGGCTGTCTGTCCTTCTGTCTGTCTGGCTGTGTGTGTGTGTGTGTCCCCCTATCAACTCCTAAACGGCTGCAGCAATCAAAACCAAATTTAGTATGAGTAAAGATGTGCACCGGAATAGCTCACGTCCATATTTGAAAATGATGTCAGTGCTACCAACTGCTGAAAAACGCACTAGAAATTTGAGCTCCATGTTGGATATCTTGCAAGGTATGCATGGAAGCTATTCCTAAATTGGCACACATGTAGATAATACTATTTCAAATTAATTTCCAGGAGGCCAACCATGACAGTGTTGCCAAAATAATTTTATGCCTTCTGATAGGTCCAATGTTTAAATGCATATAACTTCTACACTATCAATTGGATTTCAACCAAATTTTGTATGTAATATCTGTACATAAACAGATATGACTGAGCGTATTCTTAAGAGCCACCAGGGCTGCCAACTGTTAATAATTGCTCTCTCTATTTTTTTTATCCAAATACCAATATATCAGAAAGTATGCAAGCCAACAGCTTTAAACTATGCACACGTATATTCTGACATTTTAGATTAATTTGGAGTAACTTATATACGTCAGTTCTACCAACATGATTACAAGCCTGCTGATAGTACCAATTTTTAAATACATGTAACTTCTATGCTATCAGTTGGATTTCAACCAAATTTCGTATGTGATATGTGTACCATAACAGATATGACTATAAGTATTCTTAAGAGCAATCAGGGCTGCTAACTGTTAATAAATGTTGTCTATATTTCTTTACCCTAATATCAATATACCAGAAAGTATGCAAGCCAACAGCTCTATACTTTGCACACGTATAGCACCTGACATTCTAGATTAATTTGGAGTAATTAATACAAGGCAGTGCTGCCAACATGATTCTATGCCTGCTGATATGTCCAATTTTAAAATACATGTAACTTCTATACTAACAAATGGATTTCATCCAAAATTGGCACAACAAGATATCATAATAATTCAGATTAATTCTGACCAGCACACGCATGGTATTGTTGGCAACATGCTTTTACGCGTGCTGATAGATCCAGTGTCTAACTGCATGTAACGTCCATTGGACTTCAACCAAATTTTGTATTCTGTACCTTAAGAGGTGGAACTAAGAATATATTCAGTCACCAGGGCTGCCAACTATAGTGCTCTATTACGCTACATTATACCAGGTATATTTTGAACTAATTAGATATTTCGATATTACCAACTTAATTTCGTCATTATTGTAGATAGGTTCATATACTGTAGAATAATCATTGGCATGAAAAGTAGGCTGTATAGTTCTTCACGGAACTTCTTGTTTAATATACCTATGTAACTTCTATGAGTTACTAACGAATGGATTTCATCGAAAATTGGCACAATAATAAGTCATAATATTTCAGATTAATTCTAAGCAACAGATGCATGACATTGTTGCCAACATGACTTAACGCGCGCTGATAGATCCAATGTCTAACTGTATGTAATGTCCATACTATCTATTGAACTTCAACCAAATTTGGAAGTGCATTTTGTACCTTATGAGATGGAACTAAGAATATATTCAGAGTCTCCAGGGCTGCCAACAGTAGTGCTATATTAGGCTACACTAATTCAGGTATATTTTGAACCAATTTTAAATGTCAGTATTACCAACTTAAATTCGTCATTATATTAGACGAAATCATTGCCATGAATCTTAAATTTTAAGAAAGGTAGGCCCTTTCGTTTGTCATGGAACTACTTTCTTCTTTAAAAATCAATGCCACATGTCTCTTAGTATAAAGTTCATCGACAATTCAAATATGCTTGCTGAAACCGCTCTATATATTCGGGCGGGACAACGTCTGCCGGGTCCATATTTGAAAATGATGTCAGTGCTACCAACTGCTGAAAAAACGCACTAGAAATTTGAGCTCCATGTTGGATATCCTGCAAGGTATGCATAGGAGCTATTCCAAAATTGGCACACATGTAGATAATACTATTTCAGTTTAATTTCCAGGAGGCCAACCATGACAGTGTTGCCAAAATAATTTTAAGCCTTCTGATAGGTCCAATGTTTAAATGCATATAACTTCCACACTATCAACTGGATTTCAACCAAATTTTGTATGTAATATCTGTAAATAAACAGATATGACTGAGCGTATTCTTAGGAGCCACCATGGCTGCCAACTGTTAATAATTGCTCTCTCTATTTTTTTATCCAAATACCAATATATCAGAATGTTTGCAAGCCGACAGCTTTAAACTATGCACACGTATAGTACCTGACATGTTTTTGATTAATTTTGGAGTAACTTATATACGTCAGTTCTACCAACATGATTCTAAGCCTGCTGATAGGGCCAATTTTTAAATACATGTAACTTCTATACTATCAGTAGGATTTCATCCAAATTTCGCATGTGCTATGTGTAACATATCAGATATGACTATAAGTATTCTTCAGTGCAATCAGGGCTGCCAACTGTTAATAAATGCTGTCTATATTTTTTACCCTAATATCAATATATCAGAAAGTATGCAAGCCAACAGCTCTATACTTTGCACACGTATAGCACCTGACATTCTAGATTAATTTGGAGTAATTAATACAAGGCAGTGCTGCCAACATGATTCTATGCCTGCTGATATGTCCAATTTTAAAATACATGTAACTTCTATACTAACAAATGGATTTCATCCAAAATTGGCACAACAAGATATCATAATATTTCAGATTATTTCTGACCAGCACACGCATGGCATTGTTGACAACATGCTTTTACGCCTGCTGATAGATCCAGTGTCTAACTGCATGTAACGTCCATTGGACTTCAACCAAATTTTGTATTTTGTACCTTAAGAGATGGAACTAAGAATATATTCAGTCACCAGGGCTGCCAACTGTAGTGCTCTATTAGGCTACATTATACCAGGTATATTTTGAACTAATTAGATATTTCGATATTACCAACTTAATTTCGTCATTATTCTAGATAGGTCCATATTCTGTAGAATAATCATTGGCATGAAAAGTAGGCTGTATAGTTCTTAACGGAACTTCTTGTTTTTTATTTCTTTTTTATTTAGTTAGGTATTTATTTAGTTAGTTAGTTATTTTATTTATTTATTTATTTATTCTATTTATTCATTTATTCATTCATTTATTTATTTTATTATTATTATTTTTTCTATTCACTTATTCATTGATTCATTTATCTATATATATATATATATATATATATATATATATATATATATATATATTTATTTAGTCGATCAATAAAGGTCCTGACCAAAACTAACTTAAACATAATTATATATATTACGATTTATGTTGTTGCTCAATTTACTTAAAAGGGGATTTCATTTGGCCTATAATTTCCTTTACATAATTTTATTGTCACGAGTTCTGACTTACCGTTATTGCTTATAAGTTACCGTTATCCACCTCCAAGCAAGAAATCCTGAAAGGCTAGTTGTCACAGGTGATCTCGCTATTTGTAACTCGTTACTGAATATAACAATCTCCTTCCTCCTTCGAGCAGCTGCTCCCCCTTAATGACTTCCCAGAACCGAGTTCTATTCACAAGTGTTATTCTTCACGGCTTCATTATAAGATCCTTTCAAGAAAAATTCTCAAATCAATATCGGACATATCAACATAATGAGCCCTCTCGCACCGGGCAGATTGGCCTCATCCCTCCAAGTGGGGGTGCGCGCATATGACGTCACGGCAAGTGTTTACTGGATACAGAAACAGAAATAGCTTTTGATAAGGGTTTCCACAGAAAAATACAGTCATATATCTTACTGTCACTGCGCGCCGGGAGCACCGCGAGCTAGAAAAAAAGGAGGAAATTTAGATAAATGAGCTTGTCAGAGCGGAGAAAAAATGAAACAATCACAGACGAATAATGTTTATGTGTGAATTCGTATCGTATCGTATCGTATCGTATCTCGCAATGCTGAGAGCAATGTTCAACTCCCAGGGCACCCGTCCGCGCCTGTTGTGATAGGTTAAATATGTGCTGTTGTTTGTGTTTGAGTATTCCATACTTCCACCACTACTCTCTCATCCTCTGCCTCCTTCAATACTACTCTCTCCTCCTCTCCCTCCTCCACCACTACTCTCTCCTCCACTCCCTCCTACACTACTCTCTCCTCCTCTCCCTCCACCACTACTCTCTCCTCCTCTCCCTCCTACGACAACTACTCTCTCCTCCTCTCCCTCCTCCACCACTAATCTCTCCTCCTCTCCCTCCTCCACCACTACTCTCTCCTCCCCTCCCTCCTCCACCACTACTCTCTCCTCCACTCCCTCCTCCACCATTACTCTCTCCTCCTTTCCCTCCTCCACTACTCTCTCCTCCTCTCCCTCCTCCACTACTCTCTCCTCGTCTCCCTCCTACACCACTACTCTCTCCTCCTCTCCCCCCACCAGTACACTCTCCTCCTCTCCCTCCTACACCACTACTCTCTCCTCCTCTCCCTCCTCCACCATTACCCTCTCCTCCTCTCCCTCCTCCACCACTACTCTCTCCTCCGCTCTCTCCTCCACTACTTTCTCCTCCTCTCCCTCTTCCACCACCACCTCCACTCCCTCCTCCACCACGACCTCCTCTCCCTCCTCCACCACCACCTCCTCTCCCTCCTCCACCACTAACCACTCTCCTTCCTCCTCTCCCTCCACCACTATCCACTCTCCCTCCTCCTCCAACACCTCCTCTCCCTCCACCTCATCCTCTCCCTCCACCAGCTCATCTCACTCCTCCTCCACCACCTCCTCCTCTCCCTCCACCACTTCCTCTCACTCCTCCTCAACCACCTCCTCCTCTCCCTCCACCACCTCATCCAACTCCTCCGCCACCACCTCCACTCCCTCTTCCACCATCACCTCCTCTCCCTCCACCACCTCCTCTCACTCCTCCTCCACCTCCTCTCACTCCTCCTCCACCACCGCATCTCACTCCTCCTCCACCACCACTTCCACTCCCTCTTCCGCCACCACCTCCACTCCCTCTTCCACCATCACCTCCTCTCCCTCCACCACCTCCTCTCACTCCTCCTCCACCTCCTCCTCTCCCTCCACCACCTCATCTCACTCTTCCTCCACCACCTCCTTCTCTCCCTCCACCACCTCCTCTCACTCCTCCTCCACCACCTCCTCCACCACCTCCTCTCCCTCCACCACCTCATCTCACTCCTCCTCCACCACCACTTCCACTGCCTCTTCCACCATCACCTCCTCTCCCTCCACCACCTCCTCTCCCTCCTCCACCACCACCTCCTCTTCCTCCTCCACACCACCTCCTCCCCCTCCTCCACCACCACCACCTCCACTCCCTCCTCCACCACCACCTCCTCTCTCTCCTTCACCACCACCACCACCACCTCTTCCTCCTCCTCCACCACCTCCTCTCCCTCCTCCACCACCAACTCCTCTCTCTCTTTACCCACCACCTCCTCTCACTCCTCCTCCACCACCTCCTCTCCCTCCACCACCTCATCTCACTCCTCCTCCACCACCTCCTCCTCTCCCTCCACCAGCTCATCTCACTCCTCCTCCACCACCTCCTCTCCCTCCACCACCTCATCTCACTCCTCCTCCACCACCCCCACCTCTCCCTCCTCCACCTCCACCTCCACCTCCTCTCCCTCCTCCACCACCACCTCCTCTCACTCCTCCTCCATCACCTCCTCTCCCTCCTCCACCACCACCTCCTCTCCCTCCTCCTCCACCACCACCTCAACCCTCCCCCACCACCTTCTCTCCCTCCTCCACCACCACCTCCTCACTCTCCTTCACCACCACATCCACTCCCTCCTCCACCACCACCTCCTCTTACTCCTCCACCACCAAATCCTCTCCCTCCTCCACCTCCACCTCCTCACTCTCCTTCAGCACCACTTCCACTCCATCCTCCACCTCCTCTTCCTCCTCCACCACCACCTCCTCTCCCTCCTCATCCACCAACTTCACCTCTCCCAACTCCTCTACCTAGTCCTCTCCCTCTAACTTCTCCACAAACTCCTCTACCTCCTCCTCTCCCTCCAACACTAACCGCTCTCCTTCCTCCTCTCCCTCCACCACTATCCACTCTCCCTCCTCCTCCTCCTCTCACTCCACCTCCTCCTCTCCCTCCACCACCTCCTCTCCCTCCTCCTCCACTTCCTCCTCTCCCTCCACCACCTCCTCTCACTCCTCTTCCATCTCCTCCTCTCCATCCCACCACCTCCTGTCACTCCTCCTCCATCTCCTCCTCTCCCTCCACTTCCTCCTCTCCCTCCACCACGTCCTCTGCCAGGACGGTTTCTTTCCACAATTCCATGGCCGACTTCCTTCCAATATCGTTCCCCCGAACCTTCCTTAAATAGTCCCAAATTAGCGCTTGTTACCATCCCCAGTTGTATCTGCTGACAAAGTGTGTGCAATGCCCTCCTTACAAAGGTAGAGGAATGATTTCTCGCAGAGTCGATGGGTGAAGCCGAGCTGGCAAGATAAGCGATTACAAAACAAATGGATTTAAAAAACAAGAAGTTCCGTGAAGGACTTAAGAGCCTACTTTTCTTAAAAATTAAGATTCATGCCAATGATTAATCTATATGGATCTATCTAGAATAATGACGAAATTAAGCTGGTAATATCGAAATTTCTTACTAATTCGAAATACTGTATACCTGGCATAATGTAGCCTAAGAGAGAACTACAGTTGGCAGCCCTGGTGACTGAATATATTCTTAGTTCCATCTCTTAAGGTACAGAATACAAAATGTTGTTGAAGACCAATGGATAGCATGGACGTTACATGCAGTTAAACATTGGATCTAACAAAGCGCGCAAAATCATGTTGGCAACAGTGTCATGCATGTATTGGTCAGAAATAATCAGAAATAATATGATCTATTGTTTTGTCAATTTCTAATGAAATCCATTAGTTAGTATAGAAGTTACATGCATTTTAAAATTTGACCTATCAGCAAGCTTTGAATCATGTTGGCAGCACTGGCGCAGGCCTATATTAGTTACTCCAAATTAATCTAGAATGCCAGGTACTATCGTGTGCAAAGTTTAGAGCTATTGTCTTGCATACTTTCTGATCTATTGATATTAGGGTAACAAAAATAGAGACAGTATTTATTAACAGTTGGTATCCCTGGTTACTCTTAAGAATCGGCATAGTCATATCTGTTATGGTACACATAGCACATACAAAATTTGGTTGAAATCCAAATGATAGTACATAAGTTACATGTACTTAAAGTTGGACCTCTTAGCAGGCTTAGAATCATGTTGGTAGCACTGACGTATATAAGTTACTCCAAATTAATATAGAATGTCAGGTACTATACGTGTGCATAGTTTAAAGCTGTCGGCTTGCATACTTTCTGATATGTGGGTATTTGGATTTTTTTAAATGAGAGCATTTATTAACAGTTGGCAGCCCTGGTGGCTCTTAAGAATAGGCTCAGTCATATCTGTTTATGTACACATTGCACATACGAAATTTGGTTGAAATCCAATTGATAGTGTAGAAGTTATATGCATTTAAAATTTGGACCTATCAGCAGGCTTATAATCATTTTGGCAACACTGCCATGTATGGCCTCCTGGAAATTAAACTGCAATATTATTATCTATACGTGTACCAATTTTGAAATAGCTCCCATTCATACCTTCCATGATATCCAACATGGAGCTCAAATTTCAATTGCGATTTTTCAGCAGCTGGTAGCACTGACATCATTTTCAAATATGGCCGTGAGATACTCAGGTATAGATCTTTACCCCTACCAAATTTTGTTTCGATTGGTGCAGCCGTTTAGGAGTTGATAGGGGACACACACACACAGCCAGACAGACAGACAGACAGACACACATTTGCCCGATCTCATAAGTCTACTTTTTCCTCATTTTTGCAAAATGTGAAAAGTAGGCTAATAACTAATTAGCCAGGCAGTACATTAAATTGGTATCATTTTATAAACAGAATATTTGCTCCTGATGAGAACCGCATTTATGCGCTGCTTTTTTTCCATTTAATTGGCGATTATTTTTGTAAGATTTCCCTTTTGGCCAATGTCACTCAGAGCGACAGTTTTGTACGAGAACAAGTCTCAGATTCACCGCAAGGACAGCGGCTTCGGTGGCGTAGTGGGTAGCATACTGAATTGCTATACCCAAGATCGCGGGTTCAATTCCGGTCGAAGCCGTCGGATTTTTAAAAGAGCGTTAAAATATTTCAGTATGCCTTCCTTCGGAGGGGAAATAAAGCCAGCGGGCCCATCTCATAGATGTATGGCATGTAAAAGTACCTACTATTGCATTCGGTAGTGTGTAGCAAAATGTTCAGGTTATATTAGGCTAGTTAGAAATGCTCTATCAAGTTCCAACGTTCGCCGCTAGCTGTTAGTGACAGTGGCGTCTGGTAGGCAAAGTTGGAACTATTTGAAATTGAACTTGTTGGGATCCCTCGGGCGTTCAATCAAAAGAAATACCCAGGTATGGCCATTGGCTGCAATTCATATATAATTTATTGACAGAATGGTTGATATAGGCCTATGTCGATTGTTTGGTGGGATATGGTAATTTAGTATATAAGGTGCGTTCAAAAAGTAACGAGCTGGAGGCATAATTACAGAAACCAGTACCTGTATGTTAGAAGTATTGGACCTGGCTGTTGAGGCACTTGTTCCACTGTGACGCGAGGCGGTGAATGGCTGTCTCATCAAATTCCCTGGGCTGCGTTGTGAACCAGTTCCGCACGTACAGCTGGACGTCGGCGGCCGAGGTGAATCGTTGGCCCCGCAGAGCCCTTTTCAGGGGACCAAACATGGCGTAATCACAGGGAGAGAGGTCTGGACTGTATGGAGGGTGCCCGAGAACCTCCCATTTGAATTTCTGCAGGAGTGCCGCGACTGTGTTGGCCGTATGAAGTCGTGCATTGTCGTGGAGCGACCACGGCGGCTATGGCGTTCACTATCACTCGGCGGTCCTGGGTAATGAGTGCATCAACCAGCTGGACGTTGTCATCGGTAATGCAGGGGGGTGCCCCAGACCGGGCATCATCGGCTAACGACACCCGTCCTTCCCTTAAGCGCTTGTGCCACACCTTGACCCTTGCATGGGACATGCAGTGTTCGCCGTACACTTGTGACATTCGGCGATGAATGTCCGTTCCCCCTACTCCTTCCGCTGTCAGAAACCGAACAACACCTCTTTCCTCTTCGGTTGACGCCTCCATGTCATTGTTTGCAATGCGACTGGCAGCGTTGGACGATTGATGCATGCTGCTGCTCGCTTTGTATCGTCACGTGACGTGCACGCGTGCCCTCTAGCGACGGGCTGTGACCTTCCACACTCTGGTCGGAACCACACCTCGTTACACACGCCACGATTAGCCGATGTAGTCACCGGTCTGCGCACTCCAGCCTCCGGCTAGTTACTTTTCAACGCACCTTGTAAATAATATTCTTAGCTCTTAGAAACAGTGTGCTTCCTAAGAAAATGGTTGGTTGGTTCCATAGTTTAGGGGCTGCGAAAAGGCGGTCATGTAGCCCCGTGTACTTTGGGTGTGTGTAGAATCTGTCTGATAACCGTGTTAATTGTGATGGCTGTATTAGTGTGTGCTATATAGTTTAATTCGAGAAAGGACTGCAGACAGTAATCTCTGAAGTCTCCTACTTCCTCTAGCTTTTCACCTGCCAATTTGATCTCCATAGAGGTTTCTTATTTATTTCGGCAGCATTCCAATATCTTTGTTTTACATATGTGTAACATCTGACATAGAAGAAACCTCGCGTGAAATTGTTGATACACCGGTATTTTATACTATTATTGGCACAAATATCAATCTATTGTAAAATGGAGTGTTTTACAGATATTGTAGTTCATAATACGTAACTCATTTTATTAGATGATTTGTAGTTTCCATCAGCACTAGCCTAAATAAAGAATACGATATGAATCAACTAGATTAATAGACGCGACACCGCTCATAACCTTAAATTCCTTATAAACAGGTCCTCTTCATTCACAGACCAACACGTAAATTCATATGGATACTCTTAAAATGAGTCATATTTATTTGATAAATATCGTTTAAAATGATAATCTGGTAGCAAAAATATCTACCCCGTCCGGGATTCGAACCCAAGATCTCTAGATTCACTGTCATAAGCACTAACTCCACGGCTATTTCAACTACGCAAATTATGCGCACAAGATGGTGACATTTCCACATTCCAATAATACTGCATTACGAAATTAAGTTTCATTTATATTTTGCTTGTTTCGATAATGTTCCTGCGTGAAATTGAGTTTAAAATGCCTTATGAATAGGCCCTCTTGTGAGTAAAGAGAATGTATTCAGTAATAGTTCATGAAGGCTTGCTGAATTCTCGTATAACCACAACGATTATATTCTATTTATGACCGCGTTACCGTTATGTGGGTTAATATTTCAATAGCCATTGTGCAGAATCATAATACCGGCAATGCCGACTACTTACAATGTTTGATATTAAGGCATTTTACCATTTAAATACTGATACGAAGACTTCGAACATGTAGGCTACCATGTCATTTGTTTCAATCACTTGACACCAAAGTTCGCATGAGCGTTTTCCGTTCAGTATGTCATATACATTCCACATGGCAGAGAGTACGTCATCGTATCAATTTCCGACACCGCGCTCTCATGGTTTCTCGTACCACTGCCAGCTGGGTCTTACCACGCCCGCTGGATCGATCGATCGAGCGGGCAGTGCATACTTCCGTTTTCCACCACTGCCAGCTAGTACACTTCCGTTCGATCGATCGAGCGGGCAGTGCATACTTCCGTTTTCCACCACTGCCAGCTAGTACACTTCCGTTCAATTGATCGAGCGGGCAGTGCATTCTTCCGTTTTCCACCACTGCCAGCTAGTACACTTCCGTTCGATCGATCGAGCGGGCAGTGTATACTTCCGTTTTCCACCACTGCCAGCTAGTACACTTCCGTTCGATCGATCGAGCAGGCAGTGCATACTTCCGTTTGATCCACCTCTGCCAGCTCGATCGTTCCGATCCACTTCCGTCCCCAATTTTCAAAATCACTCCCACAAAACTATCCAGCAACCGAGCGGAAAGATGTTACACATCAACAAGAAGTTCCGTGACGAACTAAAGAGCCTACTTTTCATGCCAATGATTATTCTACAGTATATGAACATATCTAGAATAATGACGAAATTAAGTTGGTAATATCGACATATCTAATTAGTTCAAAATATACCTGGTATAATGTAGCCTAATAGAGCACTACAGTTGGCAGCCCTGGTGACTGAATATATTCTTAGTTCCACCTCTTAAGGTACAGAATACAAAATTTGGTTGAAGTCCAATGGACGTTACATGCAGTTAGACACTGGATCTATCAGCACGCGTAAAAGCATGTTGCCAACAATACCATGCGTGTGCTGGTCAGAAAATTAATAATCTGAATTATTATGATATCTTGTTGTGCCAATTTTGGATGAAATCCATTTGTTAGTATAGAAGTTACATGTATTTTAAAATTGGACATATTAGCAGGCATAGAATCATGTTGGCAGCACTGCCTTGTATTAATTACTCCAAATTAATCTAGATTGTCAGGTGCTATACGTGTGCAAAATATAGAGCTGTTGGCTTGCATACTTTCTGATATATTGATATTAGGATAAAAAGAATATAGACAGCATTTATTAACAGTTGGCAGCCCTGATTGCTCTTAACAATACTTATAGTCATATCTGTTATGGTACACATATCACATACGAAATTAGGTTGAAATCCAACTGATAGTATAGAAGTTACATGTATTTAAAAATTGGTACTATCAGCAGGCTTATAATCATGTTGGTAGAACTGACGTATATAAGTTACTCCAAATTAATCTAAAATGTCAGAATATACGTGTGCATAGTTTAAAGCTGTTGGCTTGAATACTTTCTGATATATTGGTATTTGGATAAAAAAAATGGAGAGAGCAATTATTAACAGTTGGCAGCCCTGGTGGCTCTTAAGAATACGCTCAGTTATATATGTTTATGTACAGATATTACATACAAAATTTGGTTGAAATCCAATTGATAGTGTAGAAGTTCTTTGCATTTAAACATTGGACTTATCAGAAGGCTTAAAATTATTTTGGCAACACTGTCATGGTTGGCCTCCTGGAAATTAAACTGAAATAGAATTATCTACATTTGTGCCAATTTTGGAATAGCTCCCATGCATACCTTGCAAGATATCCAACATGGAGCTCAAATTTCTAGTGCGTTTTTTCAGCAGTTGGTAGCACTGACATCATTTTCAAATATGGACATGAGCTATTCCGGTGCACATCTTTACTCATACTAAATTTGGTTTTGATTTCTGCAGCCGTTTAGGAGTTGATAGGGGGGGACACACACACAGCCAGACAGACAGACAGAAGGACAGACAGACAGACAGACAGACAGACACACGTTTTCCCGGATCGATCTCATAAGTCTACTTTTTCCTCATTTTTGCAAAATGTGAAAAGTAGGCTAAAAATGCAAGAGTTTTGCTAGTTAGAAAATATCAGGGTTTCAATGACGCCACCTCAATGCTACCCCTGTAACATATTTAGCATGCAGTACATGAGTGTATGGCTGGCGCCTGTCTGTGTGCGTGCTATTTTCGGGTCACATAACCTTAATCTAGTTAGGGTGCGTCCATTGTGTGGACTCCTAGCGGTGGTTCGTGGCACTAATGGCTTCAATACTTGATCGAACGACACTTTCCATAGCAGTATAAACCTCTAATGGTAAAAGTCAGCAAAGCGATATCAATAATGTTACTCTCAACTCGTAAATGAATTGATAGTAAACCAGTTTACTGTAGAAGCTTATCCTAAGATATTCTGTCAGAAATAAAATATTCAGTAAGAGTAACCTAATCGTGAAGAATTTAATGTTGCAAGAAAATAGAGAAAAATTAAAGTAGGAGTAAATATTCAAGGAGAAGTAATTTCAACTCCAAGATTTGCTGATGTCATCGGCATCTTAGCCGCTTCGCCGGAGGATTTGAATGAGGTTTAAATGGTTTGTTGACAAAAGAATGCATGATGAAATTCCATGTAAAACTAAAATATTGGAATGCAGCGAAAAGAAATCAGAAGCCCATATTGACATTAAATTAGCAGATGAATAGCTAAAGGAAGTAGGAGACTTCTCTTACTTAGGATGCAAAATAACCAGTGATGGAAGAAGTAAAGAGGATATTAAAAGTAGGTTAGCTCAGGCAAGGAAAGCATTTCTACGGAAAATAAATCTGTCTGCGTCGAATATAGATTTAGGTAGTAGGAAGCCATTTTTGAAAGCCTTTTTCTGGTGCGTGGCGCTCTATGGAAGTGAAACTTGGACTATTGGTGCAGCAGAAAAGTGAAGAATGGAAGCGTTTGAAATGTGGTGTTACAGGAGAATGATGAAGATCAGATGGGTAGATAAAGTAACATATCAAGAGGTATTAAGACGAGTGGGAGAAGAGAGAGGTTTCTGGCGACTGCTAATGAAGGGAAGAGAAAGGTCGGTATGACACATATTGAGACACTCACGAATAACAAACATAGTTCTGGAAGGAAGGGTCAAGGATAAGAACTGTATGGGTGGATCAAGGTTAGAATATGTTTAACAGATTGCCTTGGATGTAAGGTGGGGTAGCTATGTAGAAATGAAACGATTAGTTCAGGACAGGGAGCCATGGAAAGCTGCACCGAACCAGTTAAAATATTGAAGACTCAAACAAAAACAACAACAACAACATGGAACTACTGTCAAGGTTATTAAAATACTTGTTGATAATCTACAAGTTAGACTCTTTAAAACAACAACAGACGTAAGTAATAATAATAATAATAATAATAATAATAATAATAATAATGGCTTAACGTCCCATTGAACTACTGAAGCTTTTTGAGACGCCGGGGTAATGGAAATTCACCCAGAAGGGGATCTTTAACGTGGTAGTAAATCTACTAATACGACTCACCTGCAAAGAATCCAGGCTGCCTGCTTAATCTGGAAAAGGTTGTCTAGTGTTCTCTGTGACAGGAGACTCAATGTCCAAGTAGAGGGGAAAGCTCTAAATGTGCGGTGAAACCTGTCATACAATATGTAGAGTCCTGCGGGGATAAGCAAAACGTTATCTGCATCCACCCCACATCCGCACTACTGTTATCCGCATCCGCCCCACATCCGCACGACTGTTATTCGCATCCGCCCCACATCCGCACGACTGTTATTCGCATCCGCCCCACATCCGCACGACTGTTATTCGCATCCGCCCCACATCCGCACGACTGTTATTCGCATCCGCCCCACATCCGCACGACTGTTATTCGCATCCGCCCCACATCCGCACTACTGTTATCCGCATCCACCCCACATCCGCACGACTGTTATTCGCATCCGCCCCACATCCGCACAACTGTTATCCGCATCTGCCCCACATCCGCACGACTGTTATTCGCATCCGCCCCACATCCGCACGACTGTTGTCCGCATCCGCCCCACATCCGCACTACTGTTATTCACATCCACCCCACATCCGCACAACTGTTATCCGCATCCGCCCCACATCCGCACTACTGTTATCCGCATCCGCCCCACATCCGCACAACTGTTATCCGCATCCGCCCCACATCCGCACGACTGTTATTCACATCCACCCCACATCCGCACAACTGTTATCCGCATCCGCCCCACATCCGCACGACTGTTATCCGCATCCGCCCCGCATCCGCACGACTGTTATTCGCATCCGCCCCACATCCGCACAACTGTTATCCGCATCCGCCCCACATCCGCACTACTGTTATCCGCATCCGCCCCGCATCCGCACAACTGTTATCCGCATCCGCCCCGCATCCGCACAACTGTTATCCGCATCCGCCCCACATCCGCACTACTGTTATCCGCATCCGCCCCGCATCCGCACAACTGTTATCCGCATCCGCCCCACATCCGCACGACTGTTATCCGCATCCGCCCCACATCCGCACGACTGTTATCCGCATCCGCCCCACATCCGCACAACTGTTATCCGCATCCGCCCCGCATCCGCACAACTGTTATCCGCATCCGCCCCACATCCGCACTACTGTTATCCGCATCCGCCCCGCATTCGCACGACTGTTATCCGCATCCGCCCCACATCCGCACGACTGTTATCCGCATCCGCCCCACATCCGCACAACTGTTATCCGCATCCGCCCCACATCCGCACTACTGTTATCCGCATCCGCCCCACATCCGCACGACTGTTATCCGCATCCGCCCCGCATCCGCACAACTGTTATCCGCATCCGCCCCACATCCGCACAACTGTTATCCGCATCCGCCCCACATCCGCACTACTGTTATCCGCATCCGCCCCACATCCGCACTACTGTTATCCGCATCCGCCCCACATCCGCACGACTGTTATTCGCATCCGCCCCACATCCGCACTACTGTTATCCGCATCCGCCCCACATCCGCACTACTGTTATCCGCATCCGCCCCACATCCGCACTACTGTTATCCGCATCCGCCCCACATCCGCACGACTGTTATTCGCATCCGCCCCACATCCGCACTACTGTTATCCGCATCCGCCCCACATCCGCACGACTGTTATCCGCATCCGCCCCACATCCGCACTACTGTTATCCGCATCCGCCCCACATCCGCACTACTGTTATCCGTATCCGCCCCACATCCGCACAACTGTTATCCGCATCCGCCCCGCATCCGCACAACTGTTATCCGCATCCGCCTCGCATCCGCACAACTGTTATCCGCATCCGCCCCACATCCGCACTACTGTTATCCGCATCCGCCCCGCATCCGCACGACTGTTATCCGCATCCGCCCCGCATCCGCACGACTGTTATTCGCATCCGCACGACTGTTATCCGCATCCGCCCCGCATCCGCACAACTGTTATCCGCATCCGCCCCACATCCGCACTACTGTTATCCGCATCCGCCCCACATCCGCACGACTGTTATTCGCATCCGCCCCACATCCGCACGACTGTTGTCCGCATCCGCCCCACATCCGCACTACTGTTATCCGCATCCGCCCCGCATCCGCACGACTGTTATTCGCATCCGCCCCGCATCCGAACGACTGTTATCCGCATCCGCCCCGCATCCGCACAACTGTTATCCGCATCCGCCCCACATCCGCACGACTGTTGTCCGCATCCGCCCCACATCCGCACAACTGTTGTCCGCATCCGCCCCGCATCCGCCCCGCATCAGCACGACTGTTATTCGCATCCACCCCGCATCCGCACGACTGTTATTCGCATCCGCCCCGCATCCGCCCCGCATCAGCACGACTGTTGTCCGCATCCGCCCCGCATCCGCACGACTGTTATTCGCATCCGCCCCGCATCCGCACGACTGTTATTCGCATCCGCCCCGCATCCGCACGACTGTTATCCGAATCTACTGGCATGTGTAACATCTTTCCGCTCGGTTGCTGGATAGTTTTGTGGGATTGATTTTGAAAATTGGGGACGGAAGTGGATCGAACGGAAGTGGTTCGAACGGAAGTGAATCGGACGGAAGTGAAGACGCACTGCCAGAAAAATGGGACGGAAATGAATCAGGCGGAAGTGGATGGAACGGAAGTGGATCGGACGGAAGTGAAGACGCACTGCCAGCTGGATGTACAATTGAAAATGTGTGTATTGGAAACAAGGCAGTGTGTGCTCTGTAGCGCGAGAATGTTATGGCAATACAGTAGGCAGTGCATTTAGCAGGCACTGGTTTGACGAGCACAGCGGCAAATGTTTCACCGACTTTCATTTGTCATTGAGCAGTTTATGAAGCTTCACGTTCAAGGTTGAATATCACATGGGGTAGGACAAAGACGACAAATGACATTTAAGTAAGCGGCATTATTGTCAAGCTGTGGGTGAGTAGTCAAATATTAAATGCATAACAGAATGTTGTTATATGAGTGGAATAAAAGCTGTATTTTCATCATATGTGAGACTAGGTCATTTCATGATTGTAGGAAACCATGTTTTGATTGTTTACGACGAACTGTATGAGAGCCTTGAGAATAATGAATGTTTTAGTTACTGAGGAATGTGTTCACAGTAGAGTATTGTCGACGTTGTGTGTCACTTTGTTATTATGAATTATTAATGTAAAAGGAAGGAAGCTTGTAGTTTTGCGTGTCCGTTAATCTCACGATCATGATCCATGGTACCTCCCTTTTACGTGGAATGCGAACCACAGGACATGGCATTTCAATTCGAAAATCTCACATGTATTGACCGGGAATCAAACCAGGTCTACCTTGGTGAGAGACTAAGGCTGATCCTACATTGGAAGCGGACATCAGACCAGACCAGTCCAGACCAGTTCAGACTCGGCGCTCCTACATTGCAGCTAGTTTTCAGCGGAAGAACCAGTACTGTGTCAACTCTCGACGAGCAAAGTTGTCTATTATTACAGTTGATAAATGGACGAGGAACTAATTGATTTTATGTTATTGGACAGTAATTTATTATTAAACTTGTGTAAAAGAAAATGGGTTCACGAGTTCAATGAAGACCACCGTCAAAGTGAATTTTACATAACCATAACACAACTCGCTCACGCTGTAATTCAATTATCATTCATTTGTCTACCATTATGGCACAATTCCACACAAAAACCAAGTTCAATGATGTTAGAACGCACCAGCACCACCAGAAGCTTCCATGCAACTGGAAGAAAAACAAACTTGTTTGATTGCTGTCAGACCAGTCCAGACCAGTTCAGACCAGACTCCCCTACCCTGAACGAGCACTGGCTCCAGTGTAGGAGGGCGGACGGTGCGTCATGTGTTTGTTTTCTTCAGACTCGACCAGACCCGCTCAGACCGTCTGGTCTGGTCTGGTCTGGTCAGGAGAAATTCCGGTTCCAATGTAGGAGCGGCCTAACAGCTTGACCACTGCGCCACAAATGTGACAGTAGCATATCTCCAATTCAATCTATACATTCATCACAGTACCAGTATGAAAATGGAGAGTAAATTAACATTTTAAGAATGTCCAAGCTGTGTAGTATACGAGTAGGATAACATGTCAGATGTTACACATCATATGCGACTACTGTAAGGCTCGTATCTTTTTATTTAATTAGATGAAGCATAAGTTATTAAATCAACATATTTAGACATTTGAGGAAAAAGTCGTTCCCTTGGGCTGTGTATGCCATGTTCTATGTTTAAAATGAATGTTACGCAGCCAGAATTGCAACCCTTTCCAGTTCGGAGTGTTAATTATGCTTAATGACATAATTTGAATGAGATTAGCTTAAATCATCATCTTACAGTATTTTGTCATGAGGAAAAAATAAAGGAAAAATGATACCGGTATGTCAAAATCAACCGCTGCCGCACAGCCATGCAAAAAAAAAATGGCGCAGGGCTTTATCTATAAGGAGAAAATCTTGGCTAACCGTCACAAGATAAGCAACTGGATGTATAGATGATGATAATTGTTGTTTTAAGGCGTCTAACATCTAGGTTATCGGCCCCTAATGGTTTGGGTGATAGTGAAAGATGAGATGAGAATGAAAACTATAACTAATACTAACTACTAAATTACATATCAGAAGAAGAAATGATAAACAAATTAAGGATAAGGCAAATAAAGGACAGGATGAAAAGAAACGCCCTCAACCCTCGAAGAATGAGGATTGAGGGACTTGGAAGGAAGGAGAGCCATGAAAGGCAGATAGGAAAGGGGAAAGAGGAGATGGCTTTCCCCAAGGTCAGAGGAAAAAGGGGACAACACGGACCCAGCTCAGGAATTCATTGGGGTTGCCAACTCACAAACTCACCAGCCGTGAGCCCTTGAGGGTGTAGCACTATCCAGGGTGCACCAGAAGTTGTGGGACTACAAACACGCTGCCTCATTGAGGGCCTTGTGCAGAAGGCAGGATATAACATGAAAAAAAAAGAAGACTGACCCCTCGCAGAAGGAGGGTATCAGGAAAGATGAGACAGGGGCCAATTAAGGCCTCCAATACCCTAATACCGTTGGGGTCAGAAGAGAAGAAGAGAGGTCGACAGGAAAGAAGACGGAGAGGTGCCCGGCACAAGTAAGTGGAAGCAATGCTGGACTCAGCTTGGGTCGCGTGGTCGCCTACCCACGTCCCACTCGATGTGAGCCCCTGGGGGGCGACTGGATGTAGCTGAAATGGATGTGTGGTGTTACGAGGAAAGAGCACATCAAGAACACTTTCATACGCAGCAACGTTAAGGTGACTCAAGTATCCAAGAAAGGTGTGGTCATGTTAAGCACAGGGATGAGAACTATGTAGGAAGAAGAGTGGAGGTGGACGGCAGCATGAAGAGAGGCAGACCTGGAAGAAGATGGACGGACTGCATGCGAGAGGACCTCACAGGGAAGCAGTTTACAGAAATCACCATTTGGAACCGAGGAAAATGGAAAAGATTTGTTAACAAGTAGCTCCGTGAAGAACAGGGTCTCTCACACAAAATAAGAACGGCAAGCGGCAGTTTTGTTATTCGCTGCCACGGTGGCCTTGACCGAGCTTGTGGCGCGCCATGGCCCCCTGCTGTACTGTTGAATGCTCGCATAGTACCGTACATACGAGGGCTGGTTTTTGTATTCAAGTTTAGATGGACTGTATAAAAATAACAGATCGACATACCAAACTGATTTCACTGCTAAATGTTTTCTCGTTTTATCCTTATGTCTCAACATAATCGCCAAAACGATTGAAACACTTGTCGTATCGTTACACCAGCTTTCCAATACCCTCGGCAAAATATTCTGCCGCCACTGAGGCCTGGAGTCTGGACAGTCTCCTGAACTGTTTCCTCTTTGGCGAGGCGTTGCCTCCCAACCATACTTTCAATCTCGATAAAGGTGAAAATCATTCACGACCACACTGTACCAACGTTACGATAGACTTTTACAAAGAATTCAAGTGTGAAGTTTTGGACCACCTGCCGTTTAGTCCATACCAGCACTGAATGATTTTTACCGCGCGCTTTCAATAGTACAGCAGGGGGCCATGGTGCGCAACCAGCTCGGCCAATGCCACCTCAACAACGAATAACAAAACTGTCGTTCGCAGTTCTTACTTTATATGAAAGACCCTGTATATAGTCCTAGCCCATTTTCATACATCCTACTTATATGAATTGCCTCTATCAACATACAAATTTCCAGTTTGATATCTGTAGTAGATTCGTAGATACTGTGAACAGTCTAAATATTTTGGATGGTCCCCATGTTGGATTTTAGTATATTTAGGCCATAGAGTTATGTACTAATAGATGAGGATTATTGTGTACGTTCATTATTAAAACGTTGATTTTGATCACATGATTACAACACAAGAAATAAAAACTTAAAATTAAAATTCCGCACAACCGCCATCTTGAGGTTATGTAAACAATTGAACTAAATTAGATGCCAATGCATTACAATGCGTATAAACATTTGCTGTACCACGTTTCATTGCGTTTGGATGGTTAAATCGCGAGGAATGTTAATTTAAAAGTTTCAAATTTGCTTGGCCGCCATGTTGGTTTTGTAGTTAAGACGTGTTTGAAAGTCTCATAGATGAACTTCTAGTAGTACCCTTTATCACCGCACTAAATTCCAGCGTGATATCGGTAATAGTTTCTGAGATATAGAATTCCGGTGAAATATTTCGCACAGCTGCCATGTTTGATTGGTGAGACGTAATAAAATGTGAAGGGCTTGGTCGGGGTCGGCCAAATTAGTGCTATGACCTTACCGAGTTTCATTGAAATTGGTCCAGCCGTTTAGAAGTTAATAGGCAGACACACACACATGGACAAAAGGTGACCTCATAAGCCTATTTTTTTTGTCATAAATGAAAATAAGCCAAAAATGTCGACACCGCATGAGCGAAGAAAGACGAAGAAGAAGAAGAACAAGAAGAAGAATAGTGAAGATAGGTTTGTGACATTCGGCCATAAAAACCACCTGTCACAATAGGCAATCCCCAACATGTAACAAACACAGTCGCATGCAATATTGCTTGGTGTCTCACCCATAACCTCTACAGGTTGTAAAGCAGAAATGCACGAATTATTGCTCGGAGCGCTAACAGCGACCCTATTCTGCTTCATTTGTAATCAAAATGAATATTCTTGACTGAGGGAGAGACGAGGAGGCCTGCCATTAGCGTGAAGGGTCATTAAGGTATTTTGATTCGTAACAGAATATTATATCGTCTAAAGTCTTATTGGCATCGTTAGCGATGGGGCGGATTCTCGCGAGTCATTGCTCTAATATATGAGGTCATAACATAATTCTCCTCCACTGCGACTATTAACAGAATTTACTTTATGAGTGTTTAGCTCGTAAAGTAGGGTGTTTATGCTGCCATCTGAGACAAGAGGGCGTGACGAGCAAACCTTCATAGTAGCCAACATAACAATGACATACATCACAGAGCCGCCTAGAAAACAAACACGTAGTTCACAGAGCTAAGGGTAACTTAGAGTTCATAGACTCTACAACGTCTTCCTAGAATCAAACTGTCTGTCACACCGATCACAGACTTAGGATTAGCTTGGAGTTCATAGACACTGTAACGTTTGCAGAAAACATGAATGGGATTGTTTAGATTTGAACTTGTGCAATTGTGATTTGCTACCTTGGAGTAAAGAAACTCGAGAGTAGGTATCCGAATGACATGCAATATGGCTGCTGCGATTATGGAACTTTAGTGGTGGTGATTTTGTGAACTTATGAAGTAGATCGTCTTAAAAAAAACAGTTGTTGTTGTTTGAGTCTCTTCAGTCTTTTGACTGGTTTGATGCAGCCCTCTATGCCACCCTGTCCTAAGCTAATCGTTTCATCTCTACATAGCTACCACACCCTACATCCGAGGCAATCTGTTTAACATATTCTAACCTTGGTCTACCCCTACAGTTCTTGTCCTCGACCCTTCCTTCCATTACAAAGCTTGCTATTCCTGTGTGTCTTAGTATGTGTCCTACCAACCTATCTCTTCTCTTCATTAGCATTCGCTAGAAACATCTCTCCTCTCCCACTCGTCTTAATACCTCTTCGTTTGTAACCCCATTTACCCATCTGATCTTCATCAATCTGTTGTAACACCACATTTCGAACGCTTCAATTCTCCTCTTTTCTGCTGCACCAATAGTCCAAGTTTCACTTCCATAGAGCACCACGCTCCAGGTTTTCAAAAATGTCTTCCTAATACCTAAATTTATAATCGATGTCAACAGATTCCTTTTCTGTAGAAATGCTTTCCTTGCCTGAGCCAACCTACTTTTTATATCCTCTTAGCTTCGTCCATCACTGGTTATTTTTCTTCCTAAGTAACAGAAGTCTCCTACTTCCTTTAGTTTCTCCCCTACCAATTTGATATCCATAGAGGATTCAGATTTATTGCGGCTGCATTCCAATATTTTTGTTTTACATTTATTAATTTTCATCATGAATTCTTTCCTCAAGACGGAGTTCTTACCATTCAAAAACTCATTCAAATACTGAGGCGTGTCGGCCAAGATGACTGTGTCATCAGCAAATCTCAGAGTTGAAATTATTTCTCCTTGAATCTTCACTCCCACTTTAAATTTCTCTCTAATTGCCTTCATTGCTTCATTGCAGAGAGTGTGACATTAGTTGGCTGTTAACTCGAGAAAAAGAAGGTAGACAATGAAATAAGGAATTGAAATGACAAATTATCGTTGTATTGGATTTGAGAGTAGAGGACAGTTAAAGAAAACTACTGATATGGAGAGATTGGAATATAGTTGCAAGAAAATATAGAAGAAGCCTAGAGAATCAAGAAAATGAGGTGCTTTTGGAGATACATCTATACAAAGGAGTATCCCATAACATGAGCCATTGTCCCAAGGAGTGATTATATGCTGCGTATTGAAAATGATATCTTAATAATATTAGAGTTACAATCAGTTTACCTAATAAGGATTCTTTTGCACCCCCCCCCCCCCCCTCATGTGTAAGTTGTTTCACTTTAATAAATTATATATTGCAGTATTTTGAATCTGGCCTTTATCTAATTTGTACTGGTTGGTGAATATTCACCCCATTCCCTTAGGTAGGAAGAGTTCTCGTGTGCTCTACCGAGTATTATTTCTTTATTTGTTCTTAACCCATCTGCTTATGAACTGACGCCCTCCCTTAGTTTTATTATTACATAGAGGTTCAGAACCTCACATATATAGAGAAACGATTACAACACTTCCACATCTTTCTAGAGTCAAGCTGTCTGTCACATAGATCACAGAGCTAAGATTAGCTTGGAGTTCATAGACAATCAGAATACTGTTGTTGTTTAAATCTTCAGTCTTTTGACTGGTTTGATGCAGCTTTCCATGTCTCCCTGTCCTGAGCTAATCGTATTATCTCTACATAGCTAGCTCACCCTACATCCGAGGGAACCTGTTTAACATATTCTAACCTTGGTCTACCCCTTCAGTTCTTGTCCTCGAACGTTCTTTCCATAACTCAGCTTGCTATTCCAGGGTGTCTTAGTATGTGTCCTACCAACCTATCTCTTCTATTCATTAGCAGTCACCAGAAACATCTCTCCTCTCCCACTCATTCTAATACCTCTTCGTTTGTAATTCTATCTACCCATCTGATCTTCATCAATCTCCTGTAACACCACATTTCAAACGCTTCAATTCTCCTCTTTTCTGCTGCACCAATAGTCCAAGTAACACTTCCATAGGGCGCCACAATCCAGACAAAGGCTTCCAAAAAAGAGTTCCTAATACCAAAATCTATATTCGATGTCAACAGATTCCTTTTTCGTAGGAATACTTTTTTATATCCTCTTGGCTTCGTCCATCACTGGTTATTTTGCTTCCTAAGTATCAGAAGTCTGCCACTTCCTTTAGCTTTTCACCTGCCAATTTAATGTCCATAGAGGTTTCTGATTTATTTCGACTGCATTCAAATATTTTTGTTTCACATTTATTGATTTTCATCATGAATTTTTTTCTCAAGACGGAGTCCATACCATTCAAAAACTCATTCACATTCTCAGGCGTGTCGGCCAAAATGTCGATGGCGTCAGCAAATCTCGATTAGAAATTATTTCTCCTTGTATCTTCACTCTCACTTTAAATTTTCTCCAATTTCCTTCATTGCTTGTTCAATGTAAAGTGTGAAAAATATGGGTGATGAGTTGCAGCCTAAAGCTTAGTGAAGACTAACTGAATAGTTTTCCCTGTTCTTAATGTAATGAAATCCCGCCATGTCTCGTGATGAAAGTGGGATGCCGACAATGAAGACAGCCAGAGCCAATCTCCCTGCAGCAGTGTTCCACATATCTCGTTACACCGCCACGTCACAACCAACCAAATGTAGATTCAAATAACATTATTTGTGCTTCTCATGAAACGCAATTTAACATGAGCGAATCATTTTCTCCCACAGCAATACACGAGATATTCCATTTCTCTCAAATTCAGTTCCACAATTGGTGAAGAACCACACGAAGTGAAAAGCGTTATTGAACGAGATGCGTAAAGAGGTATAACAACCGTTACGTCCGTTATTGTACAGTACTAGGTCATCTGGGGGATTTTACATGCTCACATTTAATGCCTTGTTTCATGAACAAAACATTCACGTAATTGAAACGCGCGAATTTGTTCTCATTATTGTCCAGGTTTGGAGTTTATTTCTGAGCCTGACTACCATTTGATCTATTGTGCGGGGTGGAAAATTATTTTATTTTACTATTTGCTTGAGTATTCTGATTTCTTTACTATAATAGCATTCACAACAAACAACACAACCGGAAAGCATCTGCATAACAGTAATAAAGAAGACCCTATTCAAAGTTAGGGGTTTATTCCGTAACGTTCTAAGAAACAGGGTGTCAAGAAAATTACATCGGCCAAACTGGTAGAAGAATGGACACACGATACAACGAGCACAGCAATGCATAAAATACGGGACACTCTCGGCCGAATGCGAATAAATGTTCGACGCGTGACACAGCGTTACTAACATTGAAACAGACTTAAAAATCATTCATCACGAACCGAAGGGAAGAGGTATTTACCTAAAGGAAGCAATCGAGATACGGTTAGCTAAAATAAACAACCCTAATAATTTAAACGAACACACTTTCATGTAGAATTCACCCTTCTTTACACTAGTAGGACCCCTCCTTTGAAAACGCGAAACATCATAACGTTGCAGCCAAGCTATATAATGGAGCAACATAGGGAAACATGTTGCTGGATCAGAATTTACTTTGTATTATATATTCTATAAACCAAGGCTGGCATTAACGGCAGTATTAAAGGTACAAGAACATTCTCATTACACCGGGTAGCGCGTATAGGGCTTTTAAGCTTACGTGTGGCGGGAATTAAAACTAGTCTTTAATAGTTGAAGAAGTCCATAATACAACATACACCATACTTCGTATTAGGATGATCTAGACTTGGCAGCACACATATGTTACATTGCGAGACGAACACAGGCAGTTAAGAATGCGGCGGGGGGGGGGGTAAGAGATAACGTAACAAGACAGGAAATACGTCCCTGTTCAGTGCAGGCAGCAGGAGGTGCCAGCTGCGTGGAACGGACTACACATCACTCAAACAGCTAAGTGCTCAACCCACAATAACCTGACCATTTAATAACAATCACATAATCACACTAAGCAAGCAAAGTTGAAGGTCAATCACCTGGTGGTTTATACACATTGGACAATTCTCGCATAGGTTCGATAGTACTGGAGAAAGCATAAGTTATTTAGATAGAAGGTGACTCGAAACCGTGACTTGATAGTTATCTTCAATGTGGTCCTGGAAGTGCAATTTCTGAATCGTTTAATGTTCCCTATTTTAAGTAATTAAATATATTAAATGTGTTGTTGTTGATTTATTTTAGGTGCTCGGGACATTATGGTCATCAGATTCGTGTACTGAGAAGTGTGTTGAATCGTGTTTCTGTTCTAACTTTAACACTGTGTAAATAGCCGCGGTGGCCGAGAGCGCAAACGCGCTACCTTGTGTCTCGCTGGCATCGGGAGAGCGTGGGTTCGAATCCCACCTCGGCCGACCTGAAAATGGTTTTCGTGGTTTCCCATTTTCACCACCAGGCAAATGCCGGGACGGTTCCTTTCAATATGTTCACGGCCGATTTCCTTCCAATATCCCTTCCCTGAAAAGAAAAGCACATGGCCATTGGCTGCATTAATTTAAAAAATATTATTATTAAATAAGATGGAGAAAGGAAACCTTTGACGTATTGTCTGTTTGTTCCAGGATACTTCTGGCACATCACGGACCTGCACTACGACGACCACTACGTCAAGGGCGGAGACTCCATGAGAGGTGAGTAGGCCTACCTCACTGTAATCTGCTCGAACTGTGAGTTTTCAGTTGCGATATAGCGTGCTCTGTAAGAAGACTTGCTCGAGAGTGTTGTGTTGTGTGTTTGAGTTTTCTGACTTTTGACTAGTTTGATGCAGCACTCCATTTCTCCCTGTTCTGAGCGAATCGTTTCAAATCTACATAGCTAGCACACCTTACATCCGAGGCAATCTGTTTAACGTCCTTCTGCCAGCCAAATCCAAATTCAACATATCCATTTCTTTTTCTAAATTTTCTAACCTTCCATTGCCTATCAGACTTCTAACAATCCATGCTCCGATGGTGAGTTTGCCGTGGTCTTTACGGCGTGACTGTAGCCAGTCGCTCACATTCGGGAGGCGAGAAGGTTCAAATCCCCCCACCGGCAACCTCGAAAATGGTCTTCTGTGGTTTCTCATCTTCCTTCCAGGCAAATGCCCGGGTTGGTCCCTAACTATAGGCCACAGCCGCTACCTTCCATTTCCTCGTCCTTACATTCACACTTTCCTCCCCAGACAATACTCCACCCGCGACGGCACGTGTTGCTCACCCCATGGGTGTTCGCATAGAAGCAGCTACAAACTTTGGCGAGCCGAACATGTCCTCGGACACTCCCGGCACTATGAGGCATACGCTACCAAAAAATAAACTCTTGAGAAGTCCCCATCCGGATATCCAAATGAGGGACAAGTTTATCTCCGGATTGGAATTTCACAAGAGAGGTGGCCATCATCACATGTAATATGCATATCCTCGGGAAGAACACTACGACTGTAGTTTCCCGTTGCTTTCAGCCGTGCAGCCATAAGCAGCTTAACCATTAATTGGCTAATGTTATCAATGTCTACACTGTGTAAAGGATAAGTAAAGAATTGATTAATTCTGAAAGGCTGCTACTCCCCTTCAGAATTACATCTGGGTTATCAGCCCCTAAAGCTTTGGGTTATCATGAAAATGAAATGGGCACTCTAACTAAAAGTAACAGTGGGAAATTTTACCTTTTCGAATTGTACTTGGTAAAGTCAATGCGTGGTAAATTGGAGTCAGATTCTACGAACACACTATCGTGTACTCTACCCATACAAATAGTGCTCAACAGATTGGGTTCGTCCCGAGAGACTCAGAATTCAACTCTCACTTGATGTAATGTTTCAAAGTTCCATAAAAATAGAGACAGCATTTATGGTCAGTTGGCAGCCCTGGTTGCTCTTAAGAATACGCATAGTCATATCTGTTATGGTACACATAGAACACAGGAAATTAGGTTGAAATCCAAATGATGGTATACTGTAGAAGTTACATGTATTTAAAGTTGGACCTCTCAGCAGGCTTAGAATCATGTTGGTAGCACTGACGTACATGAGTTACTCCAAATTAATTTAGAATGTCAGGTACTATACGTGTGCATAGTTTAAAGCTGTCGGCTTGCATACTTTCTGATATATGGGTATTTGGATTTAAAAAATTCAGAGCATTTATTAACAGTTGGCAGCCCTCGTGGCTCTTAAGAATACGCTCAGTCATATCTGTTTATGTACACATAGCACATACGAAATTTGGTTGAATTCCAATTGATAGTGTAGAAGTTATATGCATTTAAAATTTGGACCTATAAGCAGGCTTATAATCATTTTGTCAACACTGCCATGTATGGCCTCCTGGAAATTAAACTGCAATATTATCATCTATAAGAGTGCCAATTTTGAAAAAGCTGCCATTCATACTTCCAAGATATCCAACATGGAGCTCGAATTTCAATTGCGATTTTTAGTTGGTAGCACTGACATCAGTTTCAAATATGGCCGTGAGATATTCAGGTATAGATCTTTACTCCTTCCAAATTTTGTTTTGATTTCTGCAGCCGTTTAGGAGTTGATAGGGACACACACACACATTTGCCCGATCTCATAAGTCTACTTTTTCCTCATTTTTGCAAAATGTGAAAAGTAGGCCAAAAAGTTTTAAATGTTGTGATTTCCATGTTCTCGCACAAAATGCTCCATTTTGAAGCACCCTTTACACCAGCGGCGTCCAGTCTTGACATGCTCGGCGTGCTAGCTCCTGCCTCTCTTGGCTCGGCTGACTGCCAGCGCTGCACCGTGTCTGACAGAGTCAAGCTGTGATCTGTTAGGGACCGGTCATTTATGCACTGAAAACTATTAACATATTGTTATGTCCTCAGGGGCGTAACTGAGAAATGGCGATATTACAGGTAGGGGTTGCGAATTGACTGGAGGACAAAACATGTGTGTGTAAATTGTACTGAGAAAGTAGCCCGTGGTTAGTTTTGTGAGGAGTTTCTTCAGTTAATGTGTTACTTTATTCTTAGTCTGCGTATCCTGAACTCAAAATGCCTAAAGAGAGGAGCAGCAGAATGTATTTTAAGTTCGACCCTGACTATTATATGTCAGAAAACTGTATCGTAATGATGGTCATTATAACACTATTTTTCATTATGAAACAGTTTCTCCCACCAATCACAGCTCAAGAAACAGTTGTTTGACCAATTAGATAAAGGATAGCATCGCACCTGCACTGAGTTCCAAGGCCTTCTAATTTAAATTTAACTGCGTTGCCTAGTGTCATAGTAGGGTAATCGAGGTGGCCATGGTCAAATACAAGGCATTTTCTGTGTCCCATGTGCTCTGTTCAGTACATAAAACTGGCGAAATCTCTACAGATATTTATGAATATTTATGTTCGAACATAAAATAGTTGTAATAATTATCGTCGAACATAAACGGTCGTATGCAACTCGCCGATAATGGCAATAATTAAGAGACGAGTATGTTTATAAAACGAGCGTACGAGAGTTTTATAATTTCCATTATAGGCTCGTTGCATAATGTATTATATTAAAACAGTGGGTGTCAGGTAATTGTGATTATTCAAATGATGGCGGGACCGCACATTTATGCACCGAAAACGATTAAAATGGACGTAATTTGTCTCCTGAAAACATTGAAAAACTTGCAATTATCTATTGTGATGCTTCTTTCTGCAGCGAATGATACAAGTATAAAGTGAGTGAATAAGATTAGCTTATTGTTAAGTTTAAGTGCATATTTTTAAAAATTTTAATGCACATTTCCTACATTTTAGTGCATAATTGCATGCATGTTGTTTCGCCCCGAGCCCCCACGGGCGTATTCACCTTTTGATGTGTAACATCTTTCCACTCGGTATCTGGATATTTTTGTGGCACTCGGTAGCTGGAATTTTTTGTGGGAGTGTTTTTGGAAAAGGGACGGAAGTGGATCGGACGGAAACAATGAGCGCGCGCGGTGGCGGAGATCAGTACAACGACGTACTGTTGAATATGGCTATGTGGAATGTAAATCGCATACGGTTTAGTTCAAGGTTTGGAGACCCTATTTAAGATATTGCTTTAAAGATTGTGTTCAAAATGGCCGAAATATTTGCAGTGCAAGTTTAAGGTGGCTCACCCTGTATATAATTCTTCTGAAAGTGTGTGTCACTAAACTCCTCCTAAACAGCTGTACTGATTTTGATAAAATTTATGTATGTAACTTATGTATGTTTGAGTGGGTCCCTGTATGGTTTATCTTCACAATTGGACCCGGTAGGTAGAGTTGCGATCGGGTTCTAGGATTTCTTTTATTATTTCTTGACGAATTTTCTTTTTCTTTCAAGATTTTTCGAATATCAAAACATATGTTCCTGTTACAATGGTTTCTTCTAAGAAGTTCATGAGCAATATTCTGAGAATAATTCATAGTTATGTTTCTGTACCATAGGTGGCGCTAATATCGAATTCCTAGTACTTGACACAGGCTTCAAAACATGCGTAAGTCACTTGCGTCGTAGCTTAGCGTTCTTGCAATCCAAACTGGGATGATATTAAAATTTCGTTATTGCTACGTCAAACAGCAATACATCGCCATAATATCACTGCACGTGTCTTCAAACAAAAATTAAAACAATAATGAGCTTGATTAGTCATCACTATGTATTCGGCGAAACATTCTAGACGATGAACTGTAATAATATACAATGAAATTTGGCCGTATACGCTGTTCGAAATGTAAATTGTAGTGACGAATTGGCTGTATACGATGTTCGAAATGTTAATTATAGCGACGAAATAACACGTTATCAAATAGGCCGATACATTAGCAGCCATGAGCAGTTTGGCACATTTTGAGTTTTCCCATACACGACAGAGACCCTTCTGTTAAACATTTGACCAAGCACCTCGAAAATGGACAGCTTATTTATTTCACTAAATAGGAAAAGGAAGCTTGTAGTTTAACGTGACCGTTAATCTTGAGATCATGAGCCACGGGACCTCCTTTTTACGTGGAATCCGAACCACAGGACATGGCATTTCACTTCGAAAATCTCACATGCATTGACCGGGAATCGAACCCGGACCGCCTTGGTGAGAGGCATACAGCTAGACCGCTGAGCCACCACGCCCCCCTTTTTCACTAAATAGACTGCTCTACAATAAGCATTAACTCCAAAAAAAAACACCGTGTTTTTCGATCAATTCGCAAACACATTAATGTATACTGATGTGCCACTATATGTCACGTTGAACAAGCAGTCAAATAAAAAGTTACGAGCCTTACAGTAGTCGCATATGATGTGTAACATCTGACATGTTATTCGAATAATTCCATATTACTTACTCACATTTTTTAAATAATGAACGGTGCTACCTTGTGCCAGTGAACATGAAGGATTCCTTCGTGTTATTACCATCGGTAAGTTCTCATTACTATCATTCCTGCAATAACTACTTGTAAAACTCCAGTGACAAATCCTGTCAGCAAATATGATATAGTAGTGCTGTATTTTGGCCGACAGTACCTCGAGTGCTTACATTAAATAAGAATACAGCAAAAGTAGTAAGATTTAATAAATCTTAATCGTTTTCAGCAAATATGATATTGTTACGGCTGTGATTTTGTTTTGTCGCCTCGCCGCGTGAGTCACAGCTGGCCCGGGCTATGCTCTGCCTCTGTGTGTTACCTGCGCCTTACGCAACGGGCTGCGAGGACAAAGGGGTGGTCCAGAATATTCGTGACTCAGCCAGTGATAGAAATCTCGAGAAGCCGTGAATCCTGGACTATTCTAGAAGCATTCATTGAGTCACCAGCCTGCTATATAAGCGGCCTCATCAGCGAGGGACTGACTGTGTTTTTGAGCTAGTGCGTGCTTTTACCTGAGCGACAGCAGTGCGGCGACGTGACGTGCGAAGTTACGAAACCCTAGCGAGGCTGATTCTCCAGACAGCGAGGCAGCGTGAATCATAGGGAGGGCCTGAGTTTTGAGGAGAGTGTACTTACCTAGTGCGACAGAGATATTGTGGTGAAATGCGAAACACAGGGGGCTGTTCCCTAGCCAGCGGACAGCGAAGCAGTGTGTAGTGGTGAGTGACTGGCTATCGTAAATAACTGTAGTTTGTGTACAAGGCAGAGTTGCAGGTATTAATAGCGAGGACAGTAGTGTGAACGTAGGCTAAGTGTGGAAGCTATAGTGACTACTAGTGTCTTATGAAGTGAGGTTCAGTGCTTATTGTGTGGTGTATTCTTTTTCCTGGCCTGCAATAAAGCTAATATTTCGTTAAATAAACAATTGTGTTGTGCTTTCACCCACCGTAATCCAGTTAACGAAATTGCCACTAGGGGTAGCACGTAACAATATAATGAATATTTTCACACCAAAGAACAACAGTTTGAAGATTATTTATTGTAGGAATATCTATGATGGGGTCTCCAAACCTTGAGGTAAACCGTACGCGATTAACATTCCACATAGCCACATGGCCAACATTACGTCGTTGTACCAATCTCTGGCACCGCACGCTACTTGTAAAACTCCTGTGCCAAATCCTTTCAGCAAATAGGATATAATGAATATTTTCACACCGAAGAACGAACATTTTAAAATGATTTATTGTAGGAATTTCTTTAATGGGGCAATGGAAAATATATATTTAATTAAATCAAAGTTCTCCAATGGATCTGCAGAAGTGACATCTACCTGCCACTAGTTGAACTACGGCATGCGGGAGCAATCCACTGCCTACTTGATGCGAGCTGCGCTCTATACCGGCCAGTTAGTGAACTCATGCCTGCGGAGTTATTGAAAATGGCCTCTTTTTGCCGATAGAGCGCACTGCCAAGTATAGGCGCGATTAAAAATCAGTTGTGCAGTAGGTATATTAAATGTGTTTCTCCCAGTGATACGTATATACCAACGAAGTTTCAATTATTGTTAGTAGTTGGTGTTAATATACTGAATTCCTACGTTGTTTGGAGTGTTTGTTGATGCGATATAGATTCCACATAGCCGACAGTACATCGAGTGCTTACATTAAATAAGAATACAGCAAATGTATGAAGATTTTAAATCGTAATTCTTTTCATCAAATATGATATAATGAATATTTTCACACCAAAGAACGACAACTTGAAGACGATTTATTGTGGAATTATCTTTAATATGGTCTGCAAACCTTGAACTAAACCGTATGCGATTTACATTCCACATAGCCACATGGCCAACAGCAGTGCTTGATTTGTAAAAAAAAAAAAGGGTTACGGTACTGTGGGCTACCGGGTGGGGGTGGGAGGGGCTAAAAGCGGGGGGGGGGGGAGGGCTTATGGAATATTGAAATAAAGAGTTCTAAAAACGATATTTTTACGCCTTTCTGAACTCCCTAAAAATTAATCAGTGGACAAAATAGCAATCTAATTTGATTGCAATTTTAAATTAAATTGAGACTGCTGTAGCAACATTTTTCTTACTATAGCCGATTATTAAATTTTAATGTAGGCGAACTAGGCTACCATTCAAACAATGTAAATTATTTCAATTATTTTTTTACGTAATTTATAAAATTACATACCTTCGGTTTGAAAATACCCACATGTTCACCAACAATCATTTATTTCTTGTTTTATAGTTTTGTCTTTACAGTTTTCTGAAATAATTATGCAGTCAAATACCAAGTTGACCTTGAATTACAACTAACGTTCGACAGTTCTAAAAATTATGTTATATATTCGACATTTCCCCCGATCAGAGGTTTCGGTTCGGCGTATCGGTGCGTACCGTCACAAATCTAGCCCTGGCCAACAGTACGTCGTTGTACCGATCTCCGCCACCGCGCGTGCTCATTGTTTCCGTCCGATCCACTTCCGTCCGATCCACTTCCGTCCCTTTTCCAAAATCACTCCCACAAAAAAATTCGAGATAACGAGTGGAAAGGTGTCACACAGCAGAAGGTGAATACGCCCCGTGGGGGCTCGGGGCGTAACAATATGTAAGCAATTATGCACTAGATGTAGAAAATATGCTTTTAACATTTAAAAATATGCACTTACAATAAGCTAATCTTATTCACTCACTTTATACTTGTATCATTCACTGCAGAAAGAAGCATCACAATTGATAATTGCAAGTTTTTCAATGTTTTCAGGAGACAAATTACATCTATTTTAACCGTTTTCAGTGCATAAATGTCCGGTCCCAAGCCATCAGTTGAATAATCACTATTACCTGGCACCCACTGTTTTAATAAATAATTTCTGCTGCTCTTCTCTTTAGGCATTTTGAGTAAAGGATATGCAAACTAAGAATAAAGTAACACATTAACTAAAGAACCTCCTCACAAAACTAACCCCGCGCTACTGGCTGCCGAGATGGTGAGAGGAATGTCCTACCCTTTTCCCTTCTTCAAATCACCAGGCAGCATTCTTGCGTAAAATATTAGTTATTAATCTGTGGCTCAGAAAGTTGCTTACAGGGGATGTCCAACACGCAGGCGAAACCTATTTTGTTCAAGAGGTTTTAAAATATACTTATTTTCGGAATTTGCTAAAATATGCTGTTATGTTCAGAATATGCAACAAAATCCAATAAACCCTCAAAACATGCATTTCCATATGTCCATATGCATTTTCTAGAAATGTATGATTCATGCCTATGATTAATCTATATGGACCTAATCACAGTAGAATAATGACGAAATTGAGTTGGTATTATCGAAATTTCTAATTTGTTCGAAATATAACTGGCATAATGTAGCCTAATAGATTACTACAGTTGGCAGCCCTGGTGACTGAATATATTGTTAGTTCCATCTCTTAAGGTACAGAATACCAAATTTGGTTGAAGTCCAATGGACAGCATGGACGTTTTATGTAGTTAGACATTGGAACTATCAGCGCGCGTAAAATCATGTTGGCAACAATGGCATGCATGTGTTGGTCAGAAATAATCTGAACTATCATGATCTATTGTTGTGCCAATTTTGGATGAAATCCATTTATTTGTATAGAAGTTACATGTATTTTAAAATTGGACCAATCAGCAGGCTTAGAATCATGTTGGAAGCACTAACGTATATTAATTACTCCAAATTAATATAGAATGTAAGGTACTATACGTGTGCAAAGTTTAGAGCTGTTGGCTTGAATACTTTCTGATATATTGATATTAGGGTAAAAAAATAGAGACTGCATTTATTAACCGTTGTCAGCCCTCGTTGCTCTTAAGAATACGCATAGTTATATCTGTTATAGTACACATAGCGCATACGAAATTTGGTTGAAATCCAATTGATAGTGTAGAAGTTATATGCATTTAAACATTGGACCTATCAGCAGACTTAGAATCATTTTGGCAACACTGTCATGTATGGCCTCCTGGAAATTAAACTGAAATATTTGTATCTATATGTGTGCCAATTGTGGTATAGCTCCCATGCAAACCTTCTAACATGGAGCTGAAATTTTAATTGCGATTTTTAAGCAGTTGGTAGCACTAACATCATTTTCAAATATGGCATTGAGATATTCAGATAGAGATCTTTACTCATACCAAATTTGGTTTCGATTACTGCAGCCGTTTAAGAGTTGATAGGGGGGGGGGGGTGACACACACACATGCAGAGAGACAGAAGGACAGACAGACACACATTTTCCCGGATCGATCTCATAAGCCTACTTTTTCCTCATTTTTACAAACTGCGAAAAGTAGGCTAAAAATCCGGTCCCTAGCGGACCGGACGTAACAAAACAAACAAACCAACAAACTGTTCGTTCAATGTGTTGGTTGTCCGACACATCTACATTGTGTTGTGGTTGGTCGTATTTTGATTTAAGCTTTCATCATTTGGGTGGCCGCCATTACGTTTCCGTCACGATGGCGGCAATATAAAACATGACACTGAGGAGCCCTTTGCTAGTGCTACCTCTGTACCAAATTTCGTTCAATTCTGTTTCACCGTGTTTGAATAGATAGGGGAATCGATTTTCACACATACATGGCCGCCATCCGCAAATTATTGGGCTGATGACCTTATAGTTAGGTCAAAAGACCCTTCGTATATAAAGGTATAACGTTGCAAAATTTGGTAGAGATCAGATTATTAGATTGGTCGTAATTTGATTTAAGCTTTTAACATTTGGCTGGCCGCCATTACGTTTTCGTCAAGATGGTGCCGATATAAAACATGACACTGAGGTGCCCTTTGCTAGTGCTACCACTGTACCAAATATCATTCAATTCGGTTTCACCTTGTTAAAATAGATAGGGGGAATCGATTTGCACACATACATGGCCGCCATCCGCAAATTATTGGGCTGATGACCTTGTAGTTTGGTCAAAAGATTCTTCATACATAAAGGTATAATGATGCAAAAATTGATAGAGATCAGATTATTAGATTGGTCGTAATTTGATTTAAGCTTTTAATATTTGGGTGGCCGCCATTACGTATCCGTCTTGATGGCGGCGATATAAAACAGGACACTGAGGTGCCCTTTCCTAGTGCTACCTCTGTAGCAAATTTCGTCCAATCCGGTTTCACCGTGTTCGAGTTGATAGGGGGGGGGGGGGGGGAAGACATTCAGAGTACACACACTCACTTACACACACACAGACACACAATTTTTCGCCCTGTGTAGATCTCATAAGTTGCACCGCCTTGTGCTTTTACGTTAAACAAAATAGCAGAGGCTTGAGGAATAGAGTGGAAGCAAAAACAACAAAAACTAAACAGGATCACGTAGGGAACGAGGAAGGAATACTTCTTTCGATGCGTGCTGGGCCCAAGATTCCGAATCGAAAGAAAGATGACTTCCACAGAAAGTAAGCCAGAACAAATGTTTAAGAAAAAATCAAAAGGGAAAATTAAACTTAAGTAATAGAGCAAGGGTCCCAGATGCCGTGTTAGTCGTAACTTCGCTGCAGTGCGAAGCCAAGACTAAGCCGAATCGAAAGACAAACGAGGAACTCAAATACGAGAAATCATAAGACAGAAGCAAATATAGTACTTACTGAATAAAAATATATTAATGATAAAATAAACACATGTGTACAGATTACAAATAGGAATGAAAATAAAACACGAGCAACTTAAATGTAAAATAAAAGGAATCTAGAAATAAATTCAAATCATAATAGCAACTAATTGGAAACGCGATTCAATAATACAACTTAAAAAAAGATGAAGCAAAATTAAAGAAATTAAAGAAATTCGTGGGATAGATTACAAGAATGACTACTTACAGAGATGACATGATCTGGACTACAATGTCCAGCGCCAAAAACAGAACTAAGACGCTCATGATGTTGTGAAATCATGGGGTAGGGGGTGAAAGGGTGGGGGAGTGGAGGAGTGCGTATGTAGGGAAACGGGGGGGTGGGGGATGACACAGAGTTACGTAATATAAAGAAGTCAGAGGAAGTAACACAAAATTTACACATAAAAATAAACGAAATGAAAATTACATTAAATTACTTGACATTACCGGGACAGGAAACAAAAGAAAAATCAATCAGCTAAGAAATATGCTTCGTAGGAAGATGTAGGCTTACGCAGAGGTAGAAATGCCGAATCACAACGACTTACGATGAAACAAAGAAAGTAATGTGGCGCATGGACAGTGATTAGCACGATGACCATCGCTCACATACATTTCAATAAAACAGAGGGAGGATCTGGCTGAAGACGTGAGACTCATCTCCGTAATTTCACCGATTCCATCCACAAAAAACAAGGCTCTGATGCGACAATCCACTGGAGGTCGTCTTAAAAGAGCGCCGAACCAGGTGGTGACGCAATACAGAGCATAATTAAGCCTCGTTGAAAAATAGCAGATATTTCAGACCTGAGAAATTTACGTAAAAACAAAACCGATTACATGAAAGGGAGGGAAGACAAATAAACACAGAGACTTCGCTAAACTAACGTAAACAAAGGCGAAGGGACTTGGGTTCATGGATCGAATTCACATCATCATAAGAAAGGGAAATTATAAGTGAATCAAAGGAGACACAAAATGAAAAAATATGGAGAAACAGAAATTTAAAATGACCTTAAGTTAGATAAATTCAATGACTGAATCGTACTTACATTTAGTTGCTTTCTGGGTGCGGGCAAAAGCCTGACACGTGCATACACGTCCGTCTTACATGACGGCTCAAATTGGGAGGGAGAAACCTTCTCTTAAAGAACGCAGTAACGCGCCCGAGAAAAATAAGTCGTAGATACGACAAACATCCCCTCTCCGTATACATGGGTGGAGGGGGTCCAATGGCGAAGGCAAAGCCTGGCAACAAGTAGTGCTTCAACCAATGGTAAAATTATACATAAAGTGAGTAAGCAGTAGGGTGAAATATTTCACCATATCGCGAGGTATGTATGAAGTTTATGCGCAGTACGAAAGACAGAGAAACTTATGTCACAATAATGTGACATGAAGGAAGATAATAATAATAATAATAATAATAATAATAATAATAATAATAATAATAATAACAATAATAATAATAATATGACAAAAAATAACGAACCTGATAAAAACGGTTCAAAGTCTACTTTCATTTTTTGCAAAAAACGAAAGTAGGCTAAAAATAACAGATTGACATACCAAACTGATTTTACTACTAAATGATGGCTGGTTTTATTCTTAAGTCTCAACATAATCGCCAAAACAATTGAAACTATTACCTGACCCCCACTGTTTTAATAAATAATTCATAATTCATTCAGTGCTGGTTTGGACTAAACGGCATACGTTCCAAAACTTCACACTTGAATTCCTTGAAAAAGTCTATCGTAACGTTGGCACAGTGCGGTTGTGATTGATTTTCACCTTTTTCGAGAATTGAAGGAATGGTTGGGCGGCAACGCCTCGCCAAATAGGATACACTTCAGGTGACTGTCCAGACGTTCCCACCTCAGTGGCGGCAGAATAGTTTGCCGAGGGCATTGGAAAGCTGATGTAACGATACGACAAATGATTCAATCGTTTTGGCGATTATGTTGAGACATAAGAAAGAAACAAGCAAACATTTAGTAGTAAAATCAGTTTGGTATGTTAATCTGTTATTTTCATACAGTCCATCGGAACTTGAAAAAAGAACAGTCCTCGTAATTACAATATAGTGAATTCAGATTGACGTTGACCAATCAACCACAACACAGTGAAGGCAGTGTGGGAGGGAGTGAGACGGCAAAGTGAGCGAGAGAGACAGACATATTGTCTTCCCCCGCCATCGCTGCAAGGCCATGTGGGCAAGAAACACGCCGCTGTGCTGTCTGGACAACTCTCCTCTACACATTAAAGACAACGGGAGATATCCCATGAGATGGAAACAAGAAGATTTCTTACATCGCATATTCCACCGGCGCCAAAGATTTATCAAGATGGCTGCTCACTCAGAAACATGGTCTCCAGCCTCCACTTGTGTCCATGTCACAACCAAATAATGGCCGGTTGTCCTCACGCCAAGAGAGAGACAGTGAATGCTGGGAGATTCTGGGACAGATGTTTCTTCAATTTGGTTGCAAGGACTATAGAGCGTCTCTACCTTAAAAGACAGTACGCATTAAATGGAGCGCGCTGATGCCAGATCTGCTGCATATACAACGTTCTGCAAGGCCGCTCAGATCGCGATTTTAATGCACACATTATAATAGTTTATAATATTTTCAATTATTCATGAATATGATAATATTATAACATGTTATAATATTACATTTTCTCGAATATCATAGGTTATAATAAATTATCATATGACATATAATAATAATATTAATAATAATAATAATAATAATAATAATAATAATAATAATAATACTATACTCGTATATTGTGGTCCACGTAATTTACCCAATTTTGTGTGGTCAAGTGGTGGTATGCAGCCGAAATTAAATTATTCATTTCTTGTTTCGTGAATGAGACGTTGTTCAATTTTATATAATTCTTCATCTTTCGATGGGATTAAGTTCACTATTGTTTGGTGGTGTGGTATGGTGGCAAGCAAAGAACATATTTATCTGCTGTGATAGCCTACATTGTCTATAACTAGGCTAGATCCTTCGGGAACATTGAGCAACAATTGCTCGGCGAACCACTTTTCATATACTTCACCTGTCATTTTGTCGTGGGTGTCTGCCGTGTTCGTTTGGCACAGAAACGTTAACTCTGCGCCATTAACGAACCCTTGTTAATTCCCGGGACGTACAAAGGCAAACCACGGAAACCACTTCGAGGATGGCTGAGGTAGGAATCGAACCCGCCTTTTCTCAGTTTTGTCTCATGAAGTTGAGTACACCCCGTCCCAGCCCTCAGACCATAATTACATTTCTTGGCAGAGCCGGGATTCAAACCCGGCCCTCCACGGTGACAGCACAGTGACAGCCAAGAATGCTAGTCACTACGCAACGAGACGGACAATTTATAAAGAACACTTCATTTCACAGTTTAACTTCACACCATAATCTACCCTCCATTAAACGCAGTCGGGCAGATAGCCGACGGGCCAAATTAGTAAACAAACTTTCGGTGCGTCAGCGCCGGGCGGGAGGAGTACGCAAATTGCTATAACTTATGAATGCTATCTGATAGCGAGCTCTGGTTTGTTTTAAAAACTATTTCAGACATTAATGAGCATTTTTCTCGCTTAGTCACCAACGTAAAGTCAACAGCAAAAACGTTTCTCGCTAGGTAACTTTTCTGTGACACCATCCCAGATTTTTCAAGTAACATTTAAGAAAAAAAATCATAACTTTCTTATTATGAAAATAATAAATGCTCTGAGAAGTAGGGTATCTTCTACCAACATCAGGCAATCTTAAAGTAAATTCTTGATCTCTTGCGATCATTATTTCATTATCTATGTCGTGATAAGTTTTATATATGCAAAAATATACATTCGCGCTAAAATATCGTAATTGTGAACACTGGGCCATGTGTTAATTATTTATGGTTCTTATTTTTACATCATCATAAAGAGCGGGACATTCTCTATAGGACCACGCAAACAGTCTCATAGATTTGTCACTTTCAATTATTGGTAAATGGCAACAACGCCGGGATGAAAGAGGACGAAGCTAATTGCAGGACATAGGAGTGCGAGTGAGAGGCAAATACTACATTTAATTCCATACGGTCTTTTAAGATAGAGAGACAAAGATTTCTCTCATGACCTTGTGTACCGTAATTACACCGAGTACATGGAACAGAATAGTGGGTTGCTGCTGATGATGATGATAATTGTTGTTTTAAGGGGCCTAACATCTAGGTTATCGGCCTCTAATGGTTTGGGTGATAACGAAAATTACAATGAAATGGAAATCATAACGAACATTATGTTAGGCTTAAAATACTGACAAAAGCAACTCACGAAATGTAGAATGGAAGAACTGACAAAAGGTAATTTAGTAGGAAAATACTCACAAAGGGAAGAGATTGAAAAATACGCACAAAATGAAGTTTAGGTTCAAAATAGTTACAAAATGCAATGCAGATTCGAAATACTTACAAAATGCAATTGAGGTTCAAAATAATTACAAAATGCAATGGAGATTCGAAATACTTACCAAATGCAATTGAGGTTCAAAATAATTACAAAATGCAATGGAGATTCGAAATACTTACAAAATGCAATTGAGGTTCAAAATAATTACAAAATGCAATGGAGATTCGAAATACTTACAAAATGCAATTGAGGTTCAAAATAGTTACAAAATGCAATGGAGATTCGAAATACTTACAAAATGCAATTGAGGTTCAAAATAATTACAAAATGCAATGGAGATTCGAAATACTTACAAAATGCAATTGAGGTTCAAAATAATTACAAAATGCAATGGAGATTCGAAATACTTACAAAATGCAATGGAGATTCGAAATACTTACAAAATGCAATTGAGGTTCAAAATAATTACAAAATGCAATGGAGATTCGAAATACTTACAAAATGCAATTGAGGTTCAAAATAGTTACAAAATGCAATGGAGATTCGAAATACTTACAAAATGCAATTGAGGTTCAAAATAATTACAAAATGCAATGGAGATTCGAAATACTTACAAAATGCAATTGAGGTTCAAAATAATTACAAAATGCAATGGAGATTCGAAATACTTACAAAATGCAATTGAGGTTCAAAATAATTACAAAATGCAATGGAGATTCGAAATACTTACCAAATGCAATTGAGGTTCAAAATAATTACAAAATGCAATGGAGATTCGAAATACTTACAAAATGCAATTGAGGTTCAAAATAGTTACAAAATGCAATGGAGATTCGAAATACTTACAAAATGCAATTGAGGTTCAAAATAATTACAAAATGCAATGGAGATTCGAAATACTTACAAAATGCAATTGAGGTTCAAAATAGTTACAAAATGCAATGGAGATTCGAAATACTTACAAAATGCAATTGAGGTTCAAAATAATTACAAAATGCAATGGAGATTCGAAATACTTACAAAATGCAATTGAGGTTCAAAATAATTACAAAATGCAATGGAG
Organism: Meconema thalassinum; assembly: GCA_946902985.2. Lineage (NCBI taxonomy): Eukaryota > Metazoa > Arthropoda > Insecta > Orthoptera > Tettigoniidae > Meconema > Meconema thalassinum. The sequence goes on along the minus strand of OX336396.1, from coordinate 296,687,911 downwards.
ATTCGAAATACTTACAAAATGCAATTGAGGTTCAAAATAATTACAAAATGCAATGGAGATTCGAAATACTTACAAAATGCAATTGAGGTTCAAAATAGTTACAAAATGCAATGGAGATTCGAAATACTTACAAAATGCAATTGAGGTTCAAAATAATTACAAAATGCAATGGAGATTCGAAATACTTACAAAATGCAATTGAGGTTCAAAATAATTACAAAATGCAATGGAGATTCGAAATACTTACAAAATGCAATTGAGGTTCAAAATAATTACAAAATGCAATGGAGATTCGAAATACTTACAAAATGCAATTGAGGTTCAAAATAATTACAAAATGCAATGGAGATTCGAAATACTTACAAAATGCAATTGAGGTTCAAAATAGTTACAAAATGCAATGGAGATTCGAAATACTTACAAAATGCAATTGAGGTTCAAAATAATTACAAAATGCAATGGAGATTCGAAATACTTACAAAATGCAATTGAGGTTCAAAATAATTACAAAATGCAATGGAGATTCGAAATACTTACAAAATGCAATTGAGGTTCAAAATAATTACAAAATGCAATGGAGATTCGAAATACTTACAAAATGCAATTGAGGTTCAAAATAATTACAAAATGCAATGGAGATTCGAAATACTTACAAAATGCAATTGAGGTTCAAAATAGTTACAAAATGCAATGGAGATTCGAAATACTTACAAAATGCAATTGAGGTTCAAAATAATTACAAAATGCAATGGAGATTCGAAATACTTACAAAATGCAATTGAGGTTCAAAATAATTACAAAATGCAATGGAGATTCGAAATACTTACAAAATGCAATTGAGGTTCAAAATAGTTACAAAATGCAATGGAGATTCGAAATACTTACAAAATGCAATTGAGGTTCAAAATAGTTACAAAATGCAATGGAGATTCGAAATACTTACAAAATGCAATTGAGGTTCAAAATAATTACAAAATGCAATGGAGATTCGAAATACTTACAAAATGCAATTGAGGTTCAAAATAATTACAAAATGCAATGGAGATTCGAAATACTTACAAAATGCAATTGAGGTTCAAAATAGTTACAAAATGCAATGGAGATTCGAAATACTTACAAAATGCAATTGAGGTTCAAAATAGTTACAAAATGCAATGGAGATTCGAAATACTTACAAAATGCAATTGAGGTTCAAAATAATTACAAAATGCAATGGAGATTCGAAATACTTACAAAATGCAATTGAGGTTCAAAATAGTTACAAAATGCAATGGAGATTCGAAATACTTACAAAATGCAATTGAGGTTCAAAATAGTTACAAAATGCAATGGAGATTCGAAATACTTACAAAATGCAATTGAGGTTCAAAATAATTACAAAATGCAATGGAGATTCGAAATACTTACAAAATGCAATTGAGGTTCAAAATAGTTACAAAATGCAATGGAGATTCGAAATACTTACAAAATGCAATGAGGTTCAAAATAGTTACGAAATGCAATGGAGATTCGAAATACTTACAAAATGCAATTGAGGTTCAAAATAATTACAAAATGCAATGGAGATTCGAAATACTTACAAAATGCAATTGAGGTTCAAAATAGTTACAAAATGCAATGGAGATTCGAAATACTTACAAAATGCAATTGAGGTTCAAAATAGTTACAAAATGCAATGGAGATTCGAAATACTTACAAAATGCAATGGAGATTCAAAATAATTACAAAATGCAATGGAGATTCGAAATACTTACAAAATGCAATTGAGGTTCAAAATAGTTACAAAATGCAATGGAGATTCGAAATACTTACAAAATGCAATTGAGGTTCAAAATAATTACAAAATGCAATGGAGATTCGAAATAGTTACAAAATGCAATGGAGATTCGAAATACTTACAAAATGCAATTGAGGTTCAAAATAATTACAAAATGCAATGGAGATTCGAAATACTTACAAAATGCAATTGAGGTTCAAAATAGTTACAAAATGCAATGGAGATTCGAAATACTTACAAAATGCAATTGAGGTTCAAAATAGTTACAAAATGCAATGGAGATTCGAAATACTTACAAAATGCAATTGAGGTTCAAAATAATTACAAAATGCAATGGAGATTCGAAATACTTACAAAATGCAATTGAGGTTCAAAATAGTTACAAAATGCAATGGAGATTCGAAATACTTACAAAATGCAATTGAGGTTCAAAATAATTACAAAATGCAATGGAGATTCGAAATACTTACAAAATGCAATTGAGGTTCAAAATAGTTACAAAATGCAATGGAGATTCGAAATACTTACAAAATGCAATTGAGGTTCAAAATAATTACAAAATGCAATGGAGATTCGAAATACTTACAAAATGCAATTGAGGTTCAAAATAATTACAAAATGCAATGGAGATTCGAAATACTTACAAAATGCAATTGAGGTTCAAAATAATTACAAAATGCAATGGAGATTCGAAATACTTACAAAATGCAATTGAGGTTCAAAATAGTTACAAAATGCAATGGAGATTCGAAATACTTACAAAATGCAATTGAGGTTCAAAATAATTACAAAATGCAATGGAGATTCGAAATACTTACAAAATGCAATTGAGGTTCAAAATAGTTACAAAATGCAATGGAGATTCGAAATACTTACAAAATGCAATTGAGGTTCAAAATAGTTACAAAATGCAATGGAGATTCGAAATACTTACAAAATGCAATTGAGGTTCAAAATAATTACAAAATGCAATGGAGATTCGAAATACTTACAAAATGCAATTGAGGTTCAAAATAGTTACAAAATGCAATGGAGATTCGAGATACTTACAAAATGCAATTGAGGTTCAAAATAATTACAAAATGCAATGGAGATTCGAAATACTTACAAAATGCAATTGAGGTTCAAAATAGTTACAAAATGCAATGGAGATTCGAAATACTTACAAAATGCAATTGAGGTTCAAAATAATTACAAAATGCAATGGAGATTCGAAATACTTACAAAATGCAATTGAGGTTCAAAATAATTACAAAATGCAATGGAGATTCGAAATAGTTACAAAATGCAATTGAGGTTCAAAATAATTACAAAATGCAATGGAGATTCGAAATACTTACAAAATGCAATTGAGGTTCAAAATAATTACAAAATGCAATGGAGATTCGAAATACTTACAAAATGCAATTGAGGTTCAAAATAATTACAAAATGCAATGGAGATTCGAAATACTTACAAAATGCAATTGAGGTTCAAAATAGTTACAAAATGCAATGGAGATTCGAAATAATTACAAAATGCAATTGAGGTTCAAAATAGTTACAAAATGCAATGGAGATTCGAAATACTTACAAAATGCAATTGAGGTTCAAAATAGTTACAAAATGCAATGGAGATTCGAAATACTTACAAAATGCAATTGAGGTTCAAAATAATTACAAAATGCAATGGAGATTCGAAATACTTACAAAATGCAATTGAGGTTCAAAATAATTACAAAATGCAATGGAGATTCGAAATACTTACAAAATGCAATTGAGGTTCAAAATAATTACAAAATGCAATGGAGATTCGAAATACTTACAAAATGCAATTGAGGTTCAAAATAGTTACAAAATGCAATGGAGATTCGAAATACTTACAAAATGCAATTGAGGTTCAAAATAATTACAAAATGCAATGGAGATTCGAAATACTTACAAAATGCAATTGAGGTTCAAAATAGTTACAAAATGCAATGGAGATTCGAAATACTTACAAAATGCAATTGAGGTTCAAAATAATTACAAAATGCAATGGAGATTCGAAATACTTACAAAATGCAATTGAGGTTCAAAATAATTACAAAATGCAATGGAGATTCGAAATACTTACAAAATGCAATTGAGGTTCAAAATAATTACAAAATGCAATGGAGATTCGAAATACTTACAAAATGCAATTGAGGTTCAAAATAATTACAAAATGCAATGGAGATTCGAAATACTTACAAAATGCAATTGAGGTTCAAAATAATTGCAAAATGCAATGGAGATTCGAAATACTTACAAAATGCAATTGAGGTTCAAAATAATTACAAAATGCAATGGAGATTCGAAATACTTACAAAATGCAATTGAGGTTCAAAATAATTACAAAATGCAATGGAGATTCGAAATACTTACAAAATGCAATTGAGGTTCAAAATAATTACAAAATGCAATGGAGATTCGAAATACTTACAAAATGCAATTGAGGTTCAAAATAATTACAAAATGCAATGGAGATTCGAAATACTTACAAAATGCAATTGAGGTTCAAAATAATTACAAAATGCAATTAAAATTGAAAATGCTTACAAAACGTGGTTAATATTCAAAATGTACTCCCAAAATGTAGTTTAGAGATATGGGGAGCCAATTCATAAAAAATGGGTGGGAATCGCAAAGAGAAAAGGAAAGGGAGTCTCATCCCTAGAAGAATGAGGGATCAGGAAAGATGAGACAAGGACCATTAAGGCGGGAAAGGAAGAGACTCCCTAGGCTTGGGTTACCCTAATAACGTCGGTGTTGGAAGAGAGCAAGAGTAGATCAAGGGAGGCCGACAGGAAAGAGAACAGAGAGGATCCCGGCACAAGTAAGTGGAAGCAATGTCGGACTCAGCTGGGGTCCCGTGGTCGCCAACCCACGTCCCGCTAGATGTGAGCCCTAGGGGGGAATAGTGGGTTGCGTGCCCAACTACTGTGCATCCCTTTCTTACCTTATTTGTAAAGCTGTATTAAAGCATACTGTAGTTGACTTCAGGGAAGATGCACTTTCATTTGCTAGTGGAATCCTGGGCATATGAGGCGGAAGACAATGGCAGTCTGGAGAGCCTCTCATTTACTCTCGAGAAGTCGTAGCTGTTTTTAAGTGGAACAAGTTGCATTACAATGTGCACGTGGCTAATGTTATTGCTCCTTTCCTTGTGTAACAGTTCTCTTGGGACTCATTGAGTTTTCTCTCCGCGACAAGGGGCAAGATGAGAACATACTGGGTGGGCTAGGATGGGCAGACCATTTGCTAATCTACAAACTGTGGCAATAAAGTTCGGTGAATAGTCCTGTACTATCAACATAGATGAACTATGCACGACAGTGACCCTACTGTCCTTCGAAATAGTCCCCTCCCGTAACTATGCAATGCTGAGATTGGCGATACATGTCCTGGAAACTTTGCAAGAAGGCGTCCTTTGGGATGGTGTTCAAAATCCTCGTCACGTTGCGTTCGGTGAATAAAGTCATAAGGTCGACCTGGCAACATTGGCGACACACAACGCAACGTGTAAGACCTGTTTGACACAGTGCGTGTTTAGAAGGATGAATTTATGCAACGTTCGGCGGATGGCAGTAAGAAGGAAGAATTTATGCAACCTATCATGCACAACTGTTCTGCGGGTGGCAGTGAGAAGGGTGAATGTTCTGTGCAATGGAATGGCTCTGAAAGAAGCCGTCGGATTTTTTAAGAGCGTTAAAAATCCCTCAGTATGCCTTCCTTCGAAGGGGAAGTAAAGCCGGCGGTCCCAAGTCATAGATTTATGGCATGTTAAAGAACCTTCCACTAATTGCACCTGTGTGAAGCTAAATTGGATAGGTTAAGAATGTAAACAACGCTCTTAGATTTCTACGTTCGTTGCCAAGCGCCGACTGCGGTGGCGTCTAGTAGCTAAGTTCTGAACCTGGCCTAGTAGTCGTTGACGGTGGCGCTTGGCGGCAAAAGTAGGAACTATTTGAAAAAATCTAAGTTGCCGTACTTAAATTAAAAAACAGATATCACACACTAAAGCAGTCATCACAATTAACACCGGTTGTCAGACAGATTCTACACACACCCAAAGTACACGGTTCTACATGACCGCGTTGTCGCAGCCCCTAAACTTAAGAACCAACCATCGTCACGGGCGACGAGACCTGGTGTCTGAGGTATGACCCCGAAGTCAAGCGTCAAAGTATGGATTGGCGGGGTCCAGGGTCACCGAAAATCGGAAATTTCGGACATCCAGCGTAATGTGACGACCCAACTGACGGTTATCCCTAAAGAGTTTCCAGGACTTGTACAGACATTCTCAGAAGTGCATAACCATCCACGGGGATTACTTCGAAGGACAGTAACTGCTTTTTCAGGTAAGCCAACAATCCGTTCGTAATATAGACCCATTCACAGAACTTTTCGGTCAGAGGTTGTATATAACTAAAGTACCCTTTCTGTTTGAGCATTTGGAATTAACTGCTAGAACATTCCTTTCCCCGGATGAGACCAAATATACCGTCAATTAAATGTTTGTTTTTTTGTCTGTCTTTCTTAGCAAAAACGAAACAATAAGCGATTTCCTGAATTGAAGGGCTAATGGGCCGAGGAAGGTTTCAAATTGTGAGCCTCGAAGAGCTCTGTCAAACTAAGAAACCAAATTTCGAAAATCACTTCCGGGCTAAATACAGTACCAGATTTATTTATTTCTTCTTCTTCCTTCGATTCGGCCAACTAGGGACCACGCCAGTTACACTGTATCCTCTACCGAGCTCTAACTACCGCCCAGTGTTCCCGCAAAATCTGTGGTGTTGTTCTTTTCTCTCTTGGGGCCACGTCTTCCCTGTCTTCAACTTCGGCTTTTCCTGGAAACCTTTGTGCGTACGTAGTTTCTCCTGAAGTGGCACACGCTCCTGGATATCTTTAGGGGGAATTTCCATTTCATGTAGATCTTTCTCAACTTCCGTGAACCATGCCCCTATGGTTTTTCTTATCTTGAAAGAACGTCAATATCCGTTTTGATATCCTGCCTGGGCTCATTCGTGTCACGTGGCTATAAAAGGCAATCCTTCTTTTTCGAATCGTGTCACTGATCTTCTCCACGTGCTTGTATAATTCGTGGTTGTGACGCCTTCTGTTGTCGCTGTTTTCTTTGATGAGACCAAGGATTTTATTTATTTACTTATTTATTTATCGTATTGCTTTTAGTGCCGGGAGTGTCCGAAGACATGTTTGGCTCGCCAGAGTCTGTAGCTGCTTCCAGCGGACACCCATGGGGTGAGCTACAAGTACCGTTCAATATCAAGTAGTTCCAACTTTCGCTACCAGATGTCACTAACACGTAGTGGTGAATGTTGGGACTATTATAGAGTGTTCCAACGAAATCTAACCTAGAAATTTAGCTTCACACAAGTTTAGTTAGTGGAAGGATCGTTTACATGCCATAAATCTATGTCATGGGACCGCCGGATTTACTTCCCCTCCGAAGGAAGGCATAGTGAAGGATTTTAACGCACATTAATAATCCGACGACTTCGGCCGGGTTTGAACCCACTATCTTGAGCACAGCAGTTCAGCATGCTACCTGTTCCAGAAAAACATCCTAAAACATGGGGTCCACAGAATTTTCAATGTCAATTTTCCTGACTTTTTCTGACCATTTTTTTTTTCAACAAAATTCCTGGCTCGCGAAGTCACCATAGCATCGGAATAAATTTTATTTTTTATTTTCAGCCTCCATCATCCCAATAGCTGCCCAACGCTCGCCTCTGTATTCGTTTAAAATACAAAATAAAGTAAGTTATAATGCATAATACATAAATCAAATTACTTAATAACCTAAATCCCTACTCCAACGCCAAAAAAGCATACAAAAAATAGGTAAAAGAGGTTTTTCCTATGTTGTAGAGTAAAAATGGAAACTTACTATAATGTCCAGTGAGTTATTGCTTTTTATCTTCAGAGATTAGTTGAACTAGTAACATCAAAATATGGCTGTAAAACACAAAATACTGGTATGGGTAATATAACATTCCAGACTTTCAAATACGTTTTGCCATTTTTTCCTGACTTTTCCCGCCTTTTACTTGTTTTCTTTTTCATTCCAGCCAAATTAGCTTATTTACTTAATTCTTTCTTTAATGTGTTCCTTGGTTCAATACCCTCAGGCATTTTTTGATTTTTGGAAAAATCTTCTCACGGGATTTTCTCACTCTGCATTAACTCTCACTAGCGCTAGTAGTGGTAGTAAAGGCAAATTACTAATCTAATTAACCGGATATGGTTTATTTTCCGGTGAATAATCATCAGTCTACCGCGTGTCATCAAGCTGCCACATCCTAAGAAGCGTTTAGTGTGCCCTTTACGTTTGGGAAAGTGGAGAAATAAAATGAAAATTAATTACAAATACACCAACGATAAGATTCAGTGATGAGCTGATTTAGAGTCGGCAATCGGACGAAAATGAAACAGTATAATAATAATAATAAGGGATATACAGTTAGCCACTGATGAGGAATGTTCAGCCACCAAGCTTCAGCAGTGGTCGCAGAAAGCCCTGCACGGTCGTCATCCGTATGATCTCAACCAGAAACATGTCGACATTGATGCGTCGAACAGCTGGTTGACTCATGCTGACCTGTTCACTGAAACTGAAGGATTCATGGTTGCAATCCAGGATCAAGTTGTGGCTACCAAAAACTACCTGAAATATATAGTTAAGGCAAATATTCAGGATGATAAATGCAGAAGATGCCAACTAGAACCGGAAACAATTCAACATATCACAGGAGGCTGCCAAGCAATCTCCTGTACTGATTACATGAAAAGGCACAACCAAGTGGCCAAAATAATGCACCAACACCTTGCTCAAAAGCATTTATTATCTGATAATATTTTGCCTTACTATCAGTATGTTCCTGACGCCGTTTTGGAAAATCCCAGTCACAAGTTGTTATGGGACCGATCAGTTATTACTGATAAAACCATACCAGCAAACCGACCAGATATCGTTCTTGTGGACAAGGAGCAGAAGAGAACCTTCCTAATTGATATTGCAGTGCCCAATTCCCATAATCTGCAACAAACCTGCTGTGATAAGATCACCAAATATCTGCCTTTGGCTGAGGAAATGCGGCAAATGTGGAGACAGGAAAGTGTAGTGGTTCTGCCCATAGTAATTTCTTCTACCGGCATCATCCCCAAATTATTGGCTCGTAATCTACAAATATTGGGAATACATCCTGGTCTACATATCACCATGCAGAAGGCCGTCATCTTGGAGACCTGTTCCATTGTTCGCTCGTTTCTCAATGTGCCACCTTAAGAGAATTAGCCATACCGTCTTGCAAACAAGCCGACGATATGTTGATATGTCCCACTTATGTGGTGAAATGAATGTAGAAATAATAATAATAATAATATCGTATGGCCTCGGATGCCGGGTGCCGGGTGCAAGCTTTGTTACATGACGCCCATAGGGCAGCTTGCATGTCAAATTTTTGACGTTTCTTGGAATTCTATGAAAGTCAAGTAGGTTATATATCTAAGCTCCTTGACACTATAGCGCTTTCTAGTAGAGAAAGGAGGAACTTTTGTGTTGGCGGAAAATCCCGAGATTAATGTTGCCATTATGAACACGGCCTACTGAATTCAAATGGGTTCTTCAACATGCCAAAAACGTATGACTTGCGTGTCGTGATTTTTGTCGCTTTTCATGAATCACTTACCACGGCCAGGAGCGAACTTGAAAGCTTGGGGTTAGTAGACAGACACGATAACCACCTACCCACCGTGGCAAGCACTGAACAGTGATCAACAGACAACGAGAAGTTAGTGTCACGAATGAAGAGGAACCTCCTCAGAAACGGCAACGTAAATTACCAAAGTCCATATCCCTATAGGAATAGAGGAAGGAAAAAGAGCGTTAAAATCCCTCAGGATTGCTTCCTTCGGAGGGCAAGTAAAGCCGGCGGTCCCATGTCATACATTTATGGCATGAAAAAAAAACATCCACTAACTACAATTGTGGAAGCTAAAATGTGTAGGTTAGTTTGATAACGCTATATTATGTCCAACGTTTGCCGCCAGGTTCTGGCTGCGATGGTATCTTTAGCCAAGTTTGCAGCTAGGTGTCGTAGACGGTAGTATTTGATAGCAAAAATAGGAATTCCTTCCACCTGAATCACAGATAACACACACTAATACAGCCATCAAAATTAACACCAGTTATCAGACAGATTCTACACACACACAAAGTACACGGGGCTACATGACCGCGTTGTTGCATCCCCAAAACTGAGGAACGAACCAACCTAGAGGAACGGTATTCATGGAAGGTCCAGTCTATGACTTTAAAGGATATTTTCAGCACTGAGTGTTTTTTCCGTTTGTATGGCTTGGCGTCAAAAATACTTTGCTGTCACCCCAAAGGTCCGATTTCGATTTTATGTCTCGTTTCTGTGAGGTTGTGGGTTCGATTCTCACCTCAGCCATCCAGGAAGTAGTTCTCGTAGTATTGTTTGTTTGCGTCTTCAGTTTTTCGACTGGTTTGATGCATCTCTCCATGCTTCCCTGTTCTGAGTTAATAGTTTCATCTCTAAATAGCTACCAAAAAGCAAAGCCAAGCCAACTCCGCACAGGCCATGGAGGCCATGGAAGTAGTGGAAGGTAGAGACATCCACTCATTGGGACATCGGCACTGGATGGGATGGAGTTGTCAGCTTCAAACCCGGCCGTCTTTGCTCCTAGGAATTACCTTACTACTCATTTTTGGTGTAGGCTGAGTGAACCCCAGGGCTATTTGCGTCTTCGAAAGTGGTAGTTTTACTTCTAAAATCCATTACCTGGGTGAGGATCGAATCCACTCCCTTTCAGTTAGAAGAACAGCGCCTCTACCGACTGCGCCACGCAACCCCCTAAATAGCTACCACAATTTACATATTCTTAAGTTGGTCTACCTCTACAATTCTTATCCTCGATCCTTCCTTCTATAACTAAGTTTGCTATTCCTAGGTGTCATAGTATGTGTCCTACCAACCTATTTCTCTCCTCTCCCACTCATTTTGATACCTCTTCATTTGTAACCCTATCTACCCATCTGATCTTCATCATTCTCCTGTAACACCACATTTCAAACGCTTCTATTCTCTTGTTTTCTGCTGCGCCAACAGTCCAAGTTTCACTTCCATAGAGCTTTCCAGACAAATGCATTCAAAAATGACTTCCTAATACCAAAATCTATATTCGTTGACAACTTTTAGTCGACGCAAATGCCGAGATGGTTCTTAACGTAAGGCCCCGATGATACAGAAGTGGAAAGAATCTTGGATGGGTCACATTCTACGTACGAATTGTCTACTACAAAGAAGAAAAGTAGAAGGAAAAGTGGGAGAGGAAGTAGTCGCAAGAAAATGAAAGAAGATGCTCAGGACAAAGAGAAATTGAGGACGTCCAGTTGAAACCTGTCTGCGGACAGATCTACTGAAAGAGAGAGAGAGATTGCAAAGTAAAAGCAATACATTTTACAAACTATTGTCCTCATAATGTCGATTATTCAGGTGCGTATTGACGTAACTATAACTTTGAAAGAATTACATTTTCATTATTCTTCATGTGATTTGTATGTGCTTTTACAAGGAAAGTTTTCCATTGAAGTTTTGTTGGACAGGCTGATGAAGGGCGAGTGTCAGCCCTCGAAACATGTCCCTGTAAGTAATTAGCAATAAATAGTATTGAAAGGCGGAAATTTTATTATTATTTTAAACTATTGTCCTGTCATTAAATGAAAACTATTTATTAAAACTTTTACGCAAATAATAATAACCCCTGGCACTACAACCCATGAAGGGCCTAGGCTTACCAAGTGACCGCTGCCCAGCCATTTGACCTGCAGATATTGGGGTGACGCGTGATCAGCGCATCGGGTCCCCTCGGCCGTTAATCTTGGTTTCCGTGATCGGGGCGCTTCCTCACTGTCAGACAGCTACTCAATTGTCCTCACGAGGCTGAGTGCACCCCGTTCCAGCCCTCACGTCAGTTTCTAAAATCCCTGATGGAGCCGGGAATCGAACCCGGGGCCTCCGGGCGAGAGGCAGGTGCGGTACCCCAACACCAAGGGGCCGGTAAATACAAGGTGGTTTCAAATAAATTATAAAATATTCAAATATTCCGCCAGGACGTAAACAGGAGACTTATCGTATAGCCGATAGATGGTGCGGCAGACACTCGCAGTATCACCTTAATTGCGGCGTCTCACGGAAACGTGGCCAAATTTTTCCTGTGTAGTGTGTTTCGGTATCTACGTATCGTACCAGTAGGTGAAACGTGGGTGCAGCATGCAGAACACTCCTCTTGTCCGGGACAATGGTGTGCTTATGGTTGATCTCCACATGAACACTAACTGTGGTCTCTCTTCCTTCACATTCCATTAATGGCTAAAGGTTTGAAAACCTCTGGCGGTATTCAAGCTATTGAAGTATCAACGTCGGATCATTCTAGCATAAGCTATGGAAATTCGCAATAACCATTACATTTTAACTTTGATTTAAATAGATAATCCAAATGTAATACAGTGTGTAACATTGGTTTACACCGCTGAACCTTTAGGAAGGAGATATTGTTTTGGTCGCCACCCTTGCAGGTGGTTTACTCGCTTGGCAAAGGGGTAGTTGTGTAGGGGAGTGCTCAGGGAAGGGCGACTTCCTCAAACGGGGTTGTGTGTACTTGATGTGTTGGGGAACGGGGATGGAAATTGATGATGGCCGCTTATGGAGGCTAGTGCGTGAGGGGAGGTGCAGAGTCAGCAACACAGGGCTGGGAAGGACATGCTGGTAAATGACAAGGTCGTGGGCGGTTGACTCATGCCATGGAAAGCAGTGTACTTGCGGTAAATAAAGGATCAGTTTTTCAGAAATCCTTAGGAAAATTTGGGCTAATTCTCGGAAGACAAAATTAATGGTGGTTGATAAAAAGAAACAACCAATTTTAGCTAATATAATGTTAAATGATAGTGCCATTGAATAAGTAACGGAATTTTGCTATTTGGGAAGTGTGATTAATTATGACAACAGATGGATCTCAGAATTTAAGAAAAGAATGGTGTTGGCGAAGAAAACCTTTCAAAATAAGAATAATTTGCTGCTCAATGAGCACCTCAACTTGAAGATAAGGAAGTCATTTCTTAAGACATTTGTTTGGAGTGTGTTGACCTATGGTTGTGAAACATGGACACTTGGGAAAAGAGAAGAATCAAAACTTGAGGCAGTGGTTTTGGAGACCAATGACCCGAACAAGCTGGATGGAAAGAATGACAAATGAGCTTGTTATGAATCAAATTCAGGAGAATCGATGCCTGTTGAACACCATCAATAAAAGGAAAGCAAAATTCATGGAACACATACTCAGACATGACACTCTCCTCCAGGTAATTTTTGAAGAAAATTTTGGGGAAAAAATCCAAGGGGACGACCAAGACAATCGTATCTCAAGAACATTGTCAAGGAGATGGAATGTGACTCGTTTGCCAATATGAAGAGAACTGCTGAAGACCGTAAGAAATGGCCGCAATGACAAGTCTTTTAGCCTTCAGAAGCTGCTGCTGATGATCCCTTGGGAGAATGTTGTCTCTAAAGGTCTTGCAGTCCCGTAGGCTACACCGTACGGGCGAGCAGCGTCCCATCCGTTGAACTGGTCCTCTCATGACTATCCCACTCGATTAGTTGTACGACCCAGGAGCTCACATCTAGTAGGAAGTGGGTTGGCGACCACGGGGCCCCAGTTGAGTCCGGCATTGCTTCCACTTACTTGTGCTAGGCTCCTCACCGTCTTCTTTCCTGTCGACCTCTCTTGGTCAACTCTTGTTCACTTCCTACCCCGACGGTATTAGGGTATCCGAGGCCTCTTCCTTTCCCGCCTTAATTGACCCTAGTCTCATCTTTCCTGATACACTCCTTCTGCGAGGGGTCAGCCCTCTTTTTCTTTTCATGTTATCTCCTGCCTTCTGCTCAAGGCCCTTAAGGAGGCAGGGTGTATGTAGCCCCACCACTTCTGGTGCACCCTGGATAGTGCTACACCCTCAAGGGCTGGCAGGTGAGTTCGGGAGTTGGCGATCCCGAGGGATTACTGAGCTGGGTCCATATGTTCCCTCTTTCCACTGACTTTGGAGTGGGCCCTCTCCTTTTGCCCCCTTGCCTACCTGCCTTTCATGGCTCTCCTTCCTTCCATGTCCATGAATCCTCATTCTTCGTGGGTTGAGGGCATTTTTTTCTTCGTGTTCTTTATTTGTTTACCATTTCTTCTTCTAGTATGTAAGTCTGTAGTTAGTAATAGTTTTCATTCTCATCTCATCTTTCACTATCACCCAAACCATTATGTGCCGATAACCTAGATGTTAGTCCCCTTAAAACAAAATTATCATCAACATCTCATTATTTGTAGGTTTTGGTCGTGTTAGAATGGTCAGCAGTTTACCCTTCCGTGTGTTCCTGTTTCTTCACATTTGTTACGTTATGCCTTGCTCAATGAATGTTTATACCGGGAGCTCGGCGTGTGGGTATTTAGCGCGTCGGCGTGAAATGTTTAATTTAGGGGTTAAATCACATGCAGTAATCTTCCTTTTACAGCTTGGTATGCCCTCTCAGTTTTACATATATTTAGTGTAAATTTAGTATTCTAGGGTGCGCTATGATTGGGTTTATAACAATACTAGCTGAAGTACCCGTGCTTCGCTACGCGTCATAAATAAATTAAAATGTGAAGGTGACAGTTAAAACAGGGGATAGGCGAGGTGCTGCGCGGAGGGGGTTAAGGATGGAACATTTTGTCCAACTACACCGCTCGGCGTTGACCGTGTTTTATAGCACATATTTAGGTTTTAATCGCTAACCATTGGAGATACACGAAAAGTGATAAGGACCTTTCGGATAGAAAATTAAATTTTAAACCTCGTATATGCCACCAAGAGTTTGCTATTTCTTAGCGTTCTCTTCTTATTTGAAATGGAAATATGAACGTTTGAAACCATAGGGTGTAGTGATGTCACTAAATAAAACGCCATCTTTAAATAGTGCAAAGTATCGAAATTAAAAGTAGCTTATATGTTAACCAGGTAAATCAGCTACTTCCATGTAAAATTTGATGGAAATCGGACCAATGGTTCTTGCGTGATTGAGTAATACATAGACACACCATCACATTTTTAGCCTATTTTCAATTTGGAAAAAAATAGGCTTATGAGATCACCTTTAGTCCTTGTGTGTGTGTCTGTGTGTGTGTGTGAGAGAGAGAGAGAGAGAGGTGCGTGTGCCCCCCCCCCCCTAATACCTTCTAAACGGCTGGAGCGATTTCAATGAAACTAGGTAAGTTCATAGCACTATTCCGGACGACCCCGACCGTGCCCTTCAAATTTTGTTACGTCTCACCAATCCAACATGGCGGCTGTGCGAATTATTTCACCTGCATTCAATATCTCCGAAACTATTCCCGATATCACCCTGGATTTTTTACGGTGATAAAGGGAACTACTATAAATTCACCTATGTGACCTTTGAAAAACTGGTAACTAAAAAACCAACATGGCGTCCACTCGAATTTGCGACATTTAAATAGAAGTTTCTCGCGATTTAACCAACCAAACGCAATAAAACTTGGTACAGTATATGTTTATACAGATTGTAATGCACCGACATCTAACTTTGTTCAATTGTTTACATAACCACAAGATGGCGGATGTGCGAAATATTTCACCGGCATTCTATACCTCTGAAACTATTAGCGTTATCACCCTGAAATTTTGTACGGAGATAAAGGGCATTACTGGAAGTTCATCTATAAGATTTTCAAAAACCGGTTAACTACAAAACGAACATGGCGGCCAAGCGAATTTGAAAATTTTAAATAGACCTTTCTCGCGATTTAATGATCCAAACGCAATGAAATCTGGTACAGGGAATGTTTATACACATTGTAATGCACTGGTATCTAATTTAGTTCAATTGTTCACATAACCTTGAGATGGCGGCTTTGCGAATTTTCAAAATTAGGTTTTTATTTCTTGTGTCGTAATCATGCGATCAAAGTGAAAGTTTGAATAATGAACCTACGCAATAATTTTCCTTTAATGGTACATGACTCTATGGCCTATACATTTAACAATCTAACATGGCGACCATCCGAAATATTTAGATGGCTCTGAATATCTACGAATTTATTATAGCAATCAAACTGAATGATTTTATGTTCATAGGGGCTATGAACTTAAGTTCACCTATAGGACTTTAAATAACCTGGTGATCACAAATCCAACATGGCGGTGACGCGAAGTATAAATATTCACATGGACGTTTATCGCAATTTAACCATGCGAGTGCAGTGAAGCTTGGTACAGTAAATCCTTACACGAATGTTAATCCACTGGCATCTAATTTATTTCAATTGTTTCCATAACCACAAGATGGCAGCTGTGCGAAATTTTAAAATCTCCTTGTTACTTCTTGTGTCCTAATCATGCGATTGAAGTTTGAATGCTACACGTACATAATAATCTTCATGTAACAGTACATAACTCTAGGACCTATATAAAATCCAACATGGCGACCGTCCGAAATATTTAGTCGGTTCTCAATATCTACGAGTCTATTACAGCAATCAAACTGAATTAACATTAGTAGGATATATGAAAATAGGCTGTATAGTTCCTCACGGAACTACTTGTTATATATGAGTATAGATAATGCTGTGGAACCTATTAGCTCCCTCATCGAGGAAATGCTACGATATTCTGCAAATTTTGCTCTCTCAGTGGGGTCCAGACGGGGTGTACCCAATATGGTACACCAGGGCACAACCCCGCAACAGGCACGGGAGAATCCTTGAAGCTTTCTCGGGCAATACACTTGGTTGAAATTTTCTATAATTTCAGAATACCGAATTTGTACTGCAGTATAATGTTGGGATTGCATAGCAGTGTTGTGTATTGCAGGTTGCCGAGCACTGGACGGCGGGCTGGGTGGCGCCATGAAGCCGGCCGGGAGATTCGGAGACTTCAACTGCGACTCGCCCTGGGCTCTTCTGGACTCGGCCGCTTCGGCCATGCGCAGTAAGCACGGCGAGAACATCGAGTTCGTGCTGTGGACAGGGTGAGTCAACCTGTTCTACTCTACATCCAATGCTCTAGCCTGATACGTGTTACTAAGTTTGTAACCAACCTTCTTCGAACATTCGTCTATCCACACTGGAGTTGGGCAAAATACTCGAAATGTATTTTCAATACAAAATCAAAATGCAATAACTGAATCCTTGAAAACACAACATTGTGTTTTAAAATAAAATTGAAAACACTGAACACATTCAGTAAAGTTTGCTTGCAAACCATTGACTTGAAAAAAACTTAATTGTATGGAAATCTTCTTCGCTGGAAGTGTTAGGTATTTTCCGTTTTTTTTTTTTTTAAGTATTTTGTATTCTGAATAAATCAGTTATTGTATTTTGTATGCTTGTGTCGAAGAAACATTTTATGAGTATTTTGCCGAACTCTGATTTCCACCACGGCATTGCCTCACAGTTTGCCACTGCCCTCAGGAAACCTGTATTATAGAGTATTATTTATTTGTACAATGTTAGTCTGCCTAAGTGTGACAAATTATCCCATAACAATATGAATATTACAACAGATCTGGGAGTTTTATGGAGTTCCTCCTTTTCGTATGGAGTACCTGTCCTCCAACACGCTGTCATCTAGCGTCCATACAACTACAAGCAATATCCACTAACTACTTGTGTTGTTTCTCAAACACTAACTTCGTACCTGAGCTCGCTATAGCTTTACGTTGTATGAACAAAGGTTGTTTAGAGATTCATTCTCCCCACCGTCTGGGAGAAGGTACAAAATAGGCTATAGAATCAGCTGGAACAGATACAACAAAAGTCAATATCTCAAAATCAATAACACGGTAAATCAACCTTAAGCAGTATACGCATCAGAAACCTGAGGGAAGTATTTGGCGCTGTGTGCATAGAGGGAGACTGGTCCCACGAGTGATACCAACATCCGAGAAAATACAAGAGCTGTATTTTTATTTTTATTCAAGTTCCAATGGACTGTATAAAAATAACAGATTGGCATACCAAACGGATTTTACTACTAAATAATCGCTTCTTTTATTCTTATGTCTCAACATAACGGTCAAAACGATTGAAACATGTGTCGTTATCGTTACACCAGCTTTCCAATGCCCTCAGCTAAACATTCTGTCGCCACTGAGGTGGGTATGTCTGGAGAGTCTCCTGAAGTGTTTCCTTTTTGGCAAGGCGTTGCCGCTCAACCACACCTTCAGTTCTAGAAAAATATGAAAATCATCCACGACCGCACTGTGCCAACGTTACAATCGACTTTTTCAAAGAATTCAAGTGTGAAGTTTTGTACCATCTGGCGTTTAGTCCAAACCAGCACTGAATGATTTTCACCTTTTTAGAGAATTGAAGGTTTGGTTTGGTGGCAACCCCTCGCCAAAAAGGAAACACTTCAGGAGACTGTATAGACGTACCCATCTCAGTGGCGGCAGAATCTTTTGCCGAGGGCATTGGAAAGCTGGTGTAACGATACGACAAATGTTTCAATCGTTTTGGCGATTATGTTGAGACATAAGAATAAAACAAGCAAACATTTAGTAGTAAAATCAGTTTGGTATGTCATTCTGTTATTCTTATACAGTCCATCGGAACTTGAAAAAAAAATAGCCACTATTAGACACTATTAGGAAAAGACGATTAACATGTTATGGACATATTCAAAGAATAAACAATGAAAGTCTTTGTCCATATTACTGACCAGTGGGTTCGTACCCAAGCGTCGGCCGTCCTTGAGATGGTTTCCATTACCAGGTTCATTGACTTCTCTGTGAAGCTTGAAGCCTCGCCATAGAATCGGGAACACACAAGTGTTCATTCCCGTTGGTAACATTTCACAATACAGGCCACGCTATTTTCTTCACATGTAGTGCGTGAAAACATGATCCGTGCTCGTATTATGGCGCTGTAACATGATTGAATTAGCGTTACAATCAATAAAATCTAATGAACACGCATTGGCCAACCATAATAATCATCGTTAACGAGGCAGTGTTGCAATGCTAGCACATGGGAAACACTCTGTTTATTTCCGGTTTCAAACAGGTTTGCCATATGTACCACATTGGCATGGAAATACTGGTAGAAGACCCCCCAGGGGCTCACATCTAGTGGGATGTGGGTTGGCGACCACGGGACCGCAGCTGAGTCCGGCATTGCTTCCACTTACTTGTGCCGGGCTCCTCTCCGTCTTCTTTCCTGACGACCTCTCATGATCAACTCTTGTTCTCTTCTGACCCCGACGGTATTAGGGTTTCCGTGGCCTAGGGAGTCTCTCACTTTCCCGCCTTAATTGACTCTTGCCTCATCTTTTCTGATACCCTCATTCTTCTAGGAATGAGCCTTTTTTGTCTCATGTTATCTCCTGCCTCAAGGGCTCACGGCTGGTGAGATGGCGACCCCGATGGATTGCTGAGCAGGCTCCGTTTCGTCCCCTTTTTCCTCTAACCTTGGGGCGGACCCTCTGCTCTTTCCCTATCTGCCTTTCATGGCTCCCCTTCCTTCAAAGTCCCTCAATCCTCATTCTTCGAGGGTTGAGGGCATTCCTTTTTTTCCTGTTCTTTATTTACCTTATCCTTTATTGATGTGTACCATCTTTCCGCTCGGTTGCTGGATAGTTTTGTGGGAGTGATTTTGAAAATTGGGGACGGAAGAGGATCGGAACGATCGAGCTGGCAGTGGTGGATCAAACGGAAGTATGCACTGCCCACTCGATCGATCAAACGGAAGTGTACTAGCTCGCAGTGGTGGACAACGGAAGTATGCAATGCCCGCTTGATCGATCGAATGGAAGTGTGCCCTAGCTGGCAGTGGTGGATCGATCGGAAGTATAAGACGCACAGCCAACTCGATCGATCCAGCTGGCACTGGTAAGAGAAACAATCAGCGCGCGGTGTCGAAAATTGATACCTTGACGCACTCTCGGCCATGTGGAATGTATATGACATACTGAACGGAAAACGCTCATGCGAACTGTGGTGTCAAGTGATTTAAACAAATGACATGGTACATGTTCGAAGTCTTCGTATCAGTATTTTTAAATGGTAAAATGCCTTAATATCAAACATTGTAAGTAGTCGGCATTGCATTGGCATAAGACATTTTAAACTCAATGTCACTCAGGAACATTATCGAAACAAGCAAAATATAATTGATACTTAATTCCGTAATGCAGTGTTATTGGAACGTGGAAATAAGTCACCATCTTGTGAACAATATTTGCGTAGTCGAAATAGCCGTGGGGTTATTGCGTATGACTGTGAATCTAGAGATCTTGGGTTCGAATCCTGGGCGGGGTAGATATTTTTGCTACCAGATTATCATTTTAAACGATATTTATCATTTCAATATGACTAATTTTAACAGAATCCATATGAAATTACGTGTTGGTTGTGAATCAAGAGGACCTGTTTTTAAGGAATTTAAGGTTATGAGTGGTGTCGCGTCTATTAATGTAGTTGACCCATATCATATTCTTTATTTAGGCTAGTGCTGGTGGAAGCTACAATCATCTAATAAAATGAGTTCCGTATTATAAACTACAATATCTGCATAAAATACCGGTGTATCAACAATTTCACGTGAGGTTTCTTCTATGTCAGATGTTACACATATGCGACTACTGTAAGGCTCGTAATTTTTTTTATTACCATTTCTCCTTCTGGTATGTAAGTCTGTAGTTAGTATTAGTTATAGTTTTCATTCTCATCTCATCTTTCACTATCACCCAAATCATTAGGGGCCGATAACCTAGATGTTAGGTCCCTTAAAACAACAATTATCATCATTATCACTAGTAGAAGAAGATGCATGCAAAAATTTGGGCATTCTCGTAAGGAGTGTTATGAAATGGAGTAGTCGTGTAGTATGTGTAGTTTCTAAAGCTTGCAAATCCCTGTACGTTGCAATGAGGGTATTAAAAGGAAGTAGCACCTCTGCTAAATAATTATTGACACTTGTAAGACTTATTCTGGAATACACCTCAGTGGTTTGGGATCCATATGAATTAGGGCTCATTAATGAGTTGGAAATGGTACAAAGAAAGGCCGCTAGATTTGTGCTCAGTGACTTTAATCCCAGGAGCAGTGTGAGCCGTATGTTAAAGAAACTTGGGTGGGAATCACTGGGGCTAGGAGAGTGAAATCTAGACTCTGCATTATGTACAATACGTATACAAATCAACCAGCAACCGAATGGGGAAGCCCACTTACATGAGTAGGAGTGATCATCCTTTCAAAGTTAAGGGTCGACCACAGCGTACAAATTATGGTAATTATGATTTCGTAAACCGTGCCATTGATATCGGGAGTCTTAGAGCCTTTTCCCAAACATATAGGTGTGTTTAATAAAACACTGACGATTTGTGTAAATACTCCAGTTTAATTGTTATTGAATTGATATGTATAATTGTTTATGTTCGACGATGTCAATACGTAAATATTATATATGTCAAAAAATGCATCATAATGTGGGTTATTAAAGTTCTACTTTTCATTATAACACAGTTTTTCCATCCTATCAGAGCTCAATATTTTGATTCATTGACCAGTGAGGTAAGATTAGCTTCTGACAAAAATCCAACATGTCGGACGTGAATTACATGATTTGAAAGTTGACAATGTAGCCTATATTGGATCAACCATTGTACTTACAATGCATAAACAAACTGGGCAATATTGCAAAAGAAATGGCACTGTACCTTAATATCCGCAACTCCAATTTTTACACATTCGTAAGATTTCGCCGACAATTTTAGTGAATGCTGTTGTTGACATAAACACACACCATAACGTCATGGAGAAAGCATGCGTATGACATTAGTTCCATGGAAATTATAATCCAGCTGTCTGTTCAGTCAATGGAATTCTTACGCGAAACTTTTCCGCCAGATGTCATAACTGCTCTATTTGGGACTCAATTGATTTGCTCTCCGTTGACATTCTATACGCATCGAATTTGAAGAATAACGAGTTGATAATACGATACATTTTTATTTTAAAGCGTTTGTTACAGCATATTTGTTGTGTTATTTGGTCAAAATAACAAAATGATCCAACATAGTACCTGTGCGCTATCACTTGGTGCTACTTCAGGATAAACAATGATTCAAAGCTTTGGGATTCGTTATTGGGTAGAGAGCAAATGCTGAGCCCGCACAATTCCCAAGAAGAAGAATTCAACCGACAGAATCTCGACAGATATTTTATGAATATTTATGTTAGAACATACAATAAAGTTATAATTATCGTCGAACATAAACAGTCGTATGCAACCCACCTATAATGGTAATTGAAACAATCGTATGTAAATAATAAAACACGCTTCGCTCGTTTTATAAACATACTCGTGTCTTAATTATTGCCATTATAGGCTCGTTGCATAATGTACTATTATTTGTTATGTATGCCCAATTTGCCACTGGGGGACACACCGCCAATTTAAAATAAATAAATAAATAAATAAATAAATAAATAAATAACTGAATGAATGAATGAGTTCCGAGCAGTCGGTAACTTCAAAATATGTCAAACCTCTCCATGAACACATGGCTTTACTGCCTGGGGCCGTGTGTTGCCATGATAATTATGCGGAAAGTGGCCAAATTACGGTAAATGTTGGGATAGAGCCTCCTAAAGAAAAACAAGAAGTTCCGTGACGAACTAAAGAGCCTACTTTTCTTAAAATTTAAGATTCTTGCTAATCTATATAGACCTATCAAGAATAATGACGAAATTAAGTTGGTAATATCGAAATTTATAATTAGTTCGAAATACTGTATACCTGGCATAATGTAGGCTAATAGAGCTCTACAGTTGGCAGTTTGGTGACTGAATATTCTTAGTTCCATCTCTTAAGGCACAGAATACAAAATTTGGTTGAAGTTCAATGGATAGCATGGACGTTACTTGCAGTTAGACATTGGATCTATCCACGCGCGTAAAATCATGTTGGCAACAATGTCATGCATGTGTTGGTCAGAAATAATATGAAATATTATGATCTCTTGTTGTGCCAATTTTGGATGAAATCCATTTGTTAGTATAGAAGTTACATGCATTTTAAAATTGGACCTATCAGCAAACATAGAGTGATGTTGGCAGCACTAACGTACATTTGTTTCTCCAAATTAACCTAGAATGTCAGGTGCTATACGTGTGCAAATTTTAAAGCTGTTGGCTTTCATACTTTTTGATATGTTAATATTAGAGTAAACAAGAAGTTCCGTGACGAACTAAAGAGCCTACTTTTCTTAAAATTTAAGATTTTTGCCAATGATTAATCTATATGGATCTATCTAGAATAATGACGAAATTAAGTTGGTAATATCGAAATGTTTAATTAGTTCGAAATACTGTATACCTGGCATAATGTAGCCTAATTGAGAACTACAGTTGGCAGCCCTGGTGACAGAATATATTCTTAGTTCCATCTCTTAAGGTACAGAATTAAATTTGGTTGAAGTCCAATTAATAACATGGACGTTACATGCAGTTAAACATTAGATCTAACAGTGCGCGTAAAATCATGTTGGCAAAAATGGCATACATGGATTGGTCAGAAATAAACTGAAATAATATGATCTATTGTTGTGTCAATTTTGAATGAAATCCATTTGTTAGTATAGAAGTTACATGCATTTTAAAATTGGACCTCTCAACAGGCTTAGAATCATGTTGGCAGCACTGGCGTAGGCCTATATTAGTTACTCCAAATTAATCTAGAATGCCAGATACTATACGTGTGCAAAGTTTAGAGCTAATGGCTTGCATACTTTCAGATATATTGATATTTGGGTAACAAAAATAGAGACAGTATTTATTAACAGTTGGCAGCCCTGGTTACTCTTAAGAATCGGCATAGTCATATCTATTAAGGTACACATAGCACACACGAAATTTGGTTGAAATCCAAATGAGAGTATAGAAGTTACATATATTTAAAGTTGGACCTCTCAGCAGGCTTAGAATCATGTTGGTAGCACTGGCGTATATGAGTTACTCCAAATTAATATAAAATGTCAGGTATTATACGTGTGCATAGTTTAATGATGTCGGCTTTCATACTTTCTCATACATGGATCTTTGGATTTAAAAAAATTGAGAGCATTTATTAACAGTTGGCAGCCCTTATGGCTCTTAAGAATTCACTCAGTCATATCTGTTTATGTGCACATAGCACATACGAAATTTGGTTGAAATCCAATTGATAGTGTAGAAGTTATATGCATTTAAAATTTGGACCTATCAGCAGGCTTATAATCATTTTGGCAACACTGCCATTTATGGCCTCCTGGAAATTAAACTGCAATATTATTATCTATACGTGTGCCAATTTTGAAATAGCTCCCATTCATACCTTCCAAGATATCCAACATGGAGCTCAAATTTCAATTGCGATTTTTCAGCAGTTGGTAGCACTGCCATCATTTTCAAATATAACCGTGAGATATTCAGGTATAGATCTTTACTGCTACCAAATTTTGTTTCGATTGCTGCAGCCGTTTAGGAGTTGATAGGGACACAGACACACACACACACAGCCAGCCAGACAGACAGAAGGACAGACAGACACACACAAAAAAATTGCCCGATCTCATAAGTCTACTTTTTCCTCATTTTTGCAAAATGTGAAAATTAGACTAAAAATATAGACAGCATTTATTAACAGTTGGCAGCCCTGGTTGCTCCTAAGAATAATCTTAGTGTTATAAGTTATGGTACTCATAGCACATGCAGAATTTGGTTGAAATCCAATTGATAGTAGAGAAGTTACACGTATTTAAAAATTGGTCCTATCAGCAGGCTTAGAATCATGTTGATAGCACCGACGTACATAAGTTACTCCAAATAAATCTAGAATGTCAGGTACTATACGTGTGCATAATTTAAAGCTGTCGGCTTGCATACTTCCTGATATATTGGTATTTGGACAAGAAAATAGAGAGAGAGAGCATTTATTAACAGTTGGCATCCCTGGTGGCTTTTATGAATACGCTCAGTTATATCTGTTTATGTACACATAGTACATACGAAATTTGGTTGAAATCCAATTGATGGTGTAGATGTTAAATGCATTTAAAATTTGGACCTATCCGCAGGCTTAGAATCATTTTGGAACCACTGCCATGCATAGTCTCCTGGAAATTAAACTGAAATAGTATTATCTATTGTACCCATTCGTCATCATATGGAACATGTGTTCGTATCCCAGCTAACTCACGGTCTTTCGAGGCATGGGGCGTTCAACCCACTATACGAGCACATATTCAGGATTTGAGTCTGTCAGGTGACTTCTCTACTTGAAAGAAACAACATATTCCTAAATATAACATTTAATGGTACTAATTCATGGCAAAACACAACACAAAACACAAAAAAAATATTGTACACTTACTTCCCACAACAAAAATCAAAATTATCTGTGAGTCTCTTCTCATCAAGATTGGTGCTCCACCGCACTCATATCTATCCTAAACATCCTATTGTTGATACTCTTTGACATTTGCGAGTGTCCATATTGTTCTTCACGTGGCACAGTTTAACACAAATTTGAATATCACAACACAACAAACACAAATTACATTTAAATGACATTAAATATGCAATTATTAAATATTTATCCGTTTTGACACGGATCATTTACTTTAAATAACATTGATTCATTAGCTTATGCCTTGTTAATAAGTGTTGCCTTATCGCACGTGTCGTATTCTTTTCCCATAAGTTTCAAACGCTGAAGTGGTACACTTTCCCATCCAAAAATACACATAGTTACAGACATTTTATAGCTTCACCATACAACGATTTTCTGGGTCTGGTCAAATCATTATCGTTACAAACGTGTCATATCCCCTAATTACGCTACCCGTATGAATAAATTAGCATGAACTGGGAAAATACCCTTTACAAAAATCCTTCCATTTATTTGGTGCAGTTAGTTTCTCCTCGGAGAATAACTTGGCCAAATGTCATCCGATTATTTCATTCCAACATTACATATGTATGGAAACAGTGCATCTAATTCAATTGATACTATCATATCAAGCACATCTTAATTACTTTTCGAAATATCGAGATTCTTCCGTGTCCCACTATAATCTTAGAAGAAAAGGATCTGGTCTATTGACTTCCTTTCGTGCGAGCAATGGATTTGTCACGGGCCGTCCTATGCAAGATGGCTGCCGGGTTAGTGGATTATACCAGCTACCCCGCCTGACTTCCCGCATGGCCATATGCTCACTCAATGGTGCAGCCGTGCTAGAGGTCCCTGATTGGATCGTGTCATTACGAATTGAGTCAATCTAATTATTTAATACCTACACTTAGAGTATTTAATGGGCTCATATCGGCTCCTAATTATTATTCAAGGCAAGGGATGAATCACAAAATAGCTTCGCCGTTCTATGGTCGTAATCAGTGGCTTTGCGCGCGTCTCAGCTGAGTTTCAAATTGTTATCTCACTGGACGGGCATGCATATAACTAGAGGAAATCCACGTTTCCTACACGAAGAACCATTTGTCTTACCTCTAAGGGCAGATCAATTAATATATTGGCCTACCTAGGGTGCCTAGCAGTTATCCCTGGCGGCGAAAACTCTGCTAACAGTGGATACAGACAGACTCTGTCCCAACTCTGTTGCGATTACTCATGTATGCTCTAGGGCAATACTATATCGTAGCTTCGAAGATTAGCCTACTATATTTGACAACGCGCGAACTATTTTCGGATGATCCCCGCAACTCATTGACGTAAATTTCTTGATTCTACGTTACATGCTCGCTGATCGCGGCTCAAACAATATTTCTTACAGATGACTCAATTCCTAAAGCACTCACGTCCTCTATACATTTACTCATAAGCAAAAGTTCTACGTAGCTCCAAAACAAGCATTAATTTACTGGCATTTACATTGACTATCTTAATGGCTCTCAAATACAACCATGTAGAATATACCATAATAAAACATTTATCTAACATTTCAATGACACTGAAACGCTCTCTTTATCTCGATATTTATCTTTCTTTCTTACTTTTCACAATAACACAGTATTCTTACACTAGATATGACACACTTTGCACGTACTATATGCCTGACATGCCGATTTATATATTTCTTATTGTTACCGACCCCAGATTATTTCTATTATTTAACGTTACCGTTACTTTCATCAATGTCTTACGCCTAAATGGTCGTAAGCTTGTCATCCTCAAAGCCATATTTTTACCAAAATACGAGGGATGTGATCTCGTACATAAATGACTTAATTCTTAATCGTTCAGGAAATGATTCGTTGTATGGTGAGCTATTAAATCATATCAACATATTAGATTTGTACTCACTTTCATTCTTGCTGGATTAGTCCAGCATGACAGCCATTTGCCCGCCATAATGCTTGCTTTAAGCCATCATGATATTTTTCACACGTCACATTGCATAGAATTTACACATGGTAATTATATCTTTCACTACTGGCATTTTCACTTTAACACAATACACATTATTTTACCATATGAACATAAACACTTTTAAAGATCACTGTAATATAACTTTATACACAATTTTCACACACGGATCCTTGATCGGATTCCCACTATCGCGTGACCTCAGATATGCGATGCAGCTACATTCTGACAACCGCTGGTCTCCTTGAAAGTCTATCTTGCGTGTGTGTGTTCGTCTCCCGTCACTTACAGTTAATGTCTCCTCTACTGA
Organism: Meconema thalassinum; assembly: GCA_946902985.2. Classification (NCBI taxonomy): domain Eukaryota; kingdom Metazoa; phylum Arthropoda; class Insecta; order Orthoptera; family Tettigoniidae; genus Meconema; species Meconema thalassinum. Next base: position 296,660,313 of record OX336396.1, on the reverse strand, counting down.
AAAGTTGTTCAATCCTAGATCACAACTACTTGTGATGCCTTCCAGGTTCCCGTAACTGTAGTGTTCATTACAATAGTATGTGTTATTTTACCCTTGATAACACTTCCTGTGGTTATGTTCATTGTCTGTAAACATCATCCTAAAATATCTCTACGCTGTACTGATTCGATACTCGCGTATACTGTTGCTTATACGTCTGCTGTAGACTAATTATCATATAATGCAGAATTACTGTTATTAAGCTGCGTGTTCATTACTAATACACTGAGCGTCAATACTTCATAAATTCCGCGCACTTTCTTGCATGATCCGACAGCGTGTCACCCCACGAGTTGAGTCAAGAAGAACTGACTCTCTGCTTCAGTTTCCCCCCTATAAAGCTTCCTGATGAAAAGTAATTCACTGGATTTCCAGGAGCGACTCTCTTCTTAAAATAATCTGTTTTCAGACAAAGTGAATTGTGGTTCTTACTTGTCTATTCATGGAGGTTCCAAATTCACTCGCGTGCAGGCAATTGCTTCGGCCAATTAATTATAATTAATTGCTTTCTTCCATGGCGTCATGATGCTACTTCGGTTCTTCCCCTACAGCTACACGACAAATCCTGACTCTGCCGCGGATTAGGTCTGTGCATAAGCTCCTTTTTAGATGCAGGCTTTAATTTAGGCGTGTGGACACTCCTAAGTTATCTTCCCTAGAATATGTCCATCTGGGTGTAAGTTTCATCTCAATTCATTGCTCCATTTGGCCGTAATTAATTAATTTATGTGGGCGACCACCCCCACTCCGCTTCTCTGCCTTGTAAGACTGTGGTTCCCAAAGCCATTAATCTTTGGTTGCTCCCCCAGTGCCGTCGAAAAATAGTTCCTTAGCGTCACCTAGTAACACCCCCACGCTAACCACGATTTGTCAACTGTCAAGTTGGCCCGATTTCTTGAGCTCTTAGCATCTTAAACGTACATAGGCTTGTATTTTCTACAATATCCCACCTTTAATGCAATAATATTCCCGTTCTGGCCGTGAAATCATGCTGTTATAATTATATACAGTTATAACTCATTGTTCCTCGGGTTCACTGTGGCTGTTCCCCCTCAGAGATCAATGGTTCGATTCTTCGCAGAATCATGGGCCTGGTCTTTCTTTAATAAAGACCCCGGTTCGATGCTAGTCAGCCGTGTCCCATTGGGCACACTATATGTGTGCATATTTTGGAATAACTCCCATGCATACCTTCCAAGATATCCAATATGGAGCTCAAATTTCATTTGCGATTTTTCAGCAGTTGGTAGCACTGACATAACTTTCAAATATGGGCTTGAGATATTAAAGTATAAATCTCTACTCATACCAAATTTGGATTCGATTGCTACAGACGTTTAAGAGTTGATGTGGGGGGGGGGTGGACACACACACTGCTAGACAGACAAACAGACAGATAGACAGACCGACCCACACACATTTTCCCAGATCGATCTCATAATTCTACTCTTTCCTCATTTTTGCAAAATGCGAAAAGTAGGCTAAAAATCCCTCTCGGCACGCCGGAAGAAAAATAATTCAAATTCACAAAATTTGCCAACTGTAGAATACCTACAAACTTTTCGCATGTTTTGCAAACGAGAAGCCGGTAGAAAGCAACACTAAACCAAACCAAACCCCGTGCCACTATAGCCCATGAAGGGCGTAGGCCTACCAAGCGACCGCTGCGCAACCATTTTGCCCGCGTGGTCAGCGCGTCGGGTCCCCTTGGCCGTTAATCTTAGTCTCCGTGACCGGGGCACAGTCACACTGTCAGACAGCTGCTGATTTGTGCTCACAAGGCTGAGTGCACCCCGTTCCAGCCCATCACATCAGTTTCTTGAATCCCTGACGGAACCAGGAATCGAACCCGGGACCTCCGGCTCCGAGGAGTGCGCGCTACCCCAACACCTCGAGGCTGGCGTAAATAGCACCACTACCACTCAATATCATGGTACTCTCTGATAGAAAATGAAAATCCACAGCCTACTTCCAGACGACCGGCCGGGTCAGGAATGGAATGAATGAATCCCCCATCTAGCGGTGAGGATATGAACAGTGCCAGCTGCCGAAGCCTGTCGCACTCCTCTGAGGCAATGATTAAAGGAATGACAGATGAAATGAAATGGTAGCGGAGAGTGTTGCTGGAATGAAATTTTTGTTAGGGAAAACCGGAGTACCCGGAGAAAAATCTGTCTGCCTCCGTTTTGTCCAGAACATATCTCACATGGAGCGACGGGGATTTGAACCACGGACCCAGTGGTGAGAGGCCGGCGTGCTGCCACCCAAGCCACGGAGGCTGCCGCTCTCTGAAAGAAAGAATTAAAATGTACCTAATAAGAGTAAACTAATACTACTACTTGTTCTTCTTCCAGTGATTCTGGCAACCGATCAATTAGCAGTTCCTTGGAGAGTTACACAAGGAAGAAGAGAGTGTTTTCAGCCCTCCTGAACATCAAAGATTGTGTTCTACTAAGTAATAACTCTTGTAGACAGTTGGCAAGCCATGTTTAGGCTCTGGCAGCTACAATGCAAAGAAACTCTATAGTGGCGGGTCATGACGTAGTAGTTATCCCCATAAACTACTCTCCTCTACACTGTGATGGCGGGTCATAGCGTAGTAGTTATCCCCATAAATAAAATTACACTCCTGTACACTACGATGGTGTGGACGACGGGTAATTTTAAGGCAAGTATTATTTCTCTTGTCTTTCTCGAGTAAGACATTTTACAGTATCTTCTCAAACGAAAAGAACAAGAAAGGAGATTAAAAATAAATAATAGCTAATTGGAGATGTTAATTATTGCCGTCAGCGAGACAAGTCCCTTAACAAGCTCTCTTATTAAAAGTCTGACGCAAGTACTCAAGAGAAACAACAGATATTATTTGTGATATTATAACTGACGTTGAACGACTACAACGTTAATACGCCGGCAATTGTGGCTGTAAATTTGGTATATAGATGTGGTGAGTAGAAGTCTCAATTCTATAAGGTGCGTTCAAAAAGTAACGAGCCGGAGGCATAATTACAGAAACCAGTACCTGCTTGTTAGAAGTATTGGCCTTGGCTGTTAGGCACTTGTCCCACTGTGACACGAGGCGGTGAATGGCTGTCTCATAAAATTCCCTGGGCTGCGATGTGAACCAGTTCCGCACGTACAGCTGGACGTCGGCGTCCGAGGTGAATCGTTGACCCCGCAGAGCCCTTTTCAGGGGACCAAACATGGCGTAATCACAGGAAGAGAGAGTTCTGGACTGTATGGAGAGTGGCCGAGAACCTCCCATTTGAATTTCTGCAGGAGTGCGGTGACTGTGTTGGCCGTATGAGGTCGTGCATTGTCGTGGAGCGACCACGGCGGCTATGGCGTTCACTGTCACTCGGCGGTCCTGGGTAATGAGTGCATCAACCAGCTGGACGTTGTCATCGGTAATGCGGGGGGGGGGGGGGGGGGGGGGCGGCAGAAAGGTCATCATCGGCTAACGACACCCGTCCTTCCCTGAAGCGCTTGTGCCACGTCTTGACCCACCCATCATGGCTCCACAACTGCACAACCACCCATCATGCCTCCACAACTGCACAACCACCCATCATGGCTCCACAACTGCACAACCACCCATCATGGCTCCACAACTGCACAACCACCCATCGTGGCTCCACAACTGCACAACCACCCATCACGCCTCCATAACTGCACAACCACCCATCATGGCTCCACAACTGCACAACCACCCATCACGCCTCCACAACTGCACAACCACCCATCATGGCTCCACAACTGCACAACCACCCATCACGCCTCCACAACTGCACAACCACCCATCATGGCTCCACAACTGCACAACCACCCATCATGGCTCCACAACTGCACAACCACCCATCATGGCTCCACAACTGCACAACCACCCATCATGGCTCCACAACTGCACAACCACCCATCATGGCTCCACAACTGCACAACCACCCATCATGGCTCCACAACTGCACAACCACCCATCATGGCTCCACAACTGCACAACCACCCATCATGGCTTCATTGACCAGCATCTCCAGAATGGCTTTGAAAATTATATTCAAATATTTAGAATCTTTACTAACCCAAATTATTTGTAGGGATATCCGTTTTATTTTAATTTCAATCTCGACTTACAATAAAACAAGGTCCCCAATTCTTGGATGTCACGGGTAAACTCGAGAACCACTGGATGGATTTTGATGCGGTTTTCACCATTCTGTAAAGGATATCTCGAGGAAGGTCTCTGTAGAAAGTAATGTATTTATGATGAAAGGAAGCCAAGCATAAACGAGTTTAATGAGAAAGTTGAAATGAATCCTGGCGTCCGTGCACATCTTAAGCTTACGCTGGCCAAACCGTTAAACATATCAATACACTATGAGTGTAAGAATTGTTCAGCATGTAAAGTTCTACAAAAAGAAGTCCACGAGAGTATATCTCTATCTTCAATAAATCGCCCATTAACTTATAAGTGTTTATACGTTTTCATTTCTTCCAAAAATGTCCATTCAATGACCTCAGTTACAGCCTACTTAGCGGGCGAGCCTATTACCCCAGATACAGCCAGCAGCAAACTGTCGAGTCGTGTTGAGTTAAGACTTCAGTGAAGAGTGGTTGTGTTTGGAGTTTCCCTGGAAGTGCAACTCGGCTTTTCTTCATTTCGCTTGTGAACTTTTCGTTCCGCAAAATACACAGTCAAGTTAAGATTGGACGAAAGGGGGATTTGTGTTTCATGCACCTCGCCATTCTTATGTTACGTCTGACAAGAATTCATTGCACATACAGTACGTCTCCATGATATAATAATGTATAGTCTATTCAGTGATTTTAACCCAACATGTTGGGACGTAAAATGGATATAGGTCGTAGATCATTGACATAAAAAAATACGAGCCGTACAGTAGTCGCATATGATGTGTAACATCTGAAATATTATTCGAATAATTCCATATTACTTACTCGCATTTTTTAAAGAATGAACTCATAGTGCTACCTTGTGCCAGCATCTGCAGTAGTGACATATACCTGCAAATGTATGCGGGAGCAATCCACTGCCTACCAGATGCGAGCTGCGCTTTATACCGGCCAGTTAGTGAACCCATGCCAGCGGTGTTATTGAAAATGGCCTCTTATTGCCGATGTAGCGCACTGCCAAGTATAGGTGCGATTAAAAATTAGATGTGCAGTAGGTATATCAAATGCATTTCTCCCAGTGATACGTTTAGACCAACGAAGTTTCAATTATTGTTAGTAGTCGGTGTTAATATACTGAATTCCTACGTTGTTTGAAGTGTTGGTTGATGCGATATAGCACTCGAAGTATCGAGTGCTTACATTAAATAAGAATACAGCAAAAGTATGAAGATTTAATAAATCGTAATTGTTTTCAGTAAATATGATATAATGAATATTTTCACACTAAAGAACGACAACTTGAAGATGATTTATTGTAGGAATTTCTTTAATGGGGCCTCCAAACCTTGAGGTAAACCGTATGCGATTTACATTCCACATAGTCACATGGCTTACAGTACGTTGTTGTACCGATCTCCGCCACCGCGCGCTCATTGTTTCCGTCCCATGCACTTCCGTCCCATCCACTTCCGTCTCTTTTCCAAAATCACTCCCACAAAAATGTCCAGCTACCGAGTGGAAAGATGTTACACATCAAAGCGCTTATCACATAATGCATTCATAACTGTTCCCGGGCGAAGTCGGGCGGGTTCTTAGTATTGTATAAACGCTGAAGTAGAGATCAACGTGTATCGAAACATGTACTGACATTTGAATGGGACTTGTGTTGATTAACGGAGCATTCTATTTAATTATTAGATCCTTTTCTCTTTGAGTGAAAAAAAAACTCCAGTGAGATAACATTTCCAGAAATATTGTGACAGGAGAAGTAAATTCCGGACGGTACAAAAAACATCTAAGAAGTTTAATGGCAATGGATGATGTCACAGAATATTAATGTCTTACCGTAGCCTATCTGGAGGGCTGTAATCCCGTACAAGGTACACATATAGTGCTTGCATTGTCAGGGACACAACCATTCACGTGATGGAAACTGTGTATTAGGCAGCTGCTGTATTGTCTGTCCATGTCCTGCAGAGAGAATCCCCACTGCCTTGTCTCCAAAATGTGACCCAGATTACTGGTCCCTCGCTGGGCTCATGTTTCCAGGCAGATGCTAATGTTGACCTTACGTGAGGAGGACGTACAATTTACAAAGTGCTAAATAAGAGAAATTTAGTGAAAAAGAGATATGTGGAAGCAAAATACACACATCACTTTGCAGTTGAAACGAACTAGTCAAATAATAACAAATCCAATCGTTAAACTACCTCCAATAAATATAGACCAGTGCAAAATTGAAATTTAAATGATAGGAAAATAATAAAACAGCATATTAAACACTTTTATGTTCGACCCTGACTATTATGTGTCAGAAAACGGTCATAATGACGGTCATTATAACACTAATTGTCATTATGAAACAGTTTCTCCCACCAATCACAGCTCAAGAAACAGTTGTTTGACCAATTAGATAAGGTTAGCATCGCACCTGCGTGGAGTTCCAAGGCCTTCTAAACTGCGTTGCCTAGTGTCATAGTGGGGTAATCGAGGTGCCCATGGTCAAATACAAGGCATTCTCTGCGTCTCATGCGCTCTGTTCAGTACATAAAACTGGCGAAATCTCGACAGATATTTATGAATATTTATCTTCGAATATAAAATAGTTATAATAATTATAGTCGAACATAAACAGTCGTATGCAACTCGCCTATAATGGTAATTAAGACACTCGTATGAAAATTATAAAACTCGCGTACGCTCGTTTTATAAACATACTCGTGTCTTAATTATAGCCATTATAGGCTCGTTGCATAATGTACTATTTCATGACTATTTTATGGTAGCTTAAAACTACGTATCCGTAAATTTTTTATTTGATATACAGCTGCATTTATTATACGTGTGCGGTACTTGTTGAAACTGCACGTGGCAGGCTGAGTTTATGAGAGCGTTTCAAACTGGGAAATTTATATTATTTTATTTATTTTATTTGAAGAAATCGACAATCTTTGACGTTATTGCCAGTCATCAATACACTCATTTAAATATTCTTACAGTTACACTCTCAATTCCCGACCGCTAAAACACTTGAATACCACCATACATTGATCCACACACCCATCAAGGCATTAGCTCGACTACTTGCATACACACATATATAGAATCTGACTATCTTTATACACATATCATACACGTAGGCATTATGTCCTTGGAACATAAAATGAATGTCCTCCTGTGAGCTGGTATTACCGTGGTATACGGTCGACCATTTCTTAAAATGCTCGTTTGCAAATATCATGAAAATGGTTGGTTCTAGGGCCTTAAAATGTGGTATTCGGATCGCTTTGGAATTGCGAGCCTATAATGAGACTGGTTTGGTCCTTCTATGACGAATTATATATTTCGTCTTTGTGCCAAAGGGCCTTAATTAAGGAATGGAGAGGGCTGTTCAAATTTCTAGTAGATTGTGTTACCCACAGGCTTCCAGAAGATAAGTATGTGCGGTGAAACGATGCAGATTTTTATCATTAGCAGACAAACAAACAGAATACTGTAGAGAGAGAGATCCGGCCCCGTGGAGTTGGGATAGCACGCCTGCCTCGCATGCAGAGGCTCGGGGTTCAATTCCCGGCTCCATGCAGCGGGCGTGAAAGCTGCAACGGGGTGCACTCAGCCTCGTGAGAACAATTGAGTAGCTGTCTGACAGTGAGGCAGCGCCCCGGTCATGGAGACCAAGATTAACGGCCGAGGGAACCCGACGCACTGACCTCGCGTCACCCCATAATCTGCAGGCCAAATAGCTGGGCAACGGTCAGTTGGTAGGCCTAGGCCATTCATGGGCTGTAGTGCCAGGGGTATTGGTTTGGTTAATGTATATCTATAGAGAGAAATATACCAGATATTCGAGTGTGTCAGTTGCTCCTAATTCATGAAATATCCGTATTTACTATCCCTAATGAAGTTTTCCGCACGAGGTATTCACCTGCGGTAATCATCATCTGATAATTTATTATTTATTTATAATTAAATAAAACAAATGCTAGTTTTTAACTAATAAACCAGGCGTACGTACTCGGGCTCCAAAGCACACTTTGAATATGTTCCAGCCAGGCTTGTTCCAGCAAGGATCCATCTTCCATGATTATAACTTCAATCCATCACCGCCGCGCACATCTGTGTCAACCGAGTCAACATATTTCACCAATGTATGGTAATTTTTTAAATAAAATGTCCCATTCGAATTCAGTATTTTCAGCTGGTGGCTGGAAGTAAACACTTTACTTGGAGAGCATCTTCAAGCAGTATTAATGTTTAGTTTCAGAGAAACTCTCCCCACAGTGTGGACATGGCGCTAAGATAACCAGTTCTACCATAGCTTTATTTATTTGATATAGGATGTGCTTGGGCAAAGCACTATTAACATTGTTACTTAATATTTTAAAATTACATTCCACACCAAGCTAACTATTCTTGAGGGGTGTAATGGTTCAGTGTTCAAGCTGATTGCCTCTCACCAAGGTGGATTGATTATGAGTTCGATTTCCGGTCAATGCACGTGAGATTTCAGACATGAAATATCACGTCCTGTCATTCGGATATCACGAAAATTGTAAGTCAAATGGTTCATGATCGAGAGATTAACCCTTTATAGGGCAAAACTAGTTTTGATTTTTATGTGTTTTTACATTTTAATTCATTTTAATTATTATAATTATTAATAATGTTATTTTTTGTTTCTCTAATTTTAATGTTCATATATTTATTTTTAATTTTCAACTTATGTTATTATAGATTTAATTTTGATAATTTTTATTGAATTAATTATTTAACCAATTTCCGATTGTTTTTATAATTATTTTAATTTTTTTTATAGTTATTATTATTATTTAACTTTTATATTAATTTCTTTTATTATTGTATTCTTTTATTATTTTCTTTCTTTATTTATATTTTGTTTTTACACTTTAATTGTTAATGTTGTTAGTTTAAAATTGTTGATAATTTTATCCAGCACATTACGTCAAGTAGATACGTATATAATATTTGATTTTTAGAAATACTAGCACTTCGGCATGAACATTCTCCGAAATTTGGCTGAAGGAATCAACTATCAGCATCTTTGAAAGCATAAACTGTCCTTATGACAAGTGGTTAATATAGAGACCACTATCTCATGAAGGGTTAACGGTCACGTAAATCTACAAATGTCCTTCCTTCCTTCCGTCCTTACCACCTCACTTCCGTCCTTACCACCTCACTTCCTTCCAAGTGGAAATCATCCCCCTGAGCATTGCTTAGCAGATAATACAGTATAATCTCGTAGAAGTGGAGGTGAGGTCTACCGCTATGAACGACACTCTATGTAACCTGTTGTATCAGTGAGGGTACAGTTTATGGTATTTGATAATTGCATACCGTACCAGGTGTTCGGCCAGATCCTTTAGTAGGCTACTATAATGTAATCAGGTGTCTGTGCAGTGCAGATATGAAATGGGTGTTGCCTGAACACTTCAAAGAAGGGGACAGAGCTGGATGGGGAAAATGTTGCTATGGAATCCATTAATAGACCGTTAGGATGTGTGTGTCAGGAGACAATGATCAGATCTCTTCACAGCTCTTACTGTTTAATATTCAGGTGACATGCCTGGTGTGTTTACAAGTGAGGAGTGCAATACACCGAAATTCTTTTATTACGTGCCAAAATGGTTCGATGTCATTCGGCGTCTATGAAGGTTCCTTAACATATGGATAATGTTTATGGGTCTTGTATCTTCATTTTGAGAACTGGATACAAGGTGTCTTCGTCATGACTCACGGGTTCGATTTGTGTGGGAGGAAGTTGACAAGTTACAAGCACCCTTGGTTGTCACCTCTGAGGTTCGGGTTCGATTTACGGCTCTGGTTTGAGAGCTGGAACGTGGTTTACCCAGCCCGATGAGCACAACTGAAAAGAGACCATCCTGGAAGTCGTTTTCCGTGGTTACGACGTTTACTTCTGGATTATGCCTAAATTTGAGTTTCCTACACCACACCACACCCCTAATTGTCCCTAAAATTCCCCAAATGTACCCAAAAATCCCCAGATTTCCCCCAAAGTCACTAGATTTTCTACCAAATTCCCCAGATTTTTTCCAAGAATCCCCTAAAATTTCCCACATTGCCCAGATATCATATAGGTAATAAACGGGTCATACTATACCCTCAGTCGAAGGTTAACGATTGGATTAGGAGCGGGAGGTGGGAAGTATTTAGGTAAAACGAGCAGGAGATTGCCATAGGTAGCTGAAAGTATTGTTTATTACCTACATGAAATCTGGGGAATTTGGGGGATTTTAGGGGTTTTGTGGGAGAAATCTGGGGAATTTGGTGTAGAATCTGAAAAAATTGGGAGAAATCTAGTAATTTTAGGGACATTTAGGAGTGTGGTGGGGTGTAGGATACTCAAATTTGGGTTTTGCACGTAGGCCCTAAACTCAAAATTGAAAAATGACTTGCCCTTGGTTTGGGTGCAGCGGCTATCTTGCCCACTGTGCTAGCAATGACTCTCCTCCATACGCTCGGCGGCCATCTTGCGCATTAGCCCCTGGCCCAGCTTCGGTCAGTTATACCTACTCGACTTCACTCTCACCTCTTTTGTCTTCTTTGAGTTTATCTTAAGTCCAACCTTAGCGTCTTCAAGTTCTAAGTTTGACCTGTTTGCCTCATACGTAAATCCTATTTTATTTATCCTAATTTATTCAGTACAGTCATCAAAATGACATAAGTTTTCAGATGCGGTCCACACTCACCCAAGTTCACGGAGCCCCCGGATGATTCAACAACTACTACATTCCTTCTCAGAACAGAAGACTCGCTCTGTCAAGAGAGGAGAGATTAGAATCTCAGACTTACGTCTGCTAATGCGAAAAGTAATTACCTGTGCGCACATATCCAAGTTTAATTAATCTAAATGTCTAACTTCATAAGCCTTCTTCTCACTGGCGATGACCAACAAAAGCTGGATCTCGAGAAAAGAGCAGAAACTTTTGAAAAACTTTCCAAGCGAAGATAGGCGCAGCGCTGAGTGGATGGGAATAAAGGAGAGGACGTATTCCTCGGACAAGCCACGCTGTAATTGAGAGCTTACGAGTAAAACGTGTTTTTCCATCGCACACAAAGGGTTTCAAGAAAAGCATGCCATCATTCTTAGCTAAACTATATTGACGTAAGCCTATAGGATTTTGTACTTACACACCATAGCTTCAGTCTGTCTCCATTACTACCTATTTATTTATTTGATTTATTTTATTTCTTCTTCTTCTTCTTCTTCTTCTTCTTCTTCTTCCTCTTCTTCTTTCGTTTCACCCTTTTTGGGGCACGTTGAATCAATCATTTCCCTGTACGCTGTTCTTTCCGTAGAGCCCAGTACTTCTTCAGTCTTTGCGATCTTCTTTTCCTCTCTTCTTCCGAGATAATGGGTTTGGATTTTAGTGTAGCTCTGTCTTGGAACCTTATATTTTCGTCTTTAGTAATTAATTTGGCTGTTCGATCGAGTAATGACGTTTCTGTCATTTTCAATTCTACTAGGTCTTTTTCAATTTCTCTAAACCAGTTGGGTTTTGTTTTACGATTACGGAAAAAGCCAAAGATTTGTTTCGTTAATCTATTAGAAGATGACCGTAAAAATGTATCCTCCTTTTTCGCATGGTATCTGAGAGTTTTTCAATTTTCTGGTAGAGAGTTTCATTCTTAATGTATATAATCTTGTTATCCTGAAATGTTGGTCGTAAAATTTTTCTTAAAATGTTCCTTTCCTTCAGCTCGAGCTTTTCCATTTGGCCCGTAAAAATTATAGTTAGTGTTTCTGCTGCGTGCAGTGCTCCTGGCTTAATCACTGTTTTGTAATGTTTAATTTTGGACCCCCTTGAAAGGGATTTTTATTGTAAGTATCTTTTGTTAATTGGAAGGCCAGTTCAAGCTTCTTTTCCTGGATTCCATTGCTTTACGTTCCCCAGCATTCCAACTAATCCATCCTCCGAGATATTTGAATTCTTGTACTATTTCAATTTTTTGTTCTATAACTTTGACCTATTTACGAGGGTGTTGGTTGTTCATCATGATCTTGTTTTTTTTTTTTTTTTTTTTTTTCGAAAGAGATGTGAAGACCTATTTTAGCTGCTTGTTTCTCTAGTTCAAGGATTTGCTCCCTTGCTCCCTCCAATGTCTCAGCCAATAAGGCCATATCATCTGCAAAAGCTATACAATTGACTTTAAGGTTCTTGTTTTTGCAACCCTGTCTTATTCCACTCTTTATGTTCGTGTTCCATTCTCTGATTACTTACTCAAGTGCACAGTTGAACAACAACCTTGTCGCACTCCCGTTCTTATTTTATTTATTTCATTTACTTATTATTTATTCATTCATTCATTTATTCTTGTATTAATTCATATTTGAATTCATTTAATTTTTATTCATTAATTTATATATTTTATTTTACATATTTATTTATCTATTTATTTTTAGCCTACTTTCGATTTTTGCAAAAAATGAAAGAAGACTTATGAGATTACTACAGGGCCAAAAAATGTGTGTCTGTCTGTCTGTGTGTGTGTGTGTCTGTGTGTGGGTGTGTGTGAGTGTGTACTCTGAATGTCTGTCCTCCCCTATCAATTCGAACACGGTGAAACCAAATTGAACGAAATTTGGTACAGAGGTAGAACAAGCAAAGGGCACCTCAGTGTCATGTTTTATATCGCCGCCATCTTTATCAAAACTGAATAGCGGCCACCCAAATGTTCAAAACTTAAATCAAATTACGACTAAACTAATAATCCGTTCTCTACCAAATTTTGAAACAACATATATTTATATGACGAGCGTCTTTAAACTAAACTACAAGGTCATCAGCCCAATAGTTTGCAGATGGCGGCCAGGTATATGTGCAAATTGATTCCCCCTATAAATTCAAACACAGTGAAACCACATTGAACGAAATTTAGTACGAAGGTAGCACTAACAAAGACAACCTCAGTGTCATGTTTTATATCATCGCCATCTTGTCAAAAATGTAATGGCGGCCACCCAAATGTTAAAAGCTTAAATCAAATTACGACCATCCTAATCATCTGATCTCTACCAAATTTTGCAACATTATTCCTTTATGTGTGAAAAATCTTTTGACCGAACTACAAGGTCATCAGCCCAATACTTTGCGGATGGCGGCCATGTATGTGTGCAAATCAATTCCCCCTATCAATTGAAACACGGTGAAATCGAATTGAACAAAATTTGGTACAAAGGTAGCACTAACAAAGAAAACCTCAGTGTCATGTTTTATATCGCCGCTATCTTGACAAAAACGTAATGGCGGCCATCCAAATGTAAAAAGCTTAAATCAAATTACGACCATCCTAATCATCTGACCTCTACCAAATTTTGCAACAATATACCTTTATACCTTTATGTGCGGAGCTTTCTTTGACCAAGCTACAAGGTAATCAGTCCAATATTGTGCATATGGCGAGCATGTATGTGTGCAAGTCGATTCCCCCCATCAATTCAAACACGGTAAACCGAATTGAACGAAATTTGGTACAGAGATAGCACTAGCAAAGGGCACCTCAGTGTCATGTTTTATATCGCCGCCATCTTGACGGAAACGTAACGGCGGCCACCAAAATGTTCAAAGCTTAAATAAAATTAAGACCAACCTAATCATTTGATCTCTACCTAATTTTGTCAGATCATACCTTTTTGTGGGAAGCTTCTTTTGACTGAACTCAAGGTCATCAGCCCAATAGTTTGCAGATAGCGGCCATGTACTGTATGTGTTCAAATCGATTCCCCATATCAATTCAAACACGGTGAAACCGAATTGAATGAATTTTTTTACAGAGGCAGCTCAAGCAAAGGGTACCTCATAATCATGTTTAATATCTACAACCAACTACAACCAACATTCAATTATACTCCTTGAAAAGGACAAAGAGTATTTAGGAGAAAGTAGGCTCTATGTTCTTTACTGAATATCTTGTTTTTGTGAAATGATTCGCACGGCAACACCCATTTGATGAAACTGCTCGTGCGCTATCTATTGTAAATTGAATTTATTATTTGAGAAACATTCACGGGAGTATGTACAACTCTCCAAAGTTTTATCGCAATCGGATTAATGGTACGTGATCTCACACAGGTCAGACAGATTAGCAAACTGTCGCGTAACATTTATTTTACACGATAAATAAATATACAGGTGTTTCAGGAGGAATAGTAAATATTTAAGGAGGTGGTAGTAGGCTATACAGGGTGTAACAACAAGGTACGGCACTAAATCCAGGACACATTCCTCACACGTAGACGAAGAAATTATGTTATATAAACATGGGTCCGGAAACACTTTGTTTCCATGTTACACCTCAATGTTTCCAACTCATTAATCATGGGAAACACACAAGAACAGAACGTACCAGCAAACCACATGCAACTCTTGCTCACAGGAGATGTTCAATGTGCCCTCCGTGCATCAACCCACCGCCGTAGTGAATCTCGGATGCGCTGATGTATCCCTGGAGTATGCCTTCCATAATACGGGCACGGAGACTCTGAACATCTTGTACTGGGGTTCGATACACAAGAACTTTCAATTGCCCTCACTAATAAAGTTCAGTGATTTTAGGTCCGGAGAGCGTGGAGGCCAGGCAATTGGTCCACCACTACCTATCCATTTGTCACCAAGTTTGTTATTTAGAAGCCAACGGGCACTAACACTAAAATGAGGAGGTGCTCCATCGTCGCACTGCTAAAGACACATCTGCTAAGTCGCATGGCAACAAAACACTGGCGGTGCACCTACGATAATGACAACGTCACCAAGAGTGCATGTTCCCCACGATTCTAACGTTCTGTTCTTGTGTGATTCCAATGCATAATGAGTTGGAGACAATGAGGTATAACATGGAAATAAAGCGTTTCCGGACTCATGTTCATATAATCTAATCTCTTCGTCTACGTGTAAGGAATGTGTCCAGTATTTTGTGCGGTACATTTTAGTTACACTCTGTATAATAAATGAATTGTAATAAAAATTCCACATCTCATGTGTCCCATTTGTATCGCGTACCGAGATACAGATATTGGTATGTAACCAGGGCTGGTACACCGGTTACTAAGGGCGTATTTAACGATTGTCAATAGTCGTGTGTTGATGTTCACGTTGTGTAGTCGTGCTTTAGTTGCCATTGTGTTCACCTGTCAGCGTGCTTTGTTGAACAAGGTAACTGTACTGTATCGTTTAAACATGCCTCACGTTTTTACATACAGTATGCTGAGTATGCCGATGTGGTATTTGTGTATGGGTTTTGTAATGGAAACGCTGCTGCTGCTGCTTGTAGAGAATACGGCATACGATTTCCTAACTGCAGACGACCAGTTTCAAGAATGTTTACTCGTGTTTACAATACACTACACTCCGTGACTCTGGTGCAGTACCCATGTGGAGGAAGTAGAAGACATTATGCAGTCGGTAGAACGTAGTCCTTCAACAAGCACACGTAGACTTTCTGCACGTGACGGTGTTCCATGTACAAGAGTATGGCGGTCATTACGTATGCACGGGTTGCATCCGTATCATTACCAGCCCGTTCAACACCTTCGAGCAGGAGATGCAGATAGACGATTGGAATTTTGTCGTCGGATTCATGCAAATCGCCAAGTAATCCCATTTGTAATCTTCACTGATGAAGCCACGTTGACTCGTGACGGCATCAATAACACTCGTAATGAACATCAGTGGTCAGAAGAAAACCCACATGCCACTGTGGACAAACATTTTCAGGAACGCTTCTCTGTAAATATGTGGTGTTGGTTGATTGACAATCAGTTGATTGGACCCGTTGTGATACCGCATCGTCTAACAGGACCCCATTATCAACACTTCCTTGAAAATGAACTTTCAGCATTATTGGAAGAGATACCTTCGGCTACAAGAATGCGTATGTTCTTCCAGCATGACGGAGGTCCTGCACATTCTAGTCGTCTGGTGATTCAACATATAAACCTAATATTCCTCCGTGGCTTAGGCGGCAGCACGCCGGCCTCTCACCGCTGGGTCCATGGTTCAAATCCCGGTCACTCCATGTGAGATCTGTGCTGGACAAAACGGAGGCAGACAGGTTCTTCTCCGGGTACTCCGGTTTTCCCTGTCAACATTTCATTCAAGCAACACTCTGCACTATCATTTCATTGCATCTGTCATTCATGTAATCATTGCCCCAGAGGAGTGCGTTAGGCCTCGGCAGCCGGCACAGTTCATATCCTTGCCGCTAGATCGGGGCTTCATTCATTCCATTCCTGACCCGGTCGGTCGACTGGAAGCAGGCTGTGGATTTTCATTTTCATTCCCCGGAAAATGGATCGGGAGATATGGGCACCTTTCTTTGCCACCAAGGTCCCCGGGCCTTTGCCTGCAGCTTTGCCTGTGGGAAATTTTTGAAAGTCAACTTTGAAAGTCCTCATTTGCCTTGGCTTTACATTTGTTTGGGTTAAACACTGCCAGCTGTATCTCTGTACGCAATGCCAATGGGACACATGTTATATGGATCATTAGCCTATTTTCATTTATGAAAAAAATAGGCTTATGAGATCACCTTTTGTCCATGTATGTGTGTGTGTGTGTCTAATAAAATCTAAACGACTGTAGCGATTTCAATGAAACTCGGTAAATTCATAGCACTATTCCGGACGACCCCGATCGTGTCCCTAAAATTTTGTTACGTCTCACCAATCCAACATGGCGGCTGTGCGAAATATTTCACCAGCATTCAATATCTCCGAAACTATTACCGAAATCACCCTGGAAATTTGTACGGTGATAAAGGGAGCTACATGAATTTCAGTTTTGTGACCATACAAAACCTGGTAACTACAAAACTAACATGGCGGCCAAGCGAAGTTGTGACTTTTAAATAGACGTTTCTCGAAATTTAACCAACCAAACGCTATGAAACTTGGTACAATATATGGTAATACACATTGTAATGCACCGGCATCTAACTTCGTTCAATTGTTTACATAACCTCATGATGGCGGCTGTGCGAAATATTTCACCGGCATTCTATATCTCTGAAACTAATACCGGCATCACCCTGACATTTTATACGGAGTTAAAGGGCACTATTGTAAGTTCATCTATATGACTTTCAAACACCGGTTAACTACAAAACGAACATGGCGGCCAAGCGAATTTGAAAATTTTAAATAGACCTTTCTCGCGATTTAATGATCCAAACGCAATGAAACTTGGTACAGCAAATGTTTATACCCATTGTAATGCACTGGTATCTAATTTAGTTCAATTGTTTACATAACCGCAAGATGGCAGCTGTGCGAATTTTAAAATTAAGTTTTTATTTCTTGTGTCGTAATCATGTGATCGAAGAGAAAGTTTTGATAATGAACCTACGCAATAATTGTCCTTTAATGGTACATAACTCTAAGATGTTGATAGTGGCGATTAACATAAGTACGATAAATGAAAATAGGCTGTATAGTTCTTCACGGAACTACTTGCTTTTATTGCAATTCATCTGTACTACCACCTCCTAAAATATTTACTATTCCTCCTGAAACACAATGTATAAGCACAGTATTTGATTTGCTAATTTTGGGATCACGAGACGGTGGCACTCCGTACCATATCATACCAAAAATCGAACCTGTGGTCTCAGGGATGCAGTCAATAACAAAAGCACTATGCCACAAGATATAAAGTGGCAGCACAGTTTCCATAATTACTCATAAATTAGTGTGATGGTTTCCATGTCAATGGAGCTGCGTCCTTTGTTTGAACTACAGTAGCGTGTATTGTGCCGACATCCTCCGACTCTGTATGGGATGACCTGCACAAAGTCGTATTATCCGCAGGATTACCAACCTACAGCGCATCGACATCTCATGATTGTGAGGACCATAGCTCTCCATCCGGTGTAATGGCGAAACGGTCAAACTGATTGCCATCTTGAGTTTATATTAGATACCAGGAGATTAAATGCTGCATGAACAATTGCTGTGCCAAGTTGCATTGCGTTCGGATGATAATAATATTAATATCGTATAGCCTCGGGTGCCGGGTGCAAGCTTTGTTATTTGACACCCAAAGGGTAGCTTGCATGTCCAATTTCGTTGTTCCTTGAAGCACTATGGAAGTCAAGGAGGTCAGATATCTAAGCTCCTTGAACACTATAGCGCTTTCTAGTAGAGAAATGAGGAACTTTGTTTTGGCGGAAACTCCCGAGATTAATTTTGCCATTATGAACACGGCCTACTGAATTCAAATGGGTTATTTGACATGCCAACATCGTATGACATGGTGTCGTAATTTTTGCCGCCTTTCAAAAATCACTTACCACGGCCAGGAGCGAACCTGCAAGCTTTGGGTTAGTAGACCGACACGTTGACAACTCACCCACCGTGGCAACCGTTCGGATGATCATATCGCGAGAAAACTCCATTTAAATCTTTTGCTTGACCACCATGTTGGTTTTGTACTGAACAGGTTTTTAAAGTCACTTAGGTGAACATTTCTGAGTATTTTCTATCACCAAACAAATTTTCAGGATGATTATTTATTTATTATTTATTTAGCGTATGGCTTTTAGTGCCCGGAGTGTCCGGGAGAAAGTAAAGCCGGTGGTCCCATGCCGTAGATTTATTACAGCTTAACTAAGCTTAATCGATCCAGATGTCTCTTCAGACAGTTCAAAATTCGTCTGTATAAAACTCTGATCCAACCCGTTTTACTTACTCTATGGTTGTGAGACATGGAGTATCCGAAAACAAGACTTTCATAAACTAATCTTATTTGAGAGAAAAATTCTTCGGAAGATCTTCGGACCGGTGAGGGATGTACACACTGGTGAATGGAGGATTAGACACAATCAGGAAGTAGAAGACCTGTACCATGATGCCAACATAGCTGGAACCATCAAAAACAGAAGACTGCAGTGGGCTGGACATGTAGCCCAGATGGAAGACCACAGATGGCCACGGAAGCTACTGGATTTCATCCCCACAGGAAGGAGACCACCAGGGAGACCAAGGAAGCGGTGGAGTGATGGACTCCATGAAGATCTGCAACAGGCAGAAGAGGAAGAAGAAGAAGAAGAAGATGATGATGATGATGATGATGATGATGATGATGGAGAAGAAGAAGAAGAAAATATCCTTCCACTAACTAAACTTGTGTGAAACTAAACTTCCAATGTTTAGTTTTGTACCTAACAGGTTTTTAGCCTATTTTCAATTTTGAAAAAAAAATAGGCTTATGAGATCACCTTTTGTCCGTGTGTGTGTGTGCGTGTGCGTGTGTGTGTGAGTGTGTGTGTGTGAGAGAGAGAGAGAGAGAGAGAGGTGTGTGTGTGTGTCCCTCTAATAACATTTAGACGGCTGGAGCGATTTAATGAAACTCGGTAAGTTCATAGTACTCTTCCGGGCGATCTCGACCGTGCCCTTCAAATTTTGTTACGTCTCACCAATACAACATGGCGGCTGTGCGAAATATTTCACCAGCATTCAATATCTCCGAAACTATTACCGATATCACCCTGGCATTTATTACGGTGATAAAGGGAACTACTAGAAGTTCACCTATGTGACTTTTGAAAAACTGGTAACTACAAAACCAACATGGCGGCCACGCGAATTTGCGACTTTTAAATAGACGTTTCTCGCGATTTAACCAACCAAACGCAATAAAACTTGGTACAGTATATGTTTATACACCTTGTAATGCACCGACATATAACTTGGTTCAATTGTGTATATAACCACAAGATGGCGGATGAGCGAAATATTTCAACGGCATTTTATATCTCTGAAACTATTAGCTGTATCACCCTGAAATTTTATACGGAGATAAAGTGCACTACTGGAAGGTCATCTATAAGACTTTCGAAAACCGGTTATCTACAAAACGAACATGGCGGCCAAGCGAATTTGAAAATTTTAAATAGACCTTTCTCGCGATTTAATGTTTCAATCGCAATGAAATCTGGTACAGGAAATGTTTATACACATTGTAATGCACTGGTATCTAATTTAGTTCAATTGTTTACATAACCTCAAGATGGTGGCTGTGCGAATTTTAAAATTAAGTTTTTATTTCTTGTGTCGTAAACGTGCGATCGAAGTGAAAGTTTGAATAATGAACCTACGCAATAATTTTCCTTCACTGGTACATGGACTCTATGGCCTATACATTTAACAATCCAACATGGCGACCATCCAAAATATTCAGATGACTCTGAATATCTACGAACCTATTATAGCAATCAAACTGATTTTTTTAATGTTCATAGGGGCTATGAACTTAAGTTCACCTATAGGACTTTAAATAACCTGGTGATCACAAATCCAACATGGCAGCGACGCGAATTATAAATATTCACATGGACGTTTCTCGCAATTTAACCATCCGAGTGCAGTGAAACTTGGTACATTAAATCCTTGTACGACTGTTCATCCACTGGCATGTAATTTATTTCAATTGTTTCCATAACCACAAGATGGCAGCTGTGCGAAATTTTAAAATCTCCTTATTACTTCTTGTGTCCTAATCATGCGATTGAAGTTTGAATGCTACACGTACACAATAATCTTCCTGTAACATTACATTACTCTAGGATCTACATATATAAAATCCAACATGGCGACCATCCGAAATATTTAGTCGGTACTCAATATCTACGAATCTATTGCAGCAATCAAACTGAAATTTCGTATGTTGATAGTGGCAGTTAATATAAGTAGGATATATGAAAATAGGCTGTATAGTTCATCACGGAACTACTTGTTGAAAGTCACATACGAGAACTTGTAGTAGTACCGGTACCCTTTATCTTTGTAAAATTCAGAGGGATAGGCCTATCTCTTACCGTTGCCAAGATATAGAATGCCAGTGAAATATTTCGCGTGGCCGCCATGTTGAATTGGTGTAACGTATCAAATTTTCAAAGGCACGGTCGAGGTCGGACAAGATAGTAGTATGTATAAGGTGCGTTCAAAAGGTAGCGAGCCGGAGGCATAATTACAGAAACCAGTACCTGTATGTTAGAAGTAGGCCTATTGGCCCTGGCTGTTGAGGCACTTGTCCCACTGTGACACGAGGCGGTAAGTGGCTGTCTCATAAAATTCCCTGGGCTGCGATGTGAACCAGTTCCGCACGTACAGCTGGACGTCGGCGTCCGAGGTGAATCGTTGGCCCCGCAGAGCCCTTTTCAGGGGACCAATCATGGCGTAATCACAGGGAGAGAGGTCTGGACTGTATGGAGGGTCGCCGAGAACCTCCCATTTGTATTTCTGCAGGAGTGCCGCGACTGTGTTGGCCGTATGAGGTCGTGCATTGTCGTGGAACGACCACGGCGGCTATGGCGTTCACTGTCACTCGGCGGTCCTGGGTAATGAGTGCATCAACCAGCTGGACGTTGTCATCGATAATGCAGGGGGATACCCCAGACCGGGCATCATCGGCTAACGACACCCGTCCTTCCCTGAAGCGCTTGTGCCACGCCTTGACTCTTGCAAGGGACATGCAGTGTTCGCCGTACACTTGTGACATTCGGTGATGAATGTCCGTTCCCCCTATTCATTCCGCTGTCAGAAACCGAACAACGCCTATTTACTCTTCGGTTGACGCCTCCATGTCACTGTTTGCAATGCGACTGGCAGCGTTGAACGATTGATGCCTGCTGCTGCTCGCTTTGTATCGTCACGTGACGTGCACGCGTGGCCTCTAGCCCCCTTCCACGCTCTGGTCGGAACCACACCTCGTTACACACGCCACGATTAGCCGATGTCGTCACCGGTTCGCGCATTCCAGCCTCCGGCTCGTTACTTTTTGAACGCATCTTGTACTTACTAAGTTTCATTGAAATCGCTTCGGTCGTTTAAATTTTATTAGGGAGACACACACACATACACACACACGGACAAGAGGTGATCTCACCAGCCGTTATTTTTATGAAAATAGGCTAAAATAGGCTAAAGAGGGTCGAAGATCATTGACGCTTCGTTTAGAAATAAAAGTATATTAGAAGAGCAAGAGAGGAGTCATTAGTTTTATACATTTCATGAGAGACCTCCTGCCTATGTCACAGAATGAACTGAGCTTGGAGCCTTGAAGATGAGTGCGATAAACGTGTGATGAATGTGATTGGTGAGATGAAAGCTCGGTAGCCATGAAGTTACAAGTGCTAGTGATCAGACATCGATCACTGGTGTTCACTTCCCGCATGTCATCGCTCGACTAATCAATCATAATTCCAGCGGATATGAGAACGACAAAAGGTATCGCAATGACTCATTAATCATGGCGAGCTGACAAGGTAACATGGGTAAGGTGGTGACATTACCACCTCTACACACAAGGTGTCTAGGAAGTCATGGGCTGTAATCATCCCCACTGTCTATCCTATATCTAGGGCCTTGCGTGGATAAACAAAACGTTATCCGCATCCACCCCCACATGACTGGTATCTGCAGCCGCCCCACATCCACACGACTGGTATCTGCAGCCGCCCCACATCCGCACGACTGTTATCCACAGCCGCCCCACATCCGCACGACTGTTATCCGCATCCACCCCACATGACTGGTATCTGCAGCCGCCCCACATCCACACGACTGGTATCTGCAGCAGACCCGCATCCACACGACTGGTATCCGCATCCGCCCCACATGACTGGTATCTGCAGCCGCCCCACATCCACACGACTGGTATCTGCAGCCGCCCCACATCCACACGACTGGTATCTGCAGCCGCCCCACATCCGCACGACTGTTATCCGCATCCACCCCACATGACTGGTATCTGCAGCCGCCCCACATCCACACGACTGGTATCTGCAGCAGACCCGCATCCACACGACTGGTATCCGCATCCGCCCCACATGACTGGTATCTGCAGCCGCCCCACATCCACACGACTGGTATCCGCATCCACCCCACATGACTGGTATCTGCAGCCGCCCCACATCCACACGACTGGTATCTGCAGCAGACCCGCATCCACACGACTGGTATCCGCATCCACCCCACATGACTGGTATCTGCAGCCGCCCCACATCCACACGACTGGTATCTGCAGCAGACCCGCATCCACACGACTGGTATCCGCATCCGCCCCACATGACTGGTATCTGCAGCCGCCCCACATCCGCACGACTGTTATCCGCATCCACCCCACATGACTGGTATCTGCAGCCGCCCCACATCCACACGACTGGTATCTGCAGCAGACCCGCATCCACACGACTGGTATCCGCATCCGCCCCACATGACTGGTATCTTCAGCCACCCCACATCCGCACGACTGTTATCCGCATCCACCCCACATGACTGGTATCTGCAGCCGCCCCACATCCACACGACTGGTATCTGCAGCAGACCCGCATCCACACGACTGGTATCCGCATCCGCCCCACATGACTGATATCTGCAGCCGCCCCACATCCACTCGACTGGTATCTGCAGCCGCACCACATCCACACGACTGGTATCTGCAGCCGCCCCACATCCGCACGACTGTTATCCGCATCCACCCCACATCCACACGACTGGTATCTGCAGCCGCCCCACATCCGCACGACTGTTATCCGCATCCACCCCACATGACTGGTATCCGCAGCAGACCCGCATCCACACGACTGGTATCCGCATCCGCCCCACATGACTGGTATCCGCAGCCGCCCCACATCCACACGACTGGTATCTGCAGCCGCCCCACATCCACACGACTGGTATCTGCAGCCGCCCCACATCCGCACGACTGTTATCCGCAGCCGCCCCACATCCGCACGACTGTTATCTGCATCCACCCCACATCCACACGACTGGTATCTGCAGCCGCCCCACATCCACACGACTGTTATCTGCATCCGCCCCGCATCCACACGACTGGTATCCGCATCCACCCCACATCCACCCCACATCCACACGACTGGTATCTGCAGCCGCCCCACATCCACACGACTGTTATCTGCATCCGCCCCGCATCCACACGACTGGTATCCGCATCCACCCCTCATCCACCCCACATCCACACGACTGGTATCTGCAGCCGCCCCACATCCACACGACTGTTATCTGCATCGACCCCGCATCCACACGACTGGTATCCGCATCCACCCCACATCCGCACAACAGTTATCCGCATCCGCCCCGCATCTGCACAACTGGTATCCGCATCCGCCCCGCATCCACACGACTGGTATCCACATCCGCACAACTGTTATCATCATCGACCCCGCATCCGCACGACTGTTATCCACAGCAGCCCCGCATCCGCACAACTGTTATCCGCATCCACCCCACATCCACACGACTGTTATCCACAGCAGCCCCGCATCCGCACAACTGTTATCCGCATCCACCCCACATCCACCCCACATCCGCACGACTGTTATCCACAGCAGCCCCGCATCCGCTCAACTGTTATCCGCATCCACCCCACATCCACCCCACATCCGCACGACTGTTATCCACAGCAGCCCCGCATCCGCACAACTGTTATCCGCATCCACCCCTCATCCACCCCACATCCACACGACTGGTATCTGCAGCCGCCCCACATCCACACGACTGTTATCTGCATCGACCCCGCATCCACACGACTGGTATCCGCATCCACCCCACATCCGCACAACAGTTATCCGCATCCGCTCCTCATCCGCACAACTGTTATCCGCATCCGCCTCACCTCCAAACGAATTTTATACGCACCCCCACCCCCCACATCTGCACAACTATTATCCCAATCCACCTCGCATCTGCACAACAGTTAAAGCGACATATTTAGACATTTGATGAAAAAGTCGTTCCCTTAGGCTATGTATGTCATGTGCTTTGTTTAAAATGAATGTTATACAGCCAGAGTTTCGACCCTTTTCAGACCGGAGTGTTAATTATGCTTAATGACATAATTTGAATGAGCTTAGCTTAATCATCTTTCATTTGTCATGAAAAAGACATAACGGAAAAATATGATAGTCATAAACATCCGGGTTCTAATAATGATATTCAACAAGTTCGGAATGTATTCTAAAACCTATCCGAAAATGTTCTCCAAATATTATCCGCAGGGATTTAGGCTATATCCAACCTCATCAGAGGAGATGAAAATGGAAAACAACTGATATGGCTGAAGGTGGGGTTTGAACCTGGATGTTGTTGATGTAGATTAATTTAAAGGCTTTACGACATCGTGGTTGTGTATCCCAGTGTACTTGGGTGTGTGTCACTGAATCATTGTGATGGCTGCACCAGTGTGTAGCCTACACAGTACATTTTCACGTCGAAAGCGCCCGTGGCAGAGTAGAATTGTGAAACCACCAGTAGGATGGCTCACCTGCTGCTGCAGCGGCTATCATTCTTGGCTGTCACCCCGGGGTTCAATTCCAGGCTCTGCCATAAAATTAAATTCTGGTATGAGGGCTAAAACTGGGTACACTCAGAGACACGTCAGGCAAATGCTGGGATGGTTCCTAACTGCAGGCCACGGCCGCCTCCTTCCTAATCCTCATCTCAATTATAAATACACACAATACTACAGGCACCATAATAACACTTACCCACAGCTGCAGAGATCTGGAAACTATGCTCAATTATATAAAAGCTGAAGCACAGAAAGTCGGACTTCGGTTTAATGTCAATAAGACCAAACACATGCGTGTGAGAAATCGCAACAGTACACCATTGCAACTCGATGGACAGGTCATAGAGAGGGTGAATAGCTTCTGCTATCTAGGAAGCATTGTAACAAAGAATGGAGGGACAGAAGAAGACGATAACCGCCGTTTGAATAAAGCTAGGGGCGCTTTTACAACACTTCATCCCATATGGAGGTCCAAAGAACTCAGTAATAGAACAAAATTACGGTTTTCAATAGCAATGTCAAGTCGGTGCAGCTTTATGCATGTGAAACTTTGAAAGTGACCAAATCCTTGACACAAAAGATCCAGGCATGTCTTAGGAACATCTTAGGAATTAACTTCAACGAAGATTGATAGAAGAGTAATTTTATGGATCCAAGAATTTTTGACGGGTCGTTCCCAGAAAGTGAAAGTCGAAGGCCTATTCTCGGACGAAATTACCGTAATGTCGGGTGTCCCTCAGGGCAGCGTAATCGGAACTTTGTTATTGTTTGACGTTTATAAATGACTTACCAAACGGGATTCGCAGTGACTGTCGATTGTTTGCGGATGATTGTATAGTATATCGAAAGATACATGACTCACAAGACAACACAGTACTTCAAGATGACCTGAACCTGGTCTATAAGTGGGCGATTGAAAATAAAATGAAAATAAACACAAGAAAATGTAGTCTCATAAAAATAGGGAAAGGGCGAAAGCTAGATTTTCAATATAACATTGGGTCGGGAATACTTGCAGAAGAAGATTCTTGCAAATATTTGGGCGTTCACGTAAGGAATGATACGAATTGGAGTAGTCATGTAGGTCTACTTACAAATCCCTGCACTTTGTAATGAGGGTATTAAAAGGAAGTAGTACCTCTGCTAAAGAATTAGGATATTTGTCACTTGTAAAACCTATTCTGGAATACGCCTCGGCGGTTTGGGATCCTTATCAAGTAGGGCTCATGAATGAGTTGGAAATGGTACAAAGAAAGGCCGCTAGATTTGTGCTCAGTGACTTTAATCCCAGGAGCAGTGTGAGCCGTATGTTAAAGAAACTTAGGTGGAAATCACTTGAGGATGGGAGGATGAAATCTAGACTCTGCGCTATGTACAACACGTATACAAATCAACCAGCAATGGGTGAGCTTAGGAAACGTATGGGAAAGCCCACTTACATGAGTAGGAGTGATTATTCTTTCAAAGTTAAGGTCCGACCACAGCGTAGAAATTATGGTAAATATTCATTCGTAAACCGTGCTGAAGTCTTAGAGCCTTGTCCCAAACATATAGGCCTAAGTATGTTTAAGAAAAGACTGACGATTTGTGTAAATACTCCAGTTTAATTGTTATTGAATTTGTATCTATAACTAGCAGAAGTACCCGCTCTTCGAACGGTCTTCGGTATTAATAACCAGACGTTATCATTTGAGCTACGGTTGAAATGGTTAGGGGCGTGTCATTCCTTCATAAGTTTATCAGAACGAAGTTAGTTTTCTGGGTATATCGCAGATACTGTTTATTTAAGGGCCATAAAATGTGGCTTTCGGAGACCCTTTACAGACTCCCTAGTTTTGTGTCACACATTGAGAAGCGCAACATATGCTTTAGTCATCCTTCTAGGATATTTTTTTATTTTTCGCCTATTTTAGCATGTATTTTGAAAAGTTGTTCCTTATACCCACCCTTCTATGAGAAGTACGTTGAAGAGTATTCTAAATTATTGGTGTATTGACTCATGGTTACAATACCTAATTTTACGATGCTCCAAGCACACGAACATGAATTATAGGCGTGCATAAACATAAATATATATCAACCACACAGTATCAAACAAAATCGTCTTTACAATGAATCCGTTTGTCGACAAAAATATGATTACTGAAAATGTGCAAGTCACGTGTAAAAGTTCTAGGGTACCCCTTGACCCCCTTAATCGCATTGTTGAATTTTACAGTCTATGTTTGATTCCACGATAACCTTATAGCCATTTGCAAACTTTCACAGAAATTTAATAAATTGAGTGGCATTGCTTCTTACAGAAATCAATGGAAAGTTGGATGTCACCTCTTGTGATAGTGTTGTCATGTTTACCGGCTTACATTACATCATTAGTTTCTTCTTGTTCTTGTTCTTCTTATTCTTCTTTCGGATGGGCCAGCTAAGGACCACGACGTTCAACTTTTCAGTTTGGCGAGGGACTTGATGTTTGCCCAATATTCGCGCATTATCTGGCTATGTATCTCCTTTCTCTCTTTTGTCCAGATGATGCCGGTTTTCTTACAGGGTGGTCTGTCCTGAAAACTCTTCTGTTTAAGTATCTCTCCGAGATGTGATCGGCTTCGAATATCGCTTTTCATTATCTTCAGTTCTTGGATACCCTTGTTAACTACTGTTAGCGACGGTGTCAAGCTCTTTCTATTCCCCCAGTAGTTGAGAAGCCGGTTTGTTAGTCTTGATGGGTTCATCCATGAGACATGTTCGTAGAAAGCCAGACGTCTTTTCCTGGCCACATCTGTGATTTTCTCAGTATACTTATATAGCTCCTGACTTGGTGTTCTTCTGTTCTCGTCATCTATTTATCAGTTTATTAAATGAAATTAGTTTTCTGGGAATATCTCAGAAACGTAGTTTTAGAGCCTTAAAACGTAGTAGCCTCCGAGGGGCTGAAAATGAGTTTTGTCTCGTCCTTGTATGTCATAATATAATAATAATCATAATTTATTAATATAGGGATAGGGATATAATAGACCTTTAGTACCACACCCGGCCGTGTAAATCACGTGAAAAAAATCAAGAGTATCCCTTGACCCCCTTAAGCGCATTATATACGTATTGATGAATTTTACAGCTTGAGTTGGTTCCGTGATAACCTTATAGCCGTTTGTGAACGTTCACAGTAATGTAATAAATGGAATGGCATTGCGTCCTACAGAAATAGATGGACTTAAGAGAATGTGTTGCCATGGTTACCAGCTTGCATTCTTTCAATAAATTAAATTAGTTTTCTGGGTATATCTCAAAAACTGTTGGTTTTAGGACCTTAAAATGTGGTTTTCGGGGCCCGTAGGGCTCCTGAGTTTTGTTTTGTCTCGCCTTTCTACGCCCATTTCAGCATGCATTTTAAGGGGGTAGGCCCTCTTTTTTTTCCTCTTTTATGGGGGGGGCGTGGTGGCTCAGCGATCTAGCTGTATGCCTCTCACCAAGGCGGTCCGGGTTCGATTCCCGGTAAATGCATGTGAGATTTTCGAAGTGAAATGCCATGTCCGGTGGGTCGGATTCCAAGTAAAAAGGAGGGCCCGTAGCTCATAATCATAAGATTCACGGTCACGTAAAACTACAATCTTCCTATTTCCTCTTTTATGAGAGGTATGGAGAAGAGTTACATCAATGATTACTTTCGTGCCTCTGGTGGACATCTGTACCAAATTTTACGTTGATCCACTCAGCCGTTCTCGAGTGATACGCGTGCAAAGTTGTACACAGACAGACAAACAGACAGACAGACAGACAAACATTTTGTTTTTGGGCGCAACCGTCATAACCAGTCTGAAACGCGTTAATAACTCGAACTTCCGTGGAAATTCAAAAAAAACAGACAAACTTTCATTTTTATATATAGAGAGATTATCTGTTTTTTAAGTATATCCAATTTGCCACCGGGGGAAACAACCCCCAATGGCAAATAAATTACTGAATGAACACTGGCCAGATATGGTATCAAATGAGGAATTGTGGGTGAGGACAGATCAACTACCGGTCGAACAGCAGATCAAGAGAAGACTAGCGGGCCCGTGCGAGAAATCTCGCATGTTCATAAACCACACTTTCCCCAATAGGTTTATAATGAGAGACTTAAAGAGAAAGGTTGTTATGTTTTTATTTCAATCAAATGATTATACTGTAGAACAATATTTACATTTCAGTTAGAATTCTAAGTTCTACGTTCCCTAACTCTAGAAGGCAATCACTGAAAAATTGGATCATCATAACACTCACCAGTTATTCGATATTTATAAAATTACACGATTTGAGTACTCATTCCTTTGATTTACTGTTTCAGAAATCCATGCAAAATGATAAAGGAAATACCTCAGAATGTTAAAATGACATGGAACGTGCGTACCAGCGGCCAAAATGCGAAGCGGAGAGCAATTATGGAGCTTTTTTTTTTTCATACGGCAACAGTATCTGCAAATCGCACACTTCGTATATTTTTAAAGGCATTTTTTAAAGAAATTATAGATATTTATGAAATTTGAATGCTCATTTGTCACGGTTGGTCGCTTGTGAGCGCCGCAGGAGGGATCTATACTGCTGAAATAATATATATGATGAATGTGGCAATAGATAGAGCCCTGCGCGGATAAACAAAACGTTATCCGCATCCGCCCCACATCCGCGCGCATGTTATCGGCATCCGCATGACTTTTATTCGCATCCGCCCCACATCCGCATGACTTTTATCCAAATCCGCTGATATTTCAATATTATGTTTAATTTATTAGATCAAGCATAACGTGTTAAACCAACACATTTAGACATTTGAGGAGAAAGTCGTTCCTGACAATTTGCTTCATTGCAAGGAACTTCAAGTTGGCATTCCAAGGGACATCAAGTTGGATGACACTTCCGGTTCCTTGACCTCCGCTTTAGACAAAAAATTGGCTATAATTTTTTATTTTTTTGGCTACTTTCGCACTTGTGCCTCAGTAAGTTTGATGTGCCCGATTTGTGTCATGTGTATGAATACACTTTTTTACAGGTAAAACATCACTATATCATTCGCCTTTTCGTTTCCATTGAAAACGTAACCAAATGTCTGCCATATCGTTGACTTGAGCTTTGTTTCACGTGCTATTGAATATTTGTTTTATTTTAATAGATAGTTTATCCATTTTGGTGTAATGATGTTCATACTCACGGTCGCGGTAACATTCACTACGTGAACTTCTCTTTACGCTTAGAAGGGGATTGACATTTGGCGGGAAATTCAAAGTCAGTCATCATCCTTCTGCTTCTGGACCCATCCATGATCGCATAGTTGATGTCATAAGTTAGTTGATGTTGCAATATCACAGCCAACGTGCTTCAGTGACAAGTTGGAAATAAATGTACAGATAAACCTGGATCCCGATCTTCCAGGATAGCTTAGATGGCGAAGTAGCTGACATGAGGAATGCTAATGATGTCACCACGATGAACTAACAAGCTTATTGACAGCATTATATCTCGTACGTATAGTAATAATGGCAGTGAGAATTGATGAGATGTCAAGACCATCTACTACAAACATACAGTACTTAATAAAATGTAGTTGAAAGCATATGAGTAAAATGATCTTCTCGTGTATAAATGCAATACGTGCCTGAATACTTCGTACGCAATAGGCTATAGGAGTATTCCTCTTTTAAGCATGAAGCTGTGGATTGGCATATCAAATATGTAATATTATCGTAAGTTGGTATTCTAAAAACTATCCGCAAATTTACTCGAAACATTATCCGCAGCGTATCCGCTATCCGCACAGCCATGCAAACTATATCCGCGTGGCGAAAATATTTGCGGATATCCGTTGGTTTATCCGCGGATATCCGCATCCGCGCAGGGCTTTAGGAATAGATTGGCCATACACTGCGCAGATCTGATGACAGCATTGCTAAACAAGCCATGGAGTGGAATCATCAGGGCTAAAGAAGGAGAGGAAGGCCTAGAATAACAGTGGAGGAAGACAGCGAGCGGCTTGGATACTCGTGGGGAAGGATAAAATACACAGCACGCAGCAGAACCAGATGGCGAACCCTTGTCTCGGCCCTATGCTCCTCAACAGGAGTTTTAAGGAACTAAGAAGAAGACAACCCCAAGTACACGGGGCGAAATGCCCGCGATGCCCAACCCCCTTAAATGAAACAACTACTAGGATGGCTGAGTAGAGAATCGAACCCACCTCTTCTGAGTTGCCCCCAAGGGGCTCAAATCTAGTGGGACGTGGGTTGGTGACCACGGGACCCCAGCTGAGTCCGGCATTGCTCCCACTTACTTGTACCGGGTTCCTCTCCGTCTCCTTTCCTGTCGACCTCCCTTGGTCAACTCTTGTTCGTTTCCGACTGCGACAGTATTAGGGTATCCGAGGCCTAGGGAGTCTTTCACTTTCCCGCCTTAATTGTCCCTTTCTGATCTCTCATTTTTCGAGGGGTCAGCCCTCTTGTTTATCTTTTCCTGATATCTCCTGCCTTCTGCTCAAGACCCTCAAGGAGGCAGGGTGTGTGTAGCCCCACCACTTCTGCTGCACCCTGGATAGTGCTAAACCCTCAAGGGCTTGCCTTTATGGCGGTCCCTCTCCTATTTCCCTTTCCTATCTGCCTTTCGTGGCTCTCCTTATTTCTAAGTCCTTCAATCCTCATTCTTCGAGGGTTGAGGGCATTTTTTCTCCTTTCTATTATTTCCCTTACTCTTCTTTTGTTTTTATTTATTTTCTTCTAGTAGGCCTATCTATTGTGTAATCTGTAGTTGGTTGTAGGTTTGTAGTTAGATTTAATTAGAGGTCATTTTCATTTTTCATTATCATCCAAGTGTCCAAAGCCCCTAAAATTAATTAACAACCATAACCTAGATGTTAGGCCCCTTTAAACAACAATTCATCATCATCTTTTGAGTTGTACGTCACGAGGTCAATGAACCATGCTTCAGCCTTTACGCC
Source organism: Meconema thalassinum (assembly GCA_946902985.2). Taxonomy (NCBI): domain Eukaryota; kingdom Metazoa; phylum Arthropoda; class Insecta; order Orthoptera; family Tettigoniidae; genus Meconema; species Meconema thalassinum. Next base: position 296,627,838 of record OX336396.1, on the reverse strand, counting down.
CAACATTACGGTGTTTGAAGTAATTTTCAGAGTTGCTTTAGTAATGGAAGTTTGATGTTTTTCGGTCGGTCAACATGACGTTACCCAATTGTGATGGGTTATTCCCTAATCCTGAAATAAATGTAAACTAGCGGACCCGTGCAAGAAATCTCGCATGATCATAAGCCACACTTTCTCCAATAGGTTTATACCGTAATAATAGACTTTAGAAGAAAGGTTGTAATGTTTTTATTTGAACCAATGATTATAGAACACTGTTTACGTTTCAGGCGTCCCTACGACCAAAATGCGAACTGAACAACAATTATGTCGCGCATTTTCCTACAGCATCAGTATATGCAAATCGCACACCTCTTAAAAAATTTATATTTATGAAATTAGAATGCAATTCGTCACTGCTTATGTCATTTGTGTTCTGAGTCCGTTGATTGACAGCTTAGCCGTAACACTCGTCGGTTATTAGATATTTATGAAATTATACGATTTGAGTACTCATTTGTTTAAATTACTGTTTCTGAAATCCATGCAAAATGAAAAAGACCTCAGAATGTTAAAATGACATGAAACAGGCGTCACAGCGACGAAAATGTAAAGTGGACAGCAATTATGGAGCGTATCTTACTGCAGCAACAGTACCTGCAAATCGCACACTTCGTACAGTTTTTTTAGTCATTTTTTAAAGAAATTATAGATATTTATGAAATTAGAGTGCAATGCGTCACTGCTAATGTCTATTCTCTTTCATTTGAATGCTCAATTTTCACGATCGGCACTTGTGAGCGCCGCATTAGGGATCTATACTACTGAAATAATATAGGCTATATGATGATATGATATTATAACGTCCCACTGGGTACAACAGTGTTCACCGACTGAAAAACATCAACATTTGACTTCAGACCAAAATTAAATGTTATTGTTGTTAATTAATTTTAGGGGCTTTGGACACTTTGGTATTCAGCCCATGTCCTTGGCTGTTTGTGTGTCCTGTGGAGACTGTAGTAGTGTGTGTAACTGATGATGATGAAGATGATAGTTGTTGATTTAAGGGGCCTAACATCTAGGTTATCGGCCCCCAATGGTTTGGGTGATAGTGAAAGATGAGATGAGAATGAAAACTATAACTAATACTAACTACAGACTTACATACTAGAAGAAGAAATGGTAAACAAATAAAGGACACGAAGAAAAAAATGCCCTCAACCCACGAAGAATGAGGATTCATGGACATGGAAGGAAGGAGAGCCATGAAAGGCAGGTAGGAAAGGGAAGGAGGAGAGGCCCGCCCCAAAGTCAGTGGAAAAAGGGGAATAAACGGACCCAGCTCAGGAATCCCTCGGAATCGCCAACTCCCGAACTCACCAGCCGTGAGCCCCTGAGGGTGTAGCAATATCCAGGGTGCATCAGAAGTGGTGGGGCTACACACACCCAGCCTCCTTGAGGCCCTTGCGCAGAGGGCAGGAGATAACACGAAAAGAAAAGGAAAGCTGACCCCTCGAAGAAAGAGGGTATCAGGAAAGAAGAGACAAAGGCCAATTAAGTTGAGAAAGGAAGATACTCCGTAGGCCTTGGATACCCTAATACCGTTGGGGTCGGAAAAGAGAACAAGAGTTGAGCAAGAGAGGTCGACAGGAAAGAAGACGGAGAGGAGCCCGGCACAAGAAAGTGGAAGCAATGCCGGACTCAGCTGGGGTCCCGTGGTCGCCAAACCACGTCCCACTAGATTTGAGCCAATGTTGGGAGTGTGTGTAACTGTATTAGTCACAGGGATGAGGTAAGTGCCCTGGGGCTTAAAATAAGGTACTTTTCCAGCATTGCCGCTGTCAGCGCCGGGAATAGAACCTACGATCTCCAGACTAGCTGCAGCTACCCGCGCGGTCCTTGCGCACGATTTTACGAATACGGGACAAAAAAAAAATTGGCGCAGCCGGCAAACAAACCCAGATACGTATATATGGTTACAGCCATGAATGCTAGGCAACATGTTGTTAGCCCCGTGTACTTGGATGGTCAGTGGAACATCAGGAATAGTTTATGATATAAACAAAACACAAACAGTGTTATCTCCACATCTTGTATCAGCGGATGTACGCACAGTGATATCATTGTTATCGCACACATTTGATCATTATCAGTTACGGCAAGAGAATGGCGCGTGTTAATCGGGAAAAGAATTCACTAGCTTCATGAGTGAGTGATGAGACAATTCCCTAATGAATATCAGGTGCCGGCTCTGTCCAAATGTATTATCAGCAGTACAATAATTGTACAATTATTGTTATATTGGCTTTCACGGCCACTGAATTATAACTCTAGTGCCGTGTCTTGTGTGGGGTTTCGCCTAGGACACCAAGCTGGCTCATCAGCGGGCTCTTGGTGTCCCCGACCGACCCCGCACAAGACACGGCACTAACCTAGAAAAATTGCTGAGTTATAATTCAGTGGCCGTGAAAGCCAATATAACATCCTTTTGGAAGCCTTCGTAGGGAGGTTAGCTTGCCACGGTGGGTGAGTAGTTATCGTGTCGGACTACCAACCCCATGCTTGCAGGTTCACTCCTGGCCATGGTAAGTGATTTTTGAAAGGTGAAAGAAATCACGGCACGCATGTCGTACGATGTCGGCATGTTAAAGAATCCATTTGAATTCAGTTGGCCGTGTTCTTAATGGCAAAATTATCTCGGGATTTTCCGCCAACACAAAAGTTCCTCCTTTCTCTACTAGAAAGCGCTCTAGTGTCAAGGAGCTTAGATATCTAACATCCTTGACTTTCATAGCATTCCAAGGAACAACAAAATTTGACATGCAAGCTGCCCTTTGAGCGTCAAATAACAAAGCTTGCACCCGGCACCCGAGGCCGTACGATATTATTATCGGGAGGTTATGGCTGTTTAAGGTTTTAGATCTCGCAGTAAAAGAGAGCAGATGCGCTTTATAAAACGGGAGTTGGCGCGCAGGAATTGTATTGTTCATACAAACTGCAATGTATGCATATATTTAGTTAAACACGAAGAACTAAGACAAAGACGTAAAGGCTAATCTTATTCTTCTTCGTAATATCCAGTAGAACCAACATAGGAATATACCAAATTAGTATATATAAACATTTGACACACCCGGATCCCGGACTGTACTCAGCTTAATTTTTATAATTGTGTAATCTTTGTAAATATGCCTTGGTAGTACCGTAGCTTGGTAACGAACCCTAAATTTTGTAAATATCTATATGTAACTTAATTTTCCAAGGGCTATTTTGACCCATTAGCAGTTGAATTATTTAAACTTTTGAATTATCCTAAAGATGTACCAAGCAATTTCACCCCCCAGTCGAATAGGGACAAAGGGCCACACTAGGCCGGATGTCCCTGCTCCACCTCGGAGTCGCTCCGGATCAGTTCAGTTCTGTTCGCTACTCCTGAGTTTTAGTACTATTGTTGTTATTGATCATTACCGTCGATTTTAAACTGTTATCCCTTTCAGTGACCATTCTTATCTGCAAGGCTCTGTGGGTAAAAAAAAATCGCCCCGTATCCTCTCTAGTACAGTTTCTCAAAATGGGCCCCTAGGGGTCTGTGACTAGCTTAAAACAATTCAAGATATTTTAAAAATTGGCCTTAAATAAAAGGCTCACTTTTATAGTTAGTAATTGTTGTTTTAAGGGGTGTAACTACGAGGTCATCTGCCCCTACACTTTTCTAATGATGAAAAAACAAGTACGTGATAACATTTCAGGTGAATGCTTTTTCTAGCTTGGAGATATAGTTCCTAAATTACGAGGGTATACTCAAACACAAGATGTTCAGTAAAGAACATATAGCCTACTTTCTCCTAAATGCATGGGTATAGTTATAACTCTTTCTCCTTTTCAAGGAGTATAATTCAATGTTGCTTGCCATGGCGGGTGTGTGGTTATAGTGTCGTACTACCAACCCCAAGATTACAGGTTCGCTCTTGACCATGGTAAGTGATTTTTGAAAGGCGACAAAAATCACGATACCCATGTCATAAGTTGTTGGCATGTTAAAGAACCCATTTGAATTCAGTATGCCGTGTTCATAATGGCAAAATTAATCTCGGGATTTTCCGCCAACACAAAGTTCCTCATTTCTCTACTAGAAAGCGGTATAGCGCCAAGGAGCTTAGATAGGCTATCTAACCTCCTTGACATTCATAGCGCTCCAAGGAGCATTAAATTCTACACGCAAGCTGCCCTCTGGGTGTCAATTAACAAACCTTGCACCCGGCATCCCAAGGCCATACGATATTATTTATTATTAATGTTGGTTGTAGTAGCTTGTTGAAATACAACGTGCTATACGGATATTAAACATTGATTGATTGATTGAATCCTCACCTGAATTGTATATACACACACTAAAACAGCCATCACAATAACACAGGTTATCAGACACAATTCAACACTCACCCAAGTACACGGGGCTAAATGATCATGCTGTCCATGCATCTCAAATGAAACAACACCAGCTCTATACCCAAATCCTTCCTCGTATAAAAGTACACACACTAGTAAGCCTACAGACATCACAGTGACACAGGTTATCAGATAACTTCTACACACACCCAAGTACACGGGGATACAAGACCATGATGCCCCAAAACCCTTAAAGGATCAACAAAGAATCAACAACAACAACAATAGACTCTACCGTGGATCAAGGACAACGAATTTTAATCGCTGTATTCGAGTGTTGAAATGTGTGGTTCTCAGGTGGGAATCGAAACCGGGCCTGCGGGGTGACGGTCAAGGATGCTAATCACTATACCGCATTGCATAGATTAGTTACAAGCTTCTACCACTTTCCGAAATTTGAAACTGGGCCAAGGACATCTTTGTTCTAATGTATCGATAACAGATAAATCGAGCTATGTGAAAATATAAATGGGTAGTTTCAAAAACAAGTTTCCCACATTTGTTAGAAATAGTTGGCATTTTTTATTTTACTTAAAAAGTACACCGTTGGAAAGCTTGTTCTTTCCGCTATTTTTCAACATTGTCGCCAGTTTTTAAAATACATTTTTGTTGACGAGATACACTTTTGTATACCTGCCTCACAGAAGTCCTCCGTTAACCCGTTGAGGAACCTGGTAACTTCTTCTTTCACTACATCGTCCGTCTCGAATCATCGTGACTCTTGTTTCGGGAGTGAAGTAGTGCCACCACGTTTCATCTCCAGTGATAATGGTGTCTAAGAATTCCTCGGTGTTTTCGTCGGATTCGTGAAGAAACTCCTGAGCACAGTCGATGCGTTACTGTTTGTGTTCTGCTGTAAGCATGCGCGGGACCCAACGCGCGCAAATCTTGTGATAGCCCTATTTCTCGTTCAGAATCCTTTCAATGGAAGTTTTAGAAACCTCAGGAATCCGAAGAGCCATTTCCTTGATCGACATTTTCGGATCTTCGAGCAGAATTCGCTCAATCTTTGCGACAGTTTCATCTGAGATCAACGGCCTCCCACTTCGAGAACTCGCTACACCAGTCTTGGGCAAAGTACGGCCCACGGGCCGAGTACTGATTGAGTTACAATGTAACAATGAATTGAAGCAACTATTCCTCAACGTTTCGAATATTGATTTCTACACAAGGCCCTACCAAAATCAAGTTTCCCAAACTTAAAATCTCAGGCACAGAAGATAACTGCAATGTTCGCATCTTACTATATTTGTGAACAGGTGTTTTCTTCAATGAAGGTTCGCAAAAAGGGCGTCGGAAATAGATTGAGAGACCACCATTTAGCTGCGCTACTAAGAATCAGCTCATCCCAGTTTCAACCAGAGTATGAAAAACTTTTGGAAGCACTCTCACAGTTTCACTTGTCACATATTCCTTTCTCTTCTAACAAATAATGTTTTTTACCTAGGTTTGCTACCATTGTAGCCTATGAGTTTTGTTTGAATTAAAATTCTGAAATAAAACTTTTATAATCTACTGTATCTCTAATAGTCAGGGTCGAACATAATAGTACATTATGCAACGAGCCTATAATGGCTATAATTAAGACACGAGTATGTTTATAAAACGAGCGTATGCGAGTTTTATAATTTCCATACGAGTGTCTTAATTACCATTATAGGCGAGTTGCATACGACTCTTTATGTTCGACGATAATTATAACTTTATTATATGTTTTAACATAAATATTCATAAATATAAAGCCTCCGTGGCTTAGGCGGCAGCACACCGGCCTCTCACCGCTGGGTCCGTGGTTCAAATCCCGGTCACTCCATGTGAGATCTGTGCTGGACAAAACGGAGGCAGGCAGGTTTTTCTCCGGGTACTCCGGTTTTCCCAGTCAAAATTCCATTCCAGCAACACTCTCCACTATCATTTCATTTCATCTGTCATTCATTTAATCATTGCCCCAGAGGAGTGCGTCAGGCCTCGGCAGCCGGCACAGTCCATATCCTCGCCGCTAGATGGGGGCATCATTCATTCCATTCCTGACCCGGTCGGAGACTGGAAGCAGGCTGTGGATTTTCATTTCATTCATAAATATCTGTTGAGAGTCAGCCACAAGAATGTTGTTATCAGAGAGCGAGCGCGAGACATCTCTCTGTCTTTCAAGATCTCTGAACGACCGACGCATGCGCTCTGAGTGCTTGCAATTCCATATTATGCAGGCCATATGTTTACATCTGCCGTCCCTCAGTAATATTGTCACCGGAGTCGTTTGAAGGCTGTGTAGAAATTAGGGTTGATGATATTAAGGTACAGTCCTATTTCTTGTCTCATATTCGCCAGTTTATTTACGCGAACATATGGACGGTGCGTATTCCACGTCGGTAATTTATTATAGTTCGATGTTGTGTTTATGTCCAACCTGTTGGATTTTGAGCGCATGCGCGAAGGTATCGTTACCTAATTGGTCAATGAACGAGCTCTGATTGGCTGGAGAAACTGTATCATAATGGAAAACAGAGTTATAATGACCATCATTATGATACAGTTTTCTGACACATAATAGTGAGGGTAGAACATAATAGTACATTATGCAACGAGCCTATAATGGCTATAATTAAGACACGAGTATTTTTATAAAACGAGCGTATGCGAGTTTTATAATTTCCTTACGAGTGTCTTAATTACCATTATAGGCGAGTTGCATATGACTGTTTATGTTCGACTATAATTATTATAACTATTTTATGTTCGAAGATAAATATTCATAAATATCTGTCGAGATTTCGCCAGTTTTATGTACTGAACAGAGCGCATGAGACGCAGAGAATGCCTTGTATTTGACCATGGCCTCCTCGATTACTCTACTATGACACTAGGCCAGGCAGTGTGATTTACATTAGAAGGCCGTGGTACTCAGCGCATCTAATTATCTAATTGGTCAAACAACTGTTTCTTGAGCTCTGATTGGTGGGAGAAACTGTATCATAATGAAAAATAGTGTTAAAATGAGTCTCATTATGATACAGTTTTCAGATTCATAATAGTCAGGGTCGAACATAAACATAATTATGATGTTTCTTCTTCGGCCCAGCTAGATTATTTTGTATTGTATGTGGCCCTGCTACTAAAAGGTTTGCTCATGTCTGCCCTACACCATTTGCGAATGAAGAGAGAAGTTGCCAGGTTCCTCGACCCTCGAATAAGCCAAAATATGAGTTGTATGTATCATTGCACAGTGAGCGGCTTCTCAAGAGATTGGAACCTGGCAAGCACCGTGTGACGGCCGGGCCACTGTGGCTCACTGCCTGTAGAGCGAGGCACTGGCGCTAGCAGCAGCGTAGTGCACAACTAGTTTAACACATTTAAACTTTTTAACGTATTTAATAATTGTGGGGTTTTTGGTTGTTTATTTATTATTATTTAATAATCATCATTACTTACATGAATCTTCACGGTAGTTGCTGGAAATGCTGTCCCTCATTTTCTAAACAAACATTGCACCAACGTAGGAAGTTTTGGTACACTCGCTGTAAATTCGTCCTCACTGATATTCTGTATCAGTGCAGGTATTTCGTTCTTCAAACTGTTAAAAGTGTAGTTGTGTTTGAATCTCACACTTCGAACACATCCACTGTTCTAACCTGAGTCAATAAACTGTGAATCAAAAGGGAAATTATGGCAGCGTGAGGCGTGGTCAAGGTTGAATATATGCAACCTGTCATGGATGCCTGTTCGCTGCGCGGGACGTGGCAGCGCCTGCCACTGAAATGAGACGTAACGTTCGCCACCATATTGAAAAGGAGCTATATAAACTATAATAATAATGTTCATGTAAATTTCGGCTGCCAGGTGCAAGCTTTGTTAATTGACGCCCAAAGGGCAGCTTGCATGTCGAAATTTTTATCGCCCATTGAAGTGCTATGAAAGTTTAGGACGTTAAATATCTAAGCTCCTTGACATTATAGCGCTTTCTAGTAGAGAAATGAGGAACTTTGAGTTGGCGGAAAATCCCGAGATTAATTTTGCCATTATAAACACGACCTACTGAATTCAAATGTGTTCTTAAACATGCCAACATCGTATGACATCCGTATCGTGATTTTTGTCACCTTTCAAAAATCACTTACCATGGCCAGGAGCGAACCTGCAAGCTTGGGGTTGGTAGTCCAACATGATGACCACTCACCCACCGTGGCAAGCATTATTATTATTAACTCCCCCGTGGCTTAGGCGGCAGCACGCCGGTCTCTCACCGCTGGGGTGCGTGGTTCAAATCCCGGTCACTCCATGTGAGATTTGTGCTGGACAAAGCGGAGACAGACAGGTTTTTCTCCAGGTACTCCGGTTTTCCCTGTCAATATTTCATTCCAGCAACACTCTCCACTTTCTTTTCATTTCATTTCATCTGTCATTCATTTAATCATTGCCCCAGAGGAGTGCGACAGGCTTCGGCAACCGGCACAGTTCATATCCTCACCGCTAGATGGGGGCTTCATTCAAATCACTGACTGGACTTAAATATATTAGCATGGAGATGCATGTGGAAACAAATTCTTGTCAGACGTCATTTAAGAATGGCGAGGTGCATGAATCACAAATCCCCCTTCCGTCCAATCTTAAATTGACTGTGTATTTTGCGGCACGAAAAGTTCACAGGCGAAATTAAGAAAAGCCAAGTTGCACTTTCAGGGAAACTCCAAACACAACCACTCTTCTCTGAAGTCTTCACTCAACACGACTTGACAGTTTGCTGTTGGTTCTATCTGGGGTAACAGGCTCGCCCGCTAGCTAGCCTGTAACTGGGGTGATAGGCTCTCCCCAGGCTAGCTCGTAAATTATCACCTCAGTAATTGAATGGAGATTGTTGGAAGATTTGAAAACGTAAAAACACTTATAGTGGGCGATGTACTGAAGATAGAGATATACTCTCATGGACTTTTTTGTAGAACTTTTCATGCTGAACAATCTTACACTCATGGTATATTGATATTTTTAACGGTTTGCCCAGCGTAAGCTTAAAAAGCGCACGGACGCCAGGTTTTTTCTCGACTTTTTCATTGAAATCGTTACTGCTCGGCTTCCTTTCATCATAAATAAATTATTTTCTACAGAAACCTTCCTCGAGATATCCTTTACAGAATGGTGAAAACCGCATCAAAATTCATCCAGTGGTTCTCGATATTACCCGTGACATCCAAGAATCGGGGACTTTGTTTTATACTAAGTAGAGATTTATTATATTGTAATTCATCTAGTTGCTAACCATACGATAAATAAATAAATAAATTATTATTATTATTAGTAGTAGTAGTAGTAGTGTTATTAATATGATTATTATTATTATTATTATTATTATTAATATTATTACAAACATCGTCCCCAAGAAATAGACAACCCTAAGATCATCCTCCCCCTCCCCCACCCTTCTCCCCCGCAATCACTCGTGGCAATATTTGAGCCTGAATAACACCATGTTTATTACGTTGATAACTAGAAGTGGTCTCCAGATTTTTGGAACCAACAGGTACATGAAACGCGCAAGGCAGTGGCCCGACCACTCGTATTTCAAGCCAAATAATATTTTTGAAAGTTAGTTGCTCCCCAAGTTTCTCAGACCTTCCGCCCCAATAGTTTATGAAGCAGAATTTCCGAGGTGAATTTACTAATTCATTGCGCAGGTCCTTGCATTAACATAACCAACTCCTCCGCGCAATCGACTGGGTGGTCTCCAAGACCAACTGCGTCCATTACACCTGAGGGCAAAGAAGATATATCACATTAGTCAAAGAACTGCATATTAAGTGATCTCCTTTAAGACCAACTGCCTTCATCACACCTCAGGACAAAGAAAATATACCACATCAGTCAAAGAACTGCATATTATGTGATCTCATCGAAGACTAACTGCGTCCATCACACCTGAGAGCAAAGAAGATATATCACATTAGTCAAAGAACTGCGTATTAAGTGATTTCCTTAAAGACCAATTGCGTCACATCACAGCTGAGGGCAAAGAAGATACACCACTTCAGTCAAGGAACTACATATTAAGTGATCTTCTTTACAACCAATTGCGCCACATCACAGCTGAGGGCAAAGAAGATATATCACTTCAGTCGAAGAACTGCATATTATGTGATCTCCTCGAAGACCAACTACGTCACATCACACCTCTGGACAAAGAAGATACACCACATCAGTCAAAGAACTGCATATTATGTGATCTCCTCCAAGACCAACTTCGTCACATCACAGCTGAGGGCAATGAAGATATATATCAGTCAAAGAACTGCATATTATGTGATCTCCTCCAAGACCAACTACGTCACATCACAGCTGAGGGCAATGAAGATATACATCCGTCAAAGAACTGCATATTATGTGATCTCCTTTAAGACCAACTACGTCACATCACACCTAAGGGCAAAGAAGATATAGCCTATCACACCATACTACGTTTCATTCAGTCAACACGGTTTTGCCCAATTAGATTAGGTGGGGTAACTATAATATATACTGTAATAACTATAGGGCGCCAGGGAATTTCTACGCAGTGCTTACAGGCTGCTGCGAGAGCTACCACAAGCAGTTACGTTGGCAGCACGGCTGCTGCTTGTAACAAAGCAAACAAACAGTAAACGTTGTACTCACCACAACCATCCATAGTAGATGTTGGAAGTGTTCGAAGACACACTTCAACACGTCTACACATATTGTCGAATACTTTCTTGAGCTAACTTGAGTGATGATTTTCTTGGACTACGCAGCAATATTTCCGAGATTTCATTAAGTTTATCGTCCATTAAGTTTATCGTCCATTAAAAGCGTAGGCTGGCCTGATCCCGGTGAAATGAGCCTCCACAGGAAATTTACTTATCAAATCCTGAACGGTATCCCGGTTTGGACACTTTGAATTAGGAAACTGCACCTGAAATTTTAGTTTTACATTTTCTGTAAATCGATCGCCTTCGCGAAAAACGTATTCCACCACCAAAAAAAAACCTCTCTCTTCAGTAGTATAGTAGCCTCACTTTCCTCGTTAGCAACCGGCTCGTCTTTGAAACTTAGCTGGATGGATGTTTATATTCCATAGCTACGGGGTGCTGAGACATTCACGGCTTAAAGCCGGTGAGCAGTTTGACAGGACTGGCGGCAACACCTTGTCTGCATTCCTCATGGACAGATGGAGGAAGCAACTTATTGGTCAATAACCGTCAGGTATTTGTCAGCCGTATATAATGGCTATTGTCGGCTTGTGCTTATGCCAAACGTTTGAGTCACCGGTTGTTAACCATGAAAGTGAGGCTACTATATACATTACTGCTTGTATACTAATGCACTCTTCCAATAATCTATCTGAACGCTCGCTTGCTGCAATACACACTGACGATTTCGACACGTAGTCGCTGAGGAGAACATTCCCTGGCTCCCTGTATAAAATCCTGTACCGTATAATTATATTATACAGTACATACCACACTATTCCTAAAAGAAATGTTAATAAAATAATTTTACTCACTGATAAATGGGTGCTGCAAGGACTGCACTGGCCACGTAAGTCATAGAGAGTTTTTGAAACCATTTTCCAGTGTTGCCTCATTGTGTTGATTGACTGAAAAATAAATTTGCGTATGTTACTAAACTCACTTTCTACACTGAAAAAATTACATCAAACATTCAACAACTTAATCTTGTCTACTGCCTCTGTTACCTGCATACAAAATTTGAAAGGAATCGGAATGAAAACTTCAAAGTGTTCCCTTGAGTCCATTCCCAGCCTTTAACCCTGTATACGGCAGAACTATTATTTAAATGTATTTATCCGTTAATTCCCCACAAGGAGAGCGTTACAACACAATCAATTTTCATGTTTTATTCTGGCCCTTTCTTCTTTATTCTCAAAAACCTCTCATATACACACTATGCTTCCTCTTTCTCTCCTCCGTCCACTTCTTTGCCGGTTGTCTCTCTTTGGGAGTTTTCTCAAACATCTGTTGTCCAAGTTTTTCTCTGTATGTATTTAATTATTTTAGCCAAATTTTAATTTATTAATTTTATTTTGTTTGCCTTTTTAATTTTAATGTTTACATTTTTATTCTTTATTTTTTTATTTTTTTTATTCTTTATATTCATTTTTTATAATTTTATTTTATGTGCTTATTTATTTTTAGCCTATTTTCATTTTTGAAAAAATAGGCTTAGGAGATCACCTTTTGTCCGTGTGTGTGTGTGTGTGTGAGAGAGAGAGAGAGAGAGAGGTGTGTGTGAGTGTGTCCCTAATAAATTCTAAACGGCTAGAGCGATTTCAATGAAACTCGGTAAGTTCATAGGACTATTCCGGGCGACCCCGACCGTGTCCATCAAATTTTGTTACGTCTCACCAATCCAACATGGCGGCTGTGCGAAATATTACACCAGCATTCAATATCTCCGAAACTATTACCGATATCACCCTGGACGTGTTTACGGTGAAAAAGAGAACTACCAGAAGTTCACCTATGTGACACTTGAAAAACTGGTAACTACAAAACCAACATGGCGGCCAAGCGAAGTTTCGACTTTTAAATAGACGTTTCGCGATTTATCCAACCAAACGCAATGAAACTTGGTACAGTATATGTTTATATACATTGTAATGCACCGACAACTAACTTCGTTCATTTGTTTACATAACCACAAGATGGCGGATGTGCGAAATATTTCACCGGCATTCTGTATCTCTGAAACTATTAGCGGTATCTCCCTGAAGTTTTGTACGGAGATAAAGGGCACAACTGGAAGTCCATTTATACGACTTTAAAAAACCGGTTATATACAAAACAAACATGGCGGCCAAACGAATTAGAAAATTTGAAATAGACCTTTCTCGCGATTTAATGCTCCAAACGCACTGAAATCTGGTACAGGAAATATTTATACACATTGTAATGCACTGGTATCTAATTTAGTTCAATTGTTTACATAACCTCAAGATGGCGGCTGTGCGAATTTTAAAATTAAGTTTTTATTTCTTGTGATGTAGTCATGCGATCGAAGTGAAAGTTTGAATAATGAACCTACCCAATAATTTTCCTATAATGGTGCATGACTCTATGGCCTATACATTTAACAATCCAACATGGCGACCATCGGAAATATTTAGACGGCTCTCAATATCTACGAATCTATTGTAGCAATCAAACTGATTTTTTTATTGTTCATAGGGGCTATGAACTCAAGTTCACTTATAGGACTTTAAATAACCTGGTGATCACAAATCCAACATGGCGGCGATGCGAAGTATAAATATTCACATGGACGTTTATCGCAATTTAACCATCCGAGAGCAGTGAAACGTGGTACAGTAAATCCTTATACGAATGGTAATCCACTAGCATCAAATTTATTTCAATTGTTTCCATAACCTAAAGATGGCAGCTGTGCGAAATTTTAAAATCTCCTTGTAACTTCTAGTGTCCTAATTGTGCGATTGAAGTTTGAATACTACACGTACACAATAATCTGCATGTAACAGTACATAACTCTAGGACCAACATATATAAAATCCAACATGGCGACCATCCGAAATATTTAGTCGGTTCTCAATATCTACGAATCTATTACTGCAATCAAACTGAAATTGTGTATGTTGATAGTTGCAATAAGTGGGCTATATGAAAATAGGCTGTATAGTTCTTCACGGAACTACTTGTTTTAAATTCTATTTTTGTGCTTATTTATTTTTAATTGTTTAATTGTAATTTTACAAGCTTCTTCTTCTCTCCTCGATGTTGTCCATCTCTGGACGGAGTAAAATAACCCATTGCATTCACTGTCTCTTATTTCCTTTATCCCTTTTTGCCTTCCAGTAGTTCTTCATTACTTCACTTTGTCTCCATCTTCTCTCTTTCGTCCAGATGTTAACACGCTTCTTCTTTTCCTTCTCCTGAAAACCCTTGAAATTTTTGATCATATTTCTGAAAAGTGGTCTGTCCTGAATAATATCTATTGTTACTTCCATCTCTTTCATATCCCGTTTTATACGTTGTACCCATTGATTACCATTCTTACTTTTGTATACATGACTGAACATTTGTTTTGTGAGTCTGATGTTATTCATCCTCATTACGTGTCCAAAGAAATTAACCCTCCTTTTCCTGATCGTATCGTACATTTTTTAATTTTTTATATTTTTGTAGAGGTCGTCATTTTTTCTGTATCTGAACTCTCCACGTTCTGTTTTTAATGGTCCCAATATTTTTCTAAGTAGGCCTATCCTTCATTCCTTTTTCTCTAGCTCTTCTCTTTCGCCTTTTTATTGGAAAACATACATTCTGAAGCTTAGAGACTTTCCGGCTTAGTTACCGTTTTATAAGCTTATTAATTTTTACAATTTACTTATTTTCAATTTTAGTGTCTTTCTTATTTTATTTACGTTTTAATTGTTTTGTTAAAAAAATCATCAAACATCTCAGGTCAAGAAGATAAGAACATATTATTTGGTTCTAAGAAATAGGCCTATTAACAGTTCCAATAGAAAATTCGTTGACATAATGGCTGAAAGATTCAACCGTCAGCATCTTTGACATAGCAGGTCATTAATATACAGACCAGGGTTATGTGGCAATCGTCGTTTCGATAGCCAACAGACTATCCAAACGACTGACAGTCCATGTGTTGTAGGAACTCTAAAATGACTTGCTATTGGAAAATAACCTCGTGGCTCTGTAATCCAAGCCACATTTAACCTCACCGCCTGTTTCAATCCCGCCATTGTTACGCAGCACGATCGTCCTTTGTTCCCAACAATGGCCTGACAGCTCCTATTCAACATCGAGACCGAGTAATCCCTAACTTCTCGCACTTGTACGTTAAGTATAAACTCTCTTCTGGTGCATAATCCGCTATAAAACATTCCACATTGGTGCTAGCAATAGTTGCTCAAGTTTGCCAGAGTTCTGAGAGACATTTCCAAGACTTAACTAACATAAAAAGCAAGATATGAGTACACATCGTTGACGGATTCCCCATTATTTAATAGTGATCATAACTAATACATGTATTTTTTTCTGGTGTGTATCTTATCTTAATATATGTGGGCTACATTGTTCCCCTCGCGCAGTCATGTTGGGCAAATTGACGTAGACCGACTGAGACACACAGAGTAAACTTACGATATACCGTATTTGGTCATTATGGACTTCGTCCAGAATGAATGCAAAGTATTAGTCGATCACTAGCTGACAAAAAACAACTTTATATTTGCTTCTTTTACAAAAACGTTTTTTACTAAATTTGGGCAGGAAAAACCGAATATGACCTTAGAATTTGATTATTAGCTCTATTAGCCTACTTTCGATTTTTGCAAAAAATGAAAGTAGACTTACTATGAGATCTACACAGGGCCAAACATTGTGTGTCTGTCTGTGTGTGTGTGAGTGTGTGTACTCTGAATGTATGTCCCCACCCCCACCCTATCAATTCGAACACGGTGAAACCGAATTGAACAAAATTTGATACAGAGATAGAACTAGCAAAGGGCACCTCAGTGTCATGTTTTATATCGCCGCCATCTTTACGAAAACGCAATGGTGGCCAACCAAATGTTAAAAGCTTAAATCACATTACGACCAACTTAATCATCTGATCTCCATCAAATTTTGCAACGTTATACCTTAATGTATGAAGAATCTTTTGACCAAACTACAAGGTCATCAGCCTAATACTTTGGAGATGGCGGCCATGTACGTGTGCAAATCGATTCCCCCTATCAATTCAAACACGGTAAAACCGAATTGACGAAATTTGGTACAAAGGTAGCACTAGCAAAGGGCACCTAAGTGTCATGCTTTGTGTTGCCGCCATCTTGACGGAAACGGAATGGCAGCCACCCAAATGTTAAAAGCTTAAATCAAATTACGACTAACCTAATAATTTGATCTCTACCAAATTTTGCAACTACATACCTTTTTGTGGGAATCATCGTTTGACTGAACTACAAGGTCATCAGCCCAATAGTTTGCAGATAGCGGCCATGTATGTGCGAAAATCGATTCCCCATATCAATTCGAACACGGTAAAACCGAATTGAATGATTTTTTTTACAGAGGTTGCACTAGCAAAGGGCACCTTTTATTCATGTTTAATATCCGTATAGCACGTTGTATTTCAACAAGCTACTACAACCAACATTCAATTATACTCCTTGAAAAGGACTAAGAGATATAACAATACCCATGCATTTAGGAGAAAGTAGGCTATATGTTCTTTACTGAACAACTTGTTTTTATAAATACGCTACTTGTGATACATGTACTTCTGAAGTAAAAACTGCACCACAATTTGGAGGAAAGAAGTCCAGATGAGAATCGAGAAGATGAATTTTGAGTTGACATATTGCATTCTAATGTATTATACTTCTCTAGGAGGTTATTTACAATTTCAACATAGTTTTCATCTCGTCGGTTTCCCAAAAAAAACCTTGTACAACACCTCTAACGGCTTTCCAAGCAGCTTTTCCATTACCCTGGAGGACTCGATCAAAATGTTCATCCTTAGAAGGCCACGGATTTGTGGACCAACAAAGATCCCTTCTCTCAGTTTAGCTTCACTGAGAAGTGGAGATTTTGCTCTCAGGTACTTGAATGCTTCTCCATTCCTTCACAAAGTTCTTCATAAGCCCAAGTTTGATGTTAAAGGGGCCAAAGAATTTTGTTTCTGTCAACTAGAGGACTGTGATGTACGTTTGTTTTCCCCAGGGCACTAAGTTTCCCTTTATGTTGTAATGTGAAGACCTATCACTGCTGCCCCATAAGAAGAAGAATACAATGGTTATTCACAAACAATAAACACAATATGGCTGACAATGACTCAGAATATCTGTACTAAGGATTGGCAACCTATAATTTATTTAAATAAAAAATCACTAGTATTTTTCGAAAGTCCCTCAAATGCTCTAGCATTTAATGAAATATCGTTATATCTCAGAACATAGAGCTAACTCAGCATTTTAAATACCATCTTCGTATTTCCCATGCTCGAATAAACTGGAAATAACTGTTTTTGTTTCGGAAGCATTTTTACTGTTGTTAGTGTTATTGAAACTGTTGAGACAGAAATGTTACTTGCAAGTGAAGCACTGTTCGACTGTGACAATGCAGACAAAGCCCACAGAGCGCGGACCGGGCTAAGATCTGATTACTGCTGATGATCTGATTACCCAGCCTTGAGTCGCCACTAATGGCAAGAGACGGGGCTTGCACCCCGACCAATTACCAGATCATTTCCTGCCCGCCTAATCCCAGCCAGCAGATATGATTGACAGCCATGAAACTCGACCTGTCGGGGTATTATTACCCTATTTAATGATCTACCCTACATTCCACAGTGAATAGATCACATGCTCAGTGCTCGTCAACCAGGAAGTAGGGCAGTGTTGCCGAATTTAGCGCTATGTTCAGCTAAACAATACAATGTATAATAAACAAGCAGTTCCGTGAAGAACTATTCAGCCTATTTTCCTACTTATGTTATTTGCGAGTATTAACATACAACATTCAGTTTGATTGCTTTCATAGACTAATAGATATTGAGAACCGTGTAAATATTTCGGATGGTCACCATGTTGGATTGTTATATATGTAGGCCATAGAGTTATGTACCGTACTATTAGATGACGATTTATTATTCAAACTTTCACTTCGATCGCATGATTAATACACAAGAAATAAAAACTTAATTTTAAAATTGCGCACAGCCACCATCTTGAGGTTATGTGAACAATTTAACTAAATTAGATGTCAGTGCATTACAATGTGTATTAACAGTTGCTGTACCAAGTTTCATTGCGTTCGGATGGTTAAATCGCGAGAAAAGTCTATTTAAAAGTTTCAACTTCGCTTAGCCGCCATGTTCGTTTTGTAGTTCACAGGTTTTTGAAAGTCTCATAAGTAAACTTTTAGTATTTCCCTTTATCACCGTACAAAATTTCAGGGTGATATCGGTAATAGTTTCGGAGATATTGAATGGCGGTGAAATATTTCGCACATCCGCCATGTTGGATTGGTGAGACGTAATAAAATTTGAAGGGCACGGTCTGGGTCTGCCAAAATGGTGCTATGACCTTACCAAGTTTCATTGAAATCGCTCCAGCCTTATAAGTTATTAGGGGGAAACACACATACGCACACACACACACACGGACAAAAGGTGATCTCATAAGCCTAATTTTTTTCATAACTGTAAACGTTTCATGAGATACTTGCTTTTATGAAAACTACTTAAATTCGAAGGACTCAGATTATTTAAACAGTTTACTAAAGCCTACTCCATAACTGTTTGGCAGAGAAGTTTGTTGACATTCCATAACTTCAGATAAGTATTCACAGTAGAACTCATTGGCAGTAGACAAGCAAAGTTCTATTGTTGTAGTTATAGCTTTTAGTCATCACAACAGAGCACTTGTAGTTCATTTCCGATATTAGTTTACTATTCTGCTGTAGTTTAGGGCAACAGTAGCTACACCTTTATACATTAATTTGGTGGAGGAACACTGTTTTGTTGATGGGATCGCCATTTCTAAGTGTTGCATCATTCAAATAAATAGTTCTTTTTTCGGATGCTTAAAGCCACAATATTATCAGTAATAATAAGTTTTTATCATTTTAAATAATCTAGTCCACTTCGCCGTTACGTTACGGCGACATCGCGAAATGTACCGGGAATGCACTGAGGTGTGTGACGTCATAGTACCGCTTGGTGCATGTGTACTGAGTTCACTGGTTTTTTGTTTTTTTTCTTTTTTTTTTTCGTGTAGCCTCCTGAGAGGCCGAGTGCAGGTCTTTCTAGTCGACGCCCGTGGGCGACCTGCGCGTCGGGATGAGAGATGGAATGGATGAAGATGAATGAAACTGGGCAAGGAAGCGGCCGTGGCCTGTCAGAAGGTACTGCCCCAGCATTTGCCTGGTGTTGAAAATGGGAAACCACGGAAAACCATTTCAAGGACAGCCGACGGTGGGGCTCGAACCCACGCGTCTACCGAGTCAGCAGAGAGCTTGGTCCCTTGACCTAACGCAGCGCTTTAGCCCGCGTAGCCACTTCTGTCGGTAGTTCACTGGTGAGGTTTGTCGTTACGAGACGGCAAGGACATGGCGTGCTCCCTCATGACTTGTAACTTTCTAGCGTTCTGATTGTTTCTTGACCTAACAGTTCATATACACATATGTCCCAAAATCATTTGTTTTCGCTTTATTAATGAATGAACATTGTACAGTGACTCATTAATTGACAGCCTGTTTGGAAGTGTTTAACACATGAACTCATATCAAAAGAGGTTCCTAACGGACCGTGCAAGCCATGGAACGGGTCCTCCTCTGTCCAACCATCTGTCCTGGAAGATCTCCGTCAATGCAGTGCAAACAAGGTGACTAAAGTGTGCAGGAGCCCCATCATGTGTCGTATTTGCAGGGGCACATTGTCATGCAGTAAGTCTGAAAGGGTGTTCTGGATAAAGTCTCTGGAGACAGCACCTGTAAGACGTGCTGGTAGAACGTATGGACCTACAAAGCCAACCCACACATTAATCCTAAACTGGTGCTGGTGGCGAGCCTGTCTGGAACACCTGTGCATTTGACAGTTTCTCCATCTGTCGGTGTCAGGAACCTTTCTTGATAGGAGTTCATGTGTTAAACACTTCCAAACAGGCTGTCAATTAATGTGTCACTGTACAATGTCCTTTCATTAATAAATCTAAAACGAAGGATTTGGGGATTTGGTGTAAGGAACCAATCCCCAAAGTTTGTAAAAATATTTCTGAAACACCCTGTATATTTTATATATCACTTTCTTGTGGACACGATAACTACCGACATTTTACACCGATCAAACTTCAGGTCTATCTACACTTAGCAGAGGCGTAACCGGCACGTGCTTCTACCGGAAAGCTTGAAAATATAAGGTGCGTTCAAAAAGTAACGAGCCGGAGGCTGAATTACGCAAACCGGTGATGACATCGGCTAATCGTGGCGTGTGTAACGAGGTGTGGTTCCGACCAGAGCGTGGAAGGCCACAGCCCGTCGCTAGAGGGCACCCGTGCACGTCACGTGACGATACAAAGCGAGCAGCAGCATGCATCAATCGTCCAACGCTGCCAGTCGCATTGCAAACAGAGACATGGAGGCGTCAAACGAAGAGCAAAGAGGTGTTGTTCGGTTTCTGACAGCGAAAGGAGTAGGGGGAACGGACATTCATCCCCGAATGTCACAAGTGTACGGCGAACACTGCATGTCCCTTGCAAGGGCCAAGGCGTGGCACAAGCGCTTCAGGGAAGGACGGGTGTCGTTAGCCGATGATGCCCGGTCTGGGGCACCCCCCTGTATTACCGATGACAACGTCCAGCTGGTTGATGCACTCATTACCCAGGACCGACGAGTGACAATGAAGACCATAGCCGCCGTGGTCGGATTGAGCGTCGGAAGTGTGCACACCATCATGAAGGAACGACTGCACTTGCGGAAAGTGTGTGCCCAATGGGTGCCCCACAGTCTTCAATCACACCAGGAAGCATGTCGAATGGCCTACTGTCTTGGTCTTGGTTGGACGATTGATGCATGCTGCTGGTCGCTTTGTATCGCCACGTGACGTGCACGCGTGCCCTGTAGCGACGGGCTGTGACCTTCCACGCTCTGGTCGGAACCACACCTCGTTACACACGCTACGATTAGCCGATGTCGTCACCGGTTTGCGCATTCCAGCCTCCGGCTCGTTACTTTTTGAACGCGCCTGATATTCATCCATGGTATTGAGTGGTGGTGTTCACACTCGACCGGCACCTCGCCGTGATTGTGCAGTCCGTGTTCTAACCGTACCGTGACAGTCAGGTTAGTCCCGAACGATATTTTTCTCATTTCACAGCCGTGTCTGGCTAATTTCAAAGTGTTATATAGATGAATGATGAAAAACTTATTGAACAATTGCGCAATTATCCTGTGCTGTATCAACTGTCCAACCCTAAGTACATGGACACGGATTCTAAGAATAATATATGGAGTATACAGAGTAGCAAAATCCCCTTCTGTTCTTCTCTTTCTCCAGGCATGATGAACCCACTTCCGTTTTCTCACTTAATGCTCCTCCTCTTCACCCAAAATAAAAGCAATCATCTATAAATCAGCTTCTGCGAGTTTTGCCATTTTCCGTGGTATAGAAAACACTGCCTGATGTCGATCATGCCACGTTTAAGTGTGAATATACACCACTGTGAGCTCACGGCCGGCGGGATCACGTGGCAGTGACGTCACGATTACGCCATTGCTAAGTGTAAATAGACCTTAAGACATAAAATACTCCGTTTTTGTTTTAGCCTCCAGGGTTGAATATTTCTCACGGACTAAGCGACGGATCGTACCTCTACCGCCACTGAGGGCAGTGTCCTGGGGCTTGAGACTCCTCCTGCAAAGCGAACAGAGGCCTTATGAGGGGATGGGTAGAGTGGGAGGGTTAAGCAAGGAAGAGGAAAGGAGGTGACCGTGGACATGCATAAAATACAGGGTCATTATTTATGTGCGCGCGAATTAACACGGCAAGCTAAGCCGACTGTGACTGGCTCAGATCGCGGGCGTGCGTACCCGGTTCAGCCGGTGTTGGTGTGCACTTTTACACTTTTACCAAACATGTTGAATAATGTGTACTTACAGAGCTCATAGGCGATGCTGAAAATGTCCTCTCTCTCTTATAACACACACCTGACATCTTCTGATGAAAGAATGTCTGTCAACTCTTTTATTATTTACGGAGCCCGTTTCCTTGAATCGTTTAGCGAGCCTCCTAATTGTACTGGATTAAGCACAGGTCTTCCTGGAAACTTGATTCGAAATGTTCGTCTTATTTCAGAACAAGATTTTCTGCTTTTCATATACGAATTATGGATATACACACGTTCGCGCAATTTGAATTGGTGTCTAGGCATGACCAACAATCACAGTAATCACAATACTCACTAAACGTGCAACACTAACGTCTAGGCTTTGCGGATACACGTCCATATGAATGACAAGACACTTGTGAACTAACGATATGAGTCAGCGGAACGTGCCAACCACCGGCTGAAGCGCGATCTGCGCCAGTGTTTGCTCGCGCGCACATAGATAATGACCCTGTATAACCAAGCAAAATCTCAGTCGAGTTCGTTAATGGGCAAAATCGGACCAATGGGGTGTAAATGGGGGCTTTTTCGAAACATCACTATAACTTTCTTAGTACCATATGTGAAAACTCATTCATAGTTCGTACTATTCTTTTTCATATAGCACCAACCATTGGCCAAAGGGGTGGAGAAAATTCAGTTTTGAGAGAAGAAATCATACCTCCCTTAATAAGTACAATATCAAAACCGTTTAAACTAATCAATAGTCGTCTAAAAATTACCGACATATTTTGCCTGGAAGAATTCTTCATATGACCAACCCTCACGTTAAGGGATGAGCAAAATCATAATCATCTTCATTATTTCACGGTTTCTGTCTCTTCCTGGGTCGGGTTGTGAATTTAAGGACCTCCATATTTTCCTTTTCCTACATCACTCCTTTCCTACTTGCATTAAATCTTTTTGGTTTCCTTCCTTTTTCTCTACACACTCCTTCACTGAATCCATCCATCTTTTTCCGGGTCTTCCTCGTTGTCTCTTTCCTGTTAACTTTTCCAAAAATATTTTTTGTGGTACTCTCTCCTCACTCATTCTGACCATGTGTACATACCACTTAGTATGTGCTTTCCACCTGCAAAATAAAGAAGCCAAGAGGACACTGAACATTAAATGGCAAGGTGAAACAATCCTTAATTGTTTTACACCAAAATATCTTGGTGTCACCCTCGATCGAACTCTGTCTTTCAAGCGACATTGCTTGAACACTAAAAGTAAATTATCTGCAAGAAATAACATACTAAGAAGGATATGGGGTGCTCACCCCACCACTCTCAGAACTTCAGCCCTTGGACTGAGCTTCTCAGCTGCTAAATATGCAGCACCAGTTTGGCCTTCTTCTCCACATTCCAAAGAGGTGGATATAGCTCTGAATGAGACTTACAGGATTGTGTCTGGATGTCTTAGACCAACATCACGTCAGAATATCTACCCTCTCATTGGAATTTCCCCACCTCACGTCCGAAGAACGGTAGCAGCAGCATCTGAGAAGGTACGGCAAGAAACCGATTCAAGGCATCCACTTTTCGGTCAACAACCAGCCCGACAGAGACTTAAGTCCAGAAACTGCTTCTTGAGGGGAGTAACAGCCCTCGAAGGCTCATAAGAAGCTGCCCGTGTGAAGATATGGAAGACAGAACTCAAAGAACCAATTATTCCTCTATCAGAAAAGATGACACCTGGTGACAACTTGCCATACGTAACTTGGAAATCATTGAACAGGCTGAGGACAGGGGTTTCACGCTGCAAGAACAATCTCAAGAAATGGAACATGCTCGTCAACAATGATGAGTTCTGTGAATGCAGCATGTTACAAGATCCAGAACACCTGCTGATCTGCCCCTTGATGGAGGACATATGTTCAATAGACGATCTTATGGCTGCAAATACTAATGCTGTAACTGTTGCTACTTACCGGCAAAATGTAAATTTGATTCGGACACGGAAAATAAAAAACTAAAACCACTTAGTTTAGTTGTTTCCATCCCATCATGGAATTTCCAGATTCATGTCCTTGTTTCTAATTTTCTCATTGTCATTCCTTCGATCCTTCTTAGAAGCCTCATCTCTTTTGCTCTCTTCCCTTTTTGTCGTCGTCCATGTCCCAGCTGCGTATGTCGGTATGGGTTCATAATAGGTTGTGTATAGGACAATTTAAGGTAGATTTCATTAGAAAGCTAACTATTGCAATGGGTACCATGTATCGACTTCTGGAAAATTTCGACATATCTTCGCGTTTCACATCCCCTAGACCCCAAAACCACCGTCAGTTCAAAAGTGTATATATAATTTATGTATATGATGTACCCGATACCTAGTTTAGGCTATCGGCTACGCCAGCAGACATTAAGCCGTAGTTGAGGTTTTGGGAAGAGTTAGGAAAAGATAGCGCACCGATCGAGTCAAGAAGAATGTCAAGATGACGTAGGAGGTCTAGGATCAAGGAGGCACTGACATCTGTAAGAAGATGGAATTATGGATAGAGATGTGAAATTTTATTGAGATATGTATGGAATATGGTATTTAAACATCTTAGAAGAGAAGATATAACATGCATTATATGTGGAAATAATTTTAAGGAAGTTAGATAACCCTTAAGTTATTTTATAACGGAATAGCCGAGATGATGTGGGTTCGAGACTATGATCGTGACGCGAGAGCACAGTGGTGGGGGACTACACCACGTGTCTGCGCCAGGCAGATAAGAGTGAAGACAGTGCAGCACATTCAGTGGAGCTCTGTCAGTCGAGCAAGTAGGATCGAGCTCTGTAGCGCTAGCCAGACGCACGGTGAAGGTCGCGTAGCATACCGAAACTGTCACGGCAGAGTGTAGGCGACAGTTTCAGCATCGCCGAGCAGCGAACGCCAAGCAGGTCATTGATCCAGGGGGACTTGCCGAGCAAGCAATCACAGACGGCCGGGATATGTTAGAACAGCACTGCAAGTAGTTGGAGACTTTATTACAAGCTACATTTCAACGCAGTTTAAACACAGTTTTATGAATAACTTTATGACTATGCTTTTCTATAACGCATTCAAAGTTACTTTAACAACTTCAAGCAAACGGAATGTTGTTAGCATAGGCACTGATGAACATTAGATCGTGCATTAATGAGATTTATTTCTTATGCAGTTTCATGAATTATCAAATACAGACAACTACAGGGTGTTTAATAAACTTGGACACTCTCATGTAAAATTTTATTTTACGAAAGTGAGACTTAGCAGTTGTTGGAGATTGATCTTTCAATACTCAAACTGAACATTTAATGGAACAGTGGCGTAACTTAGAAAAGGAATAGGGGGTCCGCTGTTTCCATGAACATTTTCGAGAGGAGTTGGACAATATCCGGTATGGGTAATCCGAAGTTCAACATGTCAGAGTAGACGCAGATAGAGACAAGATGGCACCGCAGAGCGATGGATTCGATTCCTGACGAGAGGAGTCTACCAGCTGATTCATTTGGGATTTCGAAGGCAATCGTCATTTCATGGATGGAATGATATTCACGCCGATCTTTCGAGAAATTCATTATGTAGGGAAAATCGACGATCTTGGAAATTTAATAACAGCTGATTATGAAAGGTACTGTAAGAGTCATAACTACCTGATACGATTATTTTCATGAATACTGGGCACACATGTATATTTTTCTAATAGGAGTGATACGATTATTAAGACATGGTTTGACTTTATATACTTCGAATTTGCTAGAATATGGAGTGACCATATGATATGGCAGCCATCATTATACGAAATTCTCACCATTGGTTGGCTTTATTAAGCAGATGTTTGGTCTTTTAGACATTTTTCCAGCTAGGATATTTTTCATGAATAGTTTTTTGTGTAACGAGTATTTCGAACTCGTGATCTGCAATTGATTATCTAAAAATTACTTCGTCAGTTCATTGCATACTAGCGAGTGTGTATTATTCATCAGTAGGGATTTTTTTCCATTGGATTGTTTGGAGATATTAAGAAGTTATTCACTGTAGTGAATGAACATTGCTTTTATATGACAACTAGAAACTTGTTGATTCCTATCTGGTACATTCACTCATATAGTCTACGAGATGGGGTCTTTCGTATTTATACGATTGTATGGTGGTACTCATCTTACCCATCGTTCAGGGCAATATCATCCAAGTCGACGGGGCGAGGTCTTTCGTATTTATACGACTGTACGGTGGTTACACATCTTACTCGCCATTGAGGGACTCATTTTTATCATCCGAGTGTACACGAGATTGTAAGTGAATCAAACAAGGAACTACTAGTCACATATCAGTCGAAATTTTGTTAAATAAAGTAACGATAAATGTCAACAGGATTGCATTTAGTAATTCTTGTTTGCCAATCCAATATTTTGTTGCTATACTCTTTTGAGAGTAATTTCAGTTTAACAGTTGTTACAGCTGATGCTTTTGATGAGTTTTATAATTGTGTTTGATACCTTTTGAGAAGGATTTAAAGTAATTGAATCTTGTAAGATTAATCATTAATGGTCAAAATTTACTTCAAGGCAGATCAGTATTGCAGATTTTGATATGAGATATTATAGAACATTGGTGTTTTTCTGTGATGTGAATTATGAAATTTGTAAGAGAATTTATGCTATTTGAAAGCAGATCTTAAATTACTGAGGTAATATATTGTTTCCAATTGTTTAAGAAGTTGTCTAGATGTGATCAGATTAATTACAGTTATTGGAGATTGTGTGCGTTGATAATTTGAAGCCAGTTATATATTTTTTGTAGATCATGCAACATGGTTAAGTGGAGTTTGTGGTAGGCATTTTGTGGAAGTTGCCATGTGATAGTTGCAACGTTGCTAATGTATTTTGAAGCAGACATGAGGTCGTCGTACCCAGTCTAGCGTAATTGTTGAGATTCATGCTGTATGTGCTGAATATTTATGGAGTTTTGTGGAGTAATTGTTGTATTCAAATGTGATATTTGGAGTATTGAGGAAATGTAATGTCGTTGTGGATAGTTTGATCCAACGTGATGTCGTGGAGGCAATAATATTTTTTGGCATGATAATTAAATACGAGATATAATTTGGAAGTGATAAAACTGTAAGACAACGTTCTATAAACCTTATTAAACATTATTTGTTAGGAAATTAAACAAATAAATGAAGTTGATAATACAAGATTTTCTGAAAATAATAATTAACGAAATAATAATCTGAGATTTAAGCATATTAACGATCTGACCTAATGAAATAAAAATCAGAATGACTAGATGAAATAATAAAATCTAAATAACCAGATGATTGAAATTTAAATAATTTGATAAATTAAATTTTGGAATAAATCAATGAATTAAATAAGTGGATGAATTAAAGATTGGATAAATTAAACTGATTGAAATAAATTAATAGACGATTGTAATGATGATGAATAACTGAATTAGAAGGTGATAATTAACTAAAGAAGCTGATGATTAATGAATTTATATGGAATTAAATAAATTTAATTGAGAGATAATTTGAAGGAATTGCAACTTGAGTTGAGAATTTAAATGATGTAATGGTGATGAATTAAGGATTCTGACAGGAATATGTAGAATTTTGAAGTGAGAATTAATGTGAGAAATATTTAATTTTGATGATGACGATAACGATGACCAATGAGCCATGATTTTTCTGTAATTCACAGATAAGTGATTACGAATGACAATGTAAATAGTGTAAATTAATTATTCGATGTTTAGGAGCATTTGACTAACATGTTCAACAGTTAAATTATGCCATGCAAACCATTAATTACTTGATGTTTAATATATGTGATTATAATATGTGTATGTTTAGACAGATTAATAACTTTTTTAAATCCACATTGATGATGTTAAATTAAAGAGAAATTAGGTCTCAGGTTTCACAAATGTCAGTGACGAAAGACATAGTGCTACAGTGATCCTGAGAACCCAAGAGAACTTTAGAGATTTTTCTTGTTATGTGGATGAAATATTTTTGGATTAGAAAAGAGATGGTTCGATTTTTGGACAATGACAATTTAACGTTGGCATTCGACCATACTCTTAGGTAGGAGTTATATTTAAAATGTCTGTCTGACTATCAAAGTAAAATAAATTTGTTTTTATCTTAGTTGTGATCTGATGATGGTGTGATGTTCCTTTTTCTTTCCTTGTCTTGGGTAAGGCTTATCCGGAAAGGAAGTGGTTTGCTAGGAATTCAGTTGATGGCGCCCATTTATATTTGTATTATTTCTATTAAACTTAAGCCCGTAACGACCCTAGAGATACTTTGTCTCGTGATACCCACTGCTTTTTCGAGAACTCAGCTGAATTTCCGACACATTCCTTATTTGACTAGAGGTTCATTTAACTCCGCTCTGTCCCGGAACTCCAGGAATACGATGTTATAGCAGATGGGTCATCGCATCCCCAGGACGAACGGGTACAATATGTATATATGTATATATATATCACTTTCTTGTGGACACGATAACTACCGCAATTTTGCACCAATCACTTTGAAATTTTTACATAATATGTATTCCTATAAAATCTCGGTCGAGTTCGTAAATGGGCACAACCGGTCGACGGGGGGGGGGGGAATATGGGGGGCTTTTTTTTTTTCAAAAAAGTGAAATATCGCTATAACTCTCTTAATATTTGAAATATCGAATCCATTCAAAGTTCATACTATGTGCCGGATAAGGCCCAAAATTTTATGTTTGAAAAGTTTTTTGATAGCACCAACCATTGACGAAAGGGGTGAGAAAAAGTGGGTTTTTCGGGAAACATTAATCATATCTCTCTTAATAGGCACAATATCAAAACCGTACGAAATGGACAATATTCCCCTAATAATTACCTAAAACTTTTGTCAGAAAGAATTTTTGTATGACCCACCATTACGCCAAGGGATGAGAAAAATTATTTCGGAATTATAAGAAAATGCCAAGAGCCATCAGAGGTTGCCATGACAACACTACTAAATTGATGAGGGATGAGCCATCAGACGTTGGCATGACAACGCACTCGCACGAGATCACATTCAGTTTTCCATCTGACTAAGTGTGAAGCGGCTTCGGTGATTTAACTGGTAGCATGCTGGACTTCTATGCCCAAGGTCGCGGGTTCAATGCCGGCCGAAGTCGTCGGATTTTCTAAGAGCGCTAAAAATCCCTCAGTATGCTTTCCTTTGGAGGGGAAGTTACAACGTTCGTTGCGATTTGCTGGTTGCGGTGGCATCTAGTAGCCAAGTTCACAGCTAGGTGTCGTTGACGGTAGTATTTGGTAGCAACATTAGGAACTACTGCTTGAAATTGACCGTCTGCAGTCCTTACCTTAATTACAGACTAATACAGCCATCACAATTCACACCGTTTATCAGACAGATTCTACACTTACCCAACGTACACGGGGTTACATGACCGCGTTGTCGCAGCCACGAAACTGAGGAACCAACCAAAATCTCTGCGGGCGATAAAGTTTTGCGTGAAGAAGTAACAGACAGTTAGATAGTTATACATCAGTGTCGAAACCTTGCATCAGGACAGTGTGACCACAAGTTTAAAAATGGACCCCAAATGACAAGAAGATTACCGTCCCCATAAGACAATAAAATGTTTATAATATGCATAAAATGATGGAAAACAAAGTTAATTAAGCTCCAATTATAAAAAACTTTCTCGCAATAAATGAGGTCTGATCTTTCTACGAAAACCTGCATATTCTGCCTATTTTCGCCTATCCCCAAGTTTGCCCGGTGAAATCTACCTCCGCCTTCAGGCGAACCGAGAGGACTTTTTACACTTCTTTGGGACATCCTGGTTCCACACAATACCTCGTATTCTAATCATGTGGAACTTTCTTTGTAGGTATAGGCTACAACATTAGCAAATTTACTGAATTAAAAATGTTTATCTTTGCCCGATGAAATCTACCTCCGCCTTCCGACGTGCTGAGAGGGATTTTTCATTAGTTTGTGTGCTTGTTGTCTGGTAACACCCCATCACTCTGTATGAGCATAATTGAGTTTCAAACACTTTCTTTGCTCTAAGCAGTCACGTTTCCCTCTGTAAAAGTGCTAATTGGTACTTGGAATGTCACGGCCTGGCTTTAGATACTGCGATACGAAGAAGCCATTTGTTAAGATCAGCTGGAGGCTAATAGATTTATCGAGGTATTAATACGCACCGCAAAGACTAAAGGCCAGTGGGAGAGACATTTGTACAGGATTACAAGTCGGCTCTTTTGATGCCAACTCAGTCCTCTGTTGATCTTCAGCCTCGGAGATAATTCCCGGAGCACACAGTGATTATGAAGCCACTACGGCCTAGCTCTCAACTGAGGAAATTTTAATAATAATAATAATAATAATAATAATAATAATAATAACTGCAATCCAAGATCGAGCTAGACGAAGAGCTATATATAGGTGGAAAACGAGGTCGATGAACGATTCCGTAGATGCACGTTGGCGCAGGAAACTATTGATCACATCATTGGTGTGGAGTATACAGAGAGGCATAATAATGTAGCCAATATCGTACATCAAGAGCTTGCAATAACAGGTGGACTGCTGGAAACGACCATGTATTACACCTATCCGCCATCCATAGTACTTGAAAACGAGCTGCACAAACTGTAGGCTACTGGGACAGACTTATCCTAACGTACCAGACAATCTTGGCAACTCCACCAGATATCGTGTACCTTAACAAAACAAATCATAAGGTTTATCTGATGGATATCGCGATACCACTAAGCCAAAACCTCAAAACCACTCGGGCACAAAAATCAAATAATATGCACCGTTGGCAGAAGAAATCAGATGTGGCGAGCAAACTCGGTGAAAATTTTACCACTGGTGATGTGAGCAGCGTGAATAGTTCCAAAGGCTCTAGTAACGGGTCTGGAGGAATATCTGATCGCCAGAAGGCAGTGTACATGTCACATAATCCGATTATTTTATTCCATTAATAATTATAAGGTACTAGGTTGTACAGTCCGTATATTGTATGTTGAGACTCGCCATATCCTTGAGGAAATAAAGATAATAATAATATTAATAATAATAATAACTTAAACATATTGGATTCAGCAAGAGAATCCAACTTAGCCTCTTTCACTCCAACTCCAGCATGTAACCTACAAGAGGTGCCCCCTGTTAAGCCGAGCAACCCAGTGGAAGGTTGGGTAACCAATCCCAGCGGGAAGCTGGGTCGGCGAGCCGATCAGTGCTGGGGACTCCAAGGCTCACAACCTTGGCAGTACACACATTGGTCAGTGTGCAATATCACTGGCCCCCTATCTACAGTTTTTTCAACTGTGAAAAGCATGGAGGAAACGTCTGCTGAAGCAACTACCCCAGGTGGTAACCAATCCACCGTCGTCTTGCACGACGCATGCAGGCCTTCGGACTCTGGGGAGCCTGCAACGACATGCTTGGAGGTATCGGAGACTCCTACAAACAAGATCAGACACAAACGACGCAACTTCTTCGCAACATTCAACGTGAACTCCCTTATGAAGGTCGGTAAATTGAAACAACTGATTGACACCCTACAACATCATCAAATCCTGATCGCAGCAATTCAGGAAACAAGGTTTGTTGATGCAGAAGCTTTTGACTCCCAGGGGTATAGAATCTTCAAAGGTAAAGTCGGAAAACGTGTAGTAAAATCCATCCCCCCACCTTGGCACAGGATTTATGGTCAGTAAGAAGATTTTAGAGTCCATCACCAACTTCACGTCCCCAACAGTCGAGTCTCGATCCTTTCGTTTCGAAGCACAAATAAAATCTAGACCATGGTGAACGTCCATGCCCCATTTAATCAAGCTAACAGAATCGATCCACAAGGGACGGAAATATTCTGGGAAGAGCTTGAAGATATTCTATCCAAGATTCCCAAGGAACACATCATCGTCCTTCTTGGGGACTTCAATGCTCAGCTCGGTAAGGAAAAGAAATTCAAGAATATTATCGGAGAATACCCGGCCCACAGAAGAACAAACCGCAATGGAGAAAGGTTAGTGGAATTGTGCAAGGCGTTCAACCTAGTGATGAAGTCAACCGCTTTCAAACGACTTCTTGCAAAACAGAAAACATGGACATCCCCAAATCCCCATCTCGGCGAATTCCAAATCAACCACGTTGCTATTTCTCGTAAATCTCGTAGAGAAATCCAGAATGTAAAAGTCTTAAGATGCGCGAATCTTGACTCTGATCACTATCTTTCAAGATAAAATTAAAACTTCTTCCAAGATCCACCAAGAGATTTCAGGGAAGAAAGATCAACAGGTTTGATGTGGAAAACTGAAAACACAAAGCGAATTCAGTCAGAAACTTGAAACACTTGAGCCACAGAATTGGGAACAACTCAAAGAAGCAATTCTTGAAACGGCACAGGAAACCATCCCACTGACTAAGTTGAGGCGGCATCCTTGGTGGACTAATGAATGTGACGATGCCATTCACCAAAGGCGGCTTGCCTGGTTGCGATGGAACAAACAGAAGAATGAAGAAAACAGAGAGAGATTCCTGGTCGTGAGAAAGCAGGCTGATAAAACCATACGCGGGATAAAACGAGCATACCAAAATAATCAGTTGGCACAGATAGACCAAGATTTCAAAAAGAACAACACCCGTGATTTCTATAAAACCTTCAAGAAAAATCTCAGTAAATACACACCACCCAGTCTTCACTTTAGGAATCCCGATGGGAAAGTTGCTTACAATGACAAAGACAACTGCCAGATCCTGGCGAAATACTTTGAGTCCCTTGTCAATTGTGAGGCTCCAACATCGAAATTTTCCTTTCACAGTAATGTGCTCGTCAATCCAGACTCACGTCCACCAACTAGGGAAGAAATCAAGCAGATCATTCACTCACTTAAGAACAATAAAGCACCAGGTGAGGATTCAATAGTTGCCGAACTCTGGAAATACGCAGGTGAAAAACCAGTCGACAAGCTAACGGATATCATCCGGGAGATTTGGGAAACAGAGAAACTGCCCAGTGATTGGACATCGGCCCTAATTCATCCCCTGCACAAGAAAGGTGATAAAGCGGACGTAAACAACTATCGTGGCATATCACTCCTCCCGATAACATACAAGATTCTCGCGAAAGCGCTTCAAACGAGATCGGAAGCACAGTTCGATCAACACCTGGGCGAATACCACGGTGGATTTAGAAAGGGGCGCTCTTGTGTTGAGCAAATCATGAATCTAAAATCAATTCTATCGTACATGAAACTGAGAAGTAAGAAATTTGTTGTGACTTTTGTTGATTTCAAGAAGGCTTACGACTCGCTGGATCGAAGTACCCTGATCCAGGTTTTAAGAGAATTTGGTTTAGATAATAAGACAAGAGCAATCATTCACCAATCCCTATTGGATACGGCTTCCAAAGTGAAATTCAGGGGAGAGATTTCTGAATCCTTCGCAATACGGACAGGGGTGAGACAGGGAGATGGGCTCTCGCCTCTTTTATTCAACTGTGTTCTTGAGAAAGTTATTCGAGAATGGCGTAAAGAATTGTGTAAGGATGGTATAGAGAATGGGGTCAGACTAGGTTGTAATAACAAAAACCTGACAATCGACTGTTTAGCTTTCGCAGATGATGTTGCAATTTTCTCTAATTCTCTTGACACAGCCACACAACAAATCAATCAATTACAGGTGCAAGCAGCAAAGGCAGGTCTTCAGATTTCGTTTGAGAAAACGCAGTTTATAACGAACACCAAGTCGGAACCCAGAGAACTTACGGTGAATGGAGGAAAAATAACACAGGTAGAGAAATTCAAATACCTGGGTGAATGGATTGAGCCCAACATTCGTGAAAAGGAAGCCTTCGTGGCACGGATTAACAAAATGGAAATGGCTTACCATTTAACCAAAAACATTTACAAAACACGATCAATGTCCTTCAAGGCCAAACTGAGGCACTACGTTACCGTTATTCGCCCGGAGGCATTATATGCATCAGAATGCCTGGCGATGAATAAGAAAGGCCTGGCAGAACAACTCGAAGCCAAAGAGAGGAAGATTCTGAGAAAGATCTTGGGCCCGGTCAAGGAACGAGGAGAGTATAGAAGACGACACAACGATGAACTCTATCTACATGTGGAGAAAATAACGGACACCATTCGCAAAAGAAAACTCTCCTTTTATGGCCATTTAACACGAATGAACTCCGGAAGATTGTCCAATCGAATCTGTGCCTACTTTGTGGGAAAGAAAACCAAAGGGATCTGGTTTACAGAGGTGGAAAAAGACCTACAAGAACTGGGGATATCACATGAGGACATCTTGGAACGTGACTCTTTGAAGAAGAAACTTGGGGAGATACAGAGTTTTCAGCCAAAAACTATATTGAAAACCGGCAAGAAGTGGACCGAAGAACGAAGGGAAGCTCACCGAAGAAGAATGCGCGAATACTGGGCCAATGTGAAAGAACGAGGGAAAAGGCAGTTGACATAACGTGGTCCATAGACGACCGAAACGATTAAAAACAAGTAGTTCCGTGAAGAACTATACAGCCTATTTTCATATATCCTGCTCATGTTAATTGCCTCTATCAACATACAAAATTTCAGTTTAATTGCTGTAACAGATTCGTAGATATTGAGAACCGTCTAAATATTTCAGATTGTCGCCAGGTTGGATTTTTATTTTTGTACTATTATATTAAGATTATTGTGTTCGTATGATATTCAAACTTCAATCGCATGATTAGAACACAAGAAGTAAAAACGAGATTTTAAAATTACGCACAGCAGCCATCTTGTGATTATGCAAACAATTGAAATAAATTAGATGCCAGTGGATCAACATTTGTGTAAGCATTTAACGTGCAACGTTTCACGGCACTCGGGTAGTTAATTGGCGAGAAACGTCCATTTAAATATTTATACTTCGCGTCGCCGCCATGTTGGATTTGTGCTCACCAGGTTACTGAAAGTCATATAGGTGAACAAATGTTCATAGTCTCTATGAACATACAAATTTCAGTTTGGTTGCTGTAAAAGATTCATAGATATTGAGAACCGTCTAAATATTTCGGAAGCTCGCCATTGAGGATTGTTTTATGTATAGGCCATAGAGTTATGTACCATTCAAGGACACTTATTGCCTAGGTTCATTATTCCAACTTTCACTTCGATCACATGATTACGACACAAGAAATAAAAACTTAATTTTAAAATTTCGCACAGCCGCCATCTTGAGGTTATGTAAACAATTGAATTAAATTAGATGGCAGTACATTACAATCTGCAAAATCATTTACTGTACCATAATTCACTGCGCTCAGAGAGTTAACTCACGAGAAAAGTCTATTAAAATATTTCAAATTCGCTTGGTCGCCATGTTCGTTTTGTACCTTACGGGTTTATGAAATATACATCGGTAAACTTGTATCAGTACCCTTTATCATCGTACAAAATTGCAGGGTGGTATCTGTAATAGTTTCGGAGATATACGAGTAGAATGTCAGTGAAATATTTCGCACAGCCGCCATTTTGAGGTTATGTAAACAATTGAACTAAATTAGACTCCAGTGCATTGCAATGTGTATAAACATTTGCTGTACCGAGTTTCATTACGTTTGGATAGTTAAATCGCGAGAAAAGTCTATTTAAAAGTCTCAACTTCGCTTGGCCGCCATGTTGGTTTTGTATTCAACAGGTTTTTGAAAGTCTCATAGGCGAACTTCTAGTAGTGCCCTTTATCACCGTACACAATTTCAGGGCGATATCGGTAATAGTTTCGGAAATATTGAATGCTAGTGAAATATTTCGCACAGCCGCCATGTTGGATTGGTGAGACGTAACAAAATTTGAAGGGCACGGTCGAGGTCGCCGGGAATAGTGCTATGAACTTACCGAGTTTCAATGAAATCGCTCCTGCCGTTTAGATTTTATTAGGGGGGGGCACACACACACCTCACACACACACTCACACACACACACGCACAAAAGGTGATCTCATAAGCCTTTTTTTTTTGTTTGTTTTTTCAAAATTGAAAATAGGCTAAAAAAACTATGCAATTCATTTTTGCAGACATATAGTGTGATGATGATGATGATGATAAGTGTTGTTTTAAGGGGCAGACATATAGTGTACCTTCATGTTTTTCCAGTAGTTATTGTATTGGATATTATGTTCCCTGTATCTGATGAAGAACAGGAGCTGTTGTTGCACTGAGCTAAATGCACTGCCGGCTAAACGAAACGTCTGGAGACTTCTGTTAGGCCTACTTAGGAAGCAAAATAACCAGTGATTGACGAAGCAAAGAGGATATAAAATGAGGGATACCACAGACAAGGAAAGCATTTCTACATAAAAGGAATCTGTTGACATCGAATGCCGTAGATTTAGGTATAAGGAAGTCATTTTTGACAGTCTTTATCTGCAGCGTGGCGCTCAATGGAAGTGAAACTTGGACTATTGGCGCAGCAGAAAAGAAAAGAATTGAAGCGTTTGGAATGTGGTGTTACAAATGAATTATGAAGATGAGACGGGTGGATAGAGTAAGAAATGAAGAGGTATTGAGACGAGTGGGAGATGAGAGATTTTTGGTGACTGCTAATGGAGAGAAGAGATAGGTTGGTAGGACACATACTAAGACACCCAGGAATAGCAAAGTTAGTTATGGAAGGAAGGGTCGAGGATAAGAAATGTAGGTTAGAATATTGTCTCGGATGTAGGGTGTAGTCGCTATGTAGAGATGAAACGATTAGCTCAGGACAGGGAAGCATAGAGGGCTGCTTCAAATCAGTCAAAAGACTGAAGACTCAAACAACAACATGTGAGCGGCCAGTTTTACTGTTATGCAGGCTGGACGCGTCACTGTTCAGGCAGGGGATATCGTTTTGCCTACTTGCTTAAACGTACTTTATAAACAAATAAATATATTTCAGTCCATTTTTCACGAAATGTAAGATATTTCCTGTACTATTGAGGCGATTTGGAAGATTCTGGTACAAACCACACCTTCTGGTTTAGGAGCTTGAGTTTTGTGAAACATACACCTTAGCGATTGATGGGCGGCTAAGCTGAACTGAGCTTCTAAGCCCAAGGTTGTGGGTTCAAACCCAGCCGAAGCCGTCGGATTCTTTAAGAGCGTTAAAAATCCCTCAGTGCGCCTTCCTTCGGAGGTGAAGTAAAGCCGGCGAGCACATGTCATAGATTTATGGCATGAAAATGAACGATCCACTAACTACACCTATGTGAAGCCAAAATTTGTAGGTTAAAATTGATAACGCTATATTAGTTCCAAGGTTAGCCGCCAGGTGCTGACTGCGATGGCGTCTAGTAACCAAGTTCGCAAGCTAGGTGTCGTGCACGGTAGCATTTGGTAGCAAAAGTAGGAACTACTTGAAATTATCGTCTGCAATCCTTACTTGAATTGAAAACAGATAACACACACTAATACAGTCATCACAATTAACACTGGTTATCAGGCAGATTCTACAAACACCCAAAGTGCACGGAGCTACATGACTGCGTTGTCGCAGCCCCTAAACAAAGGAAGTAACCGATCAACCAACAAGCGTTTGATGATATGAACGAGAGAGTCTTGAAAGCATGTTTTGTCAAGTAGAGCCTTGTAAATCCTTGTCCCGCATGTGCCTTTGGTTTCTAATTAATGTGTTCGTGGTAAATTGATACAGCTGACAACAGATACAAGAGCAGCGCTATTGTTTGCGCTTCTTGGTAAATATAAACATGGTACTGCAGAGGTCACTACTAGTAGTCTCCCTAACTCAAAGAGCTTCCTGGCTCTCGGTCATATCAGATCCCAAAGAGCTTGGTGAACCCAGAGCTTTTGTTCTGGCGGAATAAGATACGGTTATAGCTTCCCTCAGGCCTGGCGGGATTTGCTGCAGCGACACCTGGGGGAGTCGTCTGACATGTGTATGACTGCGAGGGCAGATACGAATGCTTCATGGGAATTAAGGTACAGTCGCACTAAAAACTAAGTTAATAAGTGAATAAAACTTGTCGAGCGGGACCAGGGCGTAAAATTCTGGAGGGGGGGGGGGGCGAAGGGGGCTGGAGGGGGGGGGGGGACAGGGGGAGGGGGGGACAGGGGGAGGGGCACATTGCACCCATCAAGTTTTAGGCGCAAAAATTATCCTTTTTGTTTTACATTTCATCATGAATTCCTCCCTCAAGACGGAGTCCACACCATTGGCTAAGATGTTATGTGGACGATTGTAATCTAAAATGTATCCAGTGGCCTATATTGTGCTGGACTTTCAACGACTCATCCACCGAGAACGTCAACAGAATTACTTATATCGGACCCCTTGGTATATAAACCTGTGAGGACTGGCGCTTGGGTATTTTTAACCCGAGGCTTAAAAATAATGCTCTATATTTTCGTTTTGGTCAGCCCTTATTTCCTGTCGCTCACTGTACCTTCCTTCCTAGCCTTGAACTTCACCCTGCAAAAGAAACATGTCCATAGCGTTCTGAACACTCAAGTGGTTTCTATATTATTTACGGTCGGGTCAGGTTTACCCATGGCGCCAGTACTCACGTGATAATTTTCGGCTTGCGTTAGTCAGGTAACCAATAAAGGGGAAAATCCACCTAATTTGGTGCAGCGCAATTACATAGCTCGCGTTCTTGTCCATCCTTGTTTAGGGTCTAGGGACACCTTGATCATGAGCTCGTTTGTTCAAAAAAATTAAGATGACTACTTTGCCGCCACGTTCAAGGCCAATGATACCGTTAC
Source organism: Meconema thalassinum (assembly GCA_946902985.2). Classification (NCBI taxonomy): domain Eukaryota; kingdom Metazoa; phylum Arthropoda; class Insecta; order Orthoptera; family Tettigoniidae; genus Meconema; species Meconema thalassinum. The sequence continues at coordinate 296,589,015 of OX336396.1, read as the reverse complement.
GAAAATATTGTCAGTAGCGGACCCGCGCGAGAGATCTCGCATGCTCATAAACCACACTTTCCCCAATAGGTTTATAATAAGAGACTTAAGGAGAAAGGTTGTTATGATTTTATTTGAACCAAATGATTATAGAACATTATTTACGTTCCAGGCGTCCCTACGGACAAAATGCGAACTGAACAGCAATGATGTCGCCTATTTTCCTACAACAACAGTATTTGCAAATCGCACACTTCTTACAAACATTTATATTTATGAAATTAGAATGCAATTCGTGACTGTTAATGTCATTTGTGTGCTGAGTCCATTGATTGATAGCTTAGCCGTAACATTCACCGGTTATTCCATATTTATGAAATTATACGATTTGAGTAGCCCTACTCATTCCTTTAAATTACTGTTTCTGAAATGCATGCAAAATGAAAAAGGTAAGACCTCAGAGTGTTAAAATGACATGACATAGGATTCACAACGGCCAAAATGTGAGGTGGACAGCAATTATGGAGCGTATCTTCCTGCAGCAACAGTATCTGCATATCGCACATTTCGTACATTTTTTATTTTTTTTTAAAGAAATTATAGATATTTATGAAATTAGAGTGCAATGCGTCACTGGAAATGTATATTCTCTTTCATTTGAATGCTCATTTTTCACGATCGGTCGCTTGTGAGCGTCGCAGGAGGGATCTATACTACTGAAATAATATATATGATTTTTCTGCATGTTTAATTTGTTAAATATAATTAAACCTCATTTTATATTGGGAATAGTTCATAGGAAGACACCGGGTGTAATAATAATAATAATAATAATAATAATAATAATAATATCGTATGGCCTAGGGTGCCGGGTGCAAGCTTTGTTATTTGACACTCAGAGGATAGCTTGCATGTCGAATTTCGATGTTCCTTGACTATGAAAGTCAAGGAGGTTAGATGTTAGATATCTAAGCTCCTTGAAGACGATAGCGCTTTCTAGTAGAGAAATGAGGAACTTTGTGTTGGAGGAAACTCCCGAGATTAATTTTGCCATTATGAACTCGGCCTACTGAATTCAAATGGGTTCTTTGACATGCCAACAACGTATGACATGCGTATCGTATTTTTACCGCCTTTCAAAAATCACTTACCACGGCCAGGAGCGAACCTGCAATCTTGGAGTTAGTAGACCGACACGATATCCACTCACCCACCGTGGCAAGCTAGCGGGTGTAAAATTACTTCATTAAAATCCGTACAACCACGACAAAAAGGGAGTGACACACTATGGGCGCCAGTCTTCGTGTTATATTTTTTCACGCCAGATCTCAAGGGTTAAATAGGCTACACATCGAAGGGTTGGGCAAATTCACCAATAACTCATTCTAATTGAACGGAATTTATAATAATACATAGAATCAGTAGGTTTCGTCTCGGTATAAAGTACAACCGGCAATATTAGAAGAACGGTAAAATTGAACTGAGGTCGTTAAGGTTTCTGATCTAACAAACGTCGTGTACCGAGATGGCAAGCCTCAAGTGTCCCTCCCAGGAGATTAAGAGCACATGCTAGTTTGATGATCTGCAAGTCGTGTGGTTTACTGCCGTCTTTACTGCTGGCTGCCTTCTCTAGCGCTCTGTTTTAACGTCACTGCGACTCAGCTTATGTCTCTCTTCAGTCCATTCAGTTATTTATTTTCTTATTTGCTTAAGACATTTATTTTTGTATATTACGCAATTAAGGCACACGATATAACCTACGTCTAATATGCAAACATTAAAGAGGAGGAGCTTGGTGTCAAAGTTGGAAACTCCTCTTTTGCCTTTTTTAAAGGAGAGGTGAAAAAGTAAATCCACAATATGGTTGTCAGTATCATGGTGATTTTTTTATTTCATTCCTATAGGCCACATAAACATCTATTTATCATTTTAAATGATTATGTCGACTTTATCTGGGATCTGGCGTTACGTTACGGTGACGGGACCGAAATGTACCGAGAATGCACTGACGTGTGTGACGTCATAGTACTGCTTGAGCTTCCTAATTTGCCCGCGCGCTGCTGTGAGTGTGACGTCGTCCTGCCACCTACATCCTTTGACCTTGGTGTGCACTTGCTAACGGACTTTGAGATCACACAGAATTTGTAGCATTTGTAGCATTTAAAATGATATAAACTCTAGTCTTTCAGACTGACTATCCGTGTCTTTTTCGTACTCATTATTGAAATTAAATGAATATTTAAGCCGTAATTATAATTTAAATAATGGAGTTGGCCATGTATGAAACCAAGTCATGGGGTTGTTTATTTTTTAAGCCATAGGGAGCCATTTTGAAATTGAATCTGTTCTCTTTTGAAACCAAAAAATATGAAATCGATATCAATGAATTAATTTTATTTTCTTCATCTACACTTCTAATGCCTGGGGGTGTTTTAAAATAATGTAATTATATCTACTGTATTAAAACAAAATCATATAAAATCGGTCTTCTAGTTGGAAATGACATGAACAAATTTTACTGAGACGCCTTTCATTCATTCATTCATTCATTCATTCATTCATTCATTTATTTGCAATGGGGGGTGTGTCCCCCGGTGGCAAATTGGATATACATAACAAATAAATAATTATACATAACAATTCAATAACAATTATACAACAATTAAACTGGAGTATTTACACAAATAGTCAGTCTTTTCTTAAACACACCTATATGTTTGGGAAAAGGCTCTAAGACTGCGGCAGGTAGAGAGTTCCAGTTATTAATGGCTCGGTTTACAAAAGAATATTTACCATAATTTGTTCGCTGTGGTCGGCCCTTAACTTTGAAAGGATGATCGCTCCTACCCATGTAAGTGGGCTTTCCCAATCGTTTGCTAAGCTCACCCCATGCTGGTTGATTTGTATACGTGTTGTACATAGCGCAGAGTCTAGATTTCATCCTCCTAGCCTCCAGTGATTCCCACCCAAGTTTCTTTAACATACGGCTCACACTGCTCCTGGGATTAAATTCACTGAGCACAAATCTAGCGGCCTTTCTTTGTACCATTTCCAACTCATTGATGAGCCCTACTTGATATGGATCCCAAACCGCCGAGGCATATTCCAGAATAGGTCTTACAAGTGACAAATAGCCTAATTCTTTAGCAGAGGTACTACTTCCTTTTAATACCCTCATTACAAAGTGCAGGGATTTGTAAGCTTTTGAAACTACACATCCTACATGACTACTCCATTTCATATCATTCCTTACGTGAACGCCCAAATATTTGCAAGAATCTTCTTCTACAAGTATTTCCGAGCCAATGTTATATTGAAAATCCTGCCTTCGCACTTTCCCTATTTTTAAGAGACTACATTTTCTTGTGTTTATTTTCATTTTATTTTCAATCGCCCACTTATAGACCAGGTTCAGGTCCTCTTGAAGCACTGCATTGTCTTGTGAATCATGTATCTTTCGATATATTACACAATCATACGCAAACAATCGACAGTCACTGCGAATCCCATTTGGTAAGTCATTTATAAACGCCAAAAATAACAAAGTTCCGATTACGCTGCCCTGAGGGATACCCGACGTTACGGTAATATCATCCGAGAATATGCCATCGACTTTCACTTTCTGTGAACGACCCGTCAAAAATTCTTGGATCCATAAAATTACTCTTCTATCAATCTTCGTCGAAGCTAATTTATGGAGTAGCATGTCATGCGGCACGACATCAAATGCCTTCGCAAAATCTATAACCACGGCGTCGACTGAAACTCCATGGTCTAACGATTCGCTAATGTCTTGAAAAAGTGATAGCATCTGACTCTCGCATGAGTAACCTTTCCGAAATCCATGTTGCCTATCATTAAACCATGATAATGTTTCCCACTGTTCCCTCAAGTAGTCGCAAATGAGATGCTCCATCTGTTTACAAACGATGGACGTAAGGCTAACCGGCCTGTAGTTGCCCAATTCAAGTCTGCTCCCTCCCTTAAATATTGGGACTACCGTAGCTCTTTTCCAGTCATCTGGGATTTGCGCATTGTTAATGGACACATTAAACATCACCTCCAAGTATCGTGCCACGGCCCAACCTCCTAGTTTAAGTACTTCACTAACAATATTATCACGACCCTTTGATACATTGAAACGTAGTTTTTGTATTAGCTTTAAAATTGCTGACTGGTTTATTTGGAACAGGGGAGCCCCTGATTCGTCGTTAAGGTCCAACACACAGCTATTGGATTTATTGAACACACTACCGTAAAAGACATTTAATTCATTAGCAATGGCCTGTTTCTCAGTAATTAATTTTTCGACAAAACTGAAAATATTTTTACAACTTAGAAAGAACTATTTCATCAAAACCTCCACTTTCCAACTCGTCACACTCACAATGTCCACTGTTTAGAATATTACCAGCGTCGTTACAGGTTACTATAAACCTTCGATCATAAATACATTAGAGTGCGCATTGACACACTGCGCCTGTACTGTGACGTGAAACCAACATCTCGATCAGCTGATTTAAGGGTAAACAGAGGAACTCGCAATGGAAGGTGATAGGAGTAGGTGGGGAAATGATTTTTAATGAGGGTTTAAAGACACTTGTTCGTAATTTATACGGCATTGGGAAAAGCATCGCATGATTCTTTACGTACCGGAACGTAGCAAAGTTTAAGATTGTAACATATTTGGTGTTAAAAGTGGCTGTCGTGTTCCGTAATACTCATACATCCAGGATCCCATCTTGTAAATAATTAATAACAAATCCAACTCTGAATTCGGCCTACTGATTTTTGAACAGAATTGTGTTAGTGTAAAAAGTGGCTGTCGTGTTCCGTAATACTCATACATCCAGGATCCCCTCTTGTAAATACTTAATAGAAAATCCAACTCTGAATTCGGCCTACTCATTTTTGAACAGAATTGTGTTTGTCTAGCTGGTCATTTTTGATTGTACGCCCGAAAGCTCCAAACAAGTTCAATCTATTAACTTACTACATCATTTCCCAAATTATTTTTCATCATTAGAAAATGTATTTTGGCTAATTTCAGTACCGGTACGTAAGAAAATTTTATCGTACGATGAGCTCTCATTCAGCGTTACCCTTCCACTTCAGTATTTTATGAAAGTGAACAAAACAACATGGGCAAATGGAAATAAGGAAGTCTATCGATTTAGTAAGCGTTGCTTTTTAACAACTATGCATTACATTTGCTACATAGGAAAATATTTTAATCAGTGAACTGTTTCCTTTTAAATTCCATTTTCCATGAATCATAGAAACCTTCGCAAAAATAACCCATAATTTTGAAATTCTACGAATAATTGACTAATTGAGGGATGCAATGTAGCCTATCCTAGAAGAATCTCAAAATTTCCTCAACCAAACGCATTGTCCATAACTTACGTTTAGTATTTATTATCGAAGACTAAACCGTCACAGTCATCTGTGGCATAACCTGCAATTTGACACTGAACATGATTGACGACTGCATTGTTTAGTCCACACTATATTTAATCCAGCATAGGGACATAAAGCATTTTTATGTTCAGAGATGCATTTACTAGCAGTCTCAACAAAACACCAAGAAAAACGTCTAGCCTATGGACATGTAAATACTTGATACCTTCGAGCATAAATAGAGGTCTGTTCAGTGGAGTAAGGGATAGGGTAAATTATAATAATTTATAAGAAATGCCAGCATTTCCATGTTTAATTATTTTTCTTTCACGTATCGGAGATAAGAAAAAACGTAGGCTAAGGAAATGCAAGTAATTAAGTCACGAATTTTAAGGTTTATTTAGCAATTAATTAACATTCGTATGGAAAGAAATGCCCGATCCTTTTCTAAACGTCTCCTTACAACCATACGCGACACAGTAATACACCATTCTGACTTAGTAATGAATAGAACTCACTTTAAATAGCCCAACTCTATCATCACGTGTAGTATTTCAGTGCTCCAAACTACCCGAAGTTCCCTTTAGTCAGCTGATCGAGATGTTGGTTTCAAGAACGTGGCGTCATCAGCCATCTATTGGATTTATGATCTAAGCTATAAACATTCAGCCATGATGGATTTGCAGTGCATGTTGGGAGCAGATTGCATGAATGCAAGCTTCTCATTGGCTACTGAAGGAGTTGTCGTTTCTTGAAACGAAACTATGGGGGAATGTCCATGTTTTGATTCTAAACTGAGCAAATACATGCTATTCTCCCCTAAGTTCTGTCTTGTTTGAAGCATAACAGTTGTAGATTCACATTCAGCATAAAACGTCACTTAAGTGTGAACCAAATTCTCAAAACTGACTAAAATGGAGTTGTCTAAATTTGATACCAAGCTCCTCAATTTTTTATAATAGACCTCGTGCGCCTACTGTGCTGCGCTCTGGTGACAAATCTATAGCTGGTGGGGATGACGCAGCTCTCTAGTGTAAAGTATCGCTTGATGGAAAGGAATGTTCAGTTTGTCGCGATCTATCTATCGTATGGCTTTTGATGCCGGGAGTGTCCGAGGACATGTTCGGCTCGCCTGAATCTGTAGCTGCTTCCAGTGGACACCCTAAAGTGTAAGCTACAAGTTCCGTTCAATTTCAAGTAGTTCCAACTTTCGCCACCAGATATCAATTATACCTAGTGGCGAACGTTGGAACTTTGATAGAGCGCTCTGACGAAATCTAACCTAACAAATTTTGCTTTACACAAGTTTAGTCTGTGAAAGGATCTTTTACATGCCATAAATCTATGACATGGGACCGCCGGCTTTACGTCCCCTCCGAAGGAAGGCATACTGAAGGATTTTTAATGCTCTTAAAAAATCCGACGACTTCGGCCGGGTTTGAACCCGCTATCTTGGGCACAGCAGTTCAGCATGCTACCGACTACACCACCGAAGTCGCGATAGAAGCAAGTGTTACAAAGAGTCGAAGAAACTGTTGTGTGGTTGGTTGCAATTACACGTACAGAAACAGTCCTCACGGTACTAGATTTTTTAGTTTTCCTAATGATAAACAGCATATAATCAGAAGGAAAGCTTGGATTACAGCAGTGAGGCGAGAGACTGTTGACAGGAAACCATGGGCTCCCAGTAAAAATGCACGTATTTGTAGTCGTCATTTTGTTAACGGAACACCTACAAGGGATCCCGATAGTCCTGGTTACATGCCCAGACTCTACTTGAAAACTACTTCATCCGACCAGCACGAACAAAAAAGGGAAACTGCAGAATTGTCTATTTCTGTGTTAACATAATAACACAACGCAGCAATATGCTTACAGCATTGGAAGAGCCTGGCTTTGCACTGGCATTCAGCGGATTGAATATTTCATTCGCGATCGATCTGGAAAAAATAACGAATTATAAAGGCATTTGACGGGCATGAACGCCTAGTGGCTTACCCATGATAATTTAAGACATAAAGTAATGCTGATTGGGCCTATTGATAAAAAGTTTGCATAAGTATCATAAGAAATATATAACATTGTAATTCTTACTTGAAGTTTGACAGCATACGGTGGTTGATTTATGTTTGTTTCTCTCAAACATACGCCGGCGATTTCCCCTCCCGACGTTTCTCTCACTTTGAGTATAGTACAGTACAGATGCACAGAAGAAACCTCTTTTGTTCCAAAAACCGTGCTATGGTTGACTTTTAGTAAATCGTTAGAAAAGCACAAGGACAGCTTAACTCTAAATTTCAGAATAATTTGCACGATCATTTTGTCGGAAAACTAAAAGAAAATGTAAAGCGTTTTTCTCTGAATTGACGTATTTTAACGAAAAAGGTTTTTAAACAAAAAAATGTAGAGGACATTGTCACCTACAATTTGTCTCATTGAGGTCATGTCATACATTTTGAAATGCAGAAGCTAGGTGGCGCCAAAGTTTCCAAAAAAGTGTGTTTTCACTCTTTGTCCTAGAAAAAATATTTTGTTCACAAAAGAGCGAATCAGAAATTTGTTCCTCTCAAAATTGTCTACAACATTTATCGAAACATTTTGTACTTCCGACTTACCGTTCCAAAGTTATAGTCTGCCGAAGTGTGAAAATTGTCCGACACCGGTCCGGTCTAAACTATGCCCACCGCTCTCTCCGCAGTAACAATAGTAGCCTTGACTACGCAGCGTTGCATTTGCTGCGCTATAACTTTGGAACGGTAAGTCCGAGGAAACAAACGTTTAAATAAATATTGCAGCCAATTTTTAGAGGAACAAATTTTGGATTTACTCTTTTGTGAAAAAAAAAACAATTTTTCTAGGACAAAAAGTGAAAAAACAATTTTTGGAAACTTTGGCGCCACCTAGCTTCTGCATTTCAAAACGTATGACATGCCCTCAATGAGACAAATTGTAGGTGACAATGTCCTCTATATTTTTTGTTTAAAACACTTTTCTTTAAAATACGTAGATTCAGAAAAAAATGCTTTTCATTTTTTCGAGTTTTCCGACATGATACTACAAATTATTCCGAAATTTAGAATTAAGTTTTTTTTTTGTGCTTTTCTAACGATTTACAAAAAGCCAACCATAGCACAGTTTTTGGAACAAAACCATTCCAGCTGTACTGTACTAGTACATGGCAACTCTCATTGAGCTTTGCACCTTTCTTCAGGGTGGAAGGTCTGAAATACGTCTGAGTCCACTGTATCCTTTCAAAACCAACACAAACCTCAACAGAGCACGACATAGGAGCGGTAAATATAATTGCTTGCTTGCATAGACTCAAAGGCAATTGCGTCAGTCTCTCATCCTACGTGATGCATAAGCATCCGCTAGGGGCGCTAGCGGTAAAAATCCAGCGAGGCGCGCTAGGTCTATAAGGATCACCAAACAGAATATTCAATATATATTTATTTACACATAGCCTTGAAACCAGTATTGCCTTATTGATAAACGATATTCCAACTGCAGCGATAACGTTCTCGCCTGCGGTGCTCGAGGTTACAGGATCGAATCCTGGCGCAGTCAGATTGCATTTGAGGGTGCACAAATGCGTGGGAGCCGTGTCAGTAGATTTACTCGCACGTTAAAGATCCCCTTAGGGGCAAAATTCCGGTACACCGGCGTCTCTAAAAGCCACAGTAGTTAAATGGGACGTAAAACCAATAACATTACTATCGTATTAGGCCTATTGATTATGAACTGGTTGACTGTTGAGCTACTCACGCATGGTAGTGACATCTAGTGTGTGCCACGTAAACTGGATCCTCTGTGAAGTGCCTAGGCCTATAGTACAGTAGATGTATTGGCGCAGTGCAGGGACAGTTTTATGGCGAGCCAGCCATCAATACTAATTGGCAATTACCAGTATGTACCTGTTTACAATAATTACAATGTTCATCGGGGGATCATAATGTAGGCCAGCCAAAGAAATACCGTGTTTATTACTCACTGCGTGGCCAGCTTGGTAAGATATCTACAGAGCTGCCAACAGCAACGCTATCGGTTTAATGTCCCTTTTAGCTGCTGTGGCCTTTTTCAAAATTCGTCTCACACTGAGTCGTCCAGTTGCAAAACTCGTTTAATCCACTTGTGAATAAGGATCATGTCGTAATAGTACATTATGCAACGAGCCTATAATGGCAATAATTAACACACGAGTATGTTTATAAAACGAGCGTACGCGAGTTTTATAATTTTCATACGAGTGTCTTAATTACCATTATAGGCGAGTTGCATACGACTGTTTATGTTCGACGATAATTATTATAACAATTTTATGTTCGAACATAATTATTCATAAATATATGTCGAGATTTTGCCAGTTTTATGTACTGAACAGAGCGCATGAGACGCAGAGAATGCCTTGTATTTGGCCATGGCCTCCTCGATTACTCTACTATGACACTAGGCCAGGCAGTGAAATTTAAATTAGAAGGCCAGAAGAACTCAGCGCATCTAATTATCTAATTGGTCAAACAACTGTTTCTTGAGCTCTGATTGGTGGGAGAAACTGTTTCATAATGAAAAATAGTGTTATAATGAGCCTCATTATCATACAGTTTTCTGACATATAACAGTCGGGGTCGAACATAAAAGTATTTAGATAATTATTTTATTTTATTTTGTTTTATTTTGTTTTGTTTAATTTTGATTTTGTTTTGCTTTATTTCGTTTTATTTTGCTTTTTAATTTTGTTTTGTTATTTTGTTATATTTTATTTTATTTTGTTTTACTTTGATTTTCCCGAAAGAAAAAACACGAAACAAAAAGGAAAATTCAAAAACAAACGCAAAAGCAGGAAACAAAAAACAAGGAACACAAAGTAAAGAGCAATTTTTTTTAAAAAAGCAGGAAACAAACACAAAACCAAAAGCAAGAAAGAAAAGCAAGAAGCAACATTCAGAAGCAAAAGCACGAAGAAGCGTAAAACCAAAAACACAAAGCAAAGAGTAGAAAACAACAAACAGAAATTATACGCGAGGCAAAGTCCAGAGAAACGTTTTTCATGAGAATGATTCTTATTCACAGGTGGATTAAACGAGTCACTTGTACTGTTAATCCCCACTTCCCGTGCGCATTGTACAGCAACCTTTCCAACACGTGAGCCGACGAATCGGGACCACTCCAACTAGCGCGCCCTGATTGCCGAGTAGTACCCACTGCCACCACCAGTAGCGTTGGAGTACACTACTTTGTTACACCAGCACCACAAACCCGCCAACGATCTAACGGTCATTATGTATGCGACTACATAGCTCTCGCACTGCGCAGGGCAGATAGCTGTGCAATCCAAGCCGTTAGGGCCCATCAGTAGCTGCTGAAAAATAAATAAATAAATATTTGATAGTTTGTTTGTTTGTTTATTTATTTATTTGCTTATTTATTTATGTGTTCGTTTCTTCGTTCGTTTGTTTATTTATTTATTTATTTGTTTGTTTGTTTATTTATTTATTTATTTGTTTGTTTGCTTGATTGTTTATTTATTTATTTATTTATTTATATATACATATATTTGTTTGTTTATTTATTTACTTATTTGTTTGTTTGTTTATTTATTTATTTGTTTATTTATTTAAATATTTGTTTATTTACTTATTTGTTTGTTTGTTTAATTATTTATATATTTTTTGTTTATTTATTTATTTACTTACTTGTTTGTTTGTTTATTTATTTGTTTCTTTATTTATTTGTTTGTTTATTTGTTCGTTTATTTATTTATATTGAACCCATGGGCCATAGGGTCCATGAAGGTCGAACCCATGTCCTCAAGGAAGAAATGAAAGAAACGTATAGTTTCCTAAAGGAACGGAGAGAGATTTTAAGCCAGGATTATAGCTTAACATTGTGCACGCGACTAGGGACAGATGTTCCTTAGATGAGATCACCCCACTCGACATTCAAGAGAGGGCTGGTCACGAGTATTAATAACTGAATGGAAATTTCCACCGTGATAGACAAGGAAGCCTGAATCGGAATTCGAGCTGACGTTGCTGGAAATTGACAACGCCGCTTATGCGCCAGAAGAGGAATAATTAAAATTAACACGTTTACGAGCATAATAATGAGTAAACAAGCACAGTACAGTGAATCATTTTGAATGAGAGATTTTTCAGTAAAGAGAAACCATTTAATATTTGCGCAGAAAAAAACTGCCGACGTAAGACGACGTCATTGGGGAATTACCTAAGCCTCTGTGGAGGGGAGAGAGCAAAAGGAATGCAACACCCACACAATTGAGGACGAGAAATTAATTAATATCTCCGAATTGCACGATCGATTCTTAGGTGCAATAAGATCATTTGACATTGAGAAGACGAGCTTTCGGAAGGTATAATTTTTATATTTGTGGCACCAGTATTTTAGAAGTTGACCACAGGAAAGGCTAGAGTCTTATTTTTTTGTAGTAAAACAGTATAAAGCTTCGGGCGTTTCCAAGCCAATCATGCAGTCATACGAGCACTCCGTGAGGGGAAGTGCTGCTCCACGACGTAGAAGTAGTCATTCCGACAGTCCGTGAGGGACGTAACTCTGCGTTACATCGAAAACAGCTACCAGTACTCCTTGAGGGGAGAAACGCTGTGTTACACCGCAGAAGTAAGATCCGATAGCCACAGGCGTCACAGTATTAACGACTTGCTTGCCTCCATAGGGAGTGGTCAAGACGAAATTTTAAAGTATCGCCGTAGTGAAATATTAGGAAAATCCTAATTATAGGATTTTGGCCCGACTGTATACAAGTTAAAGTGAAAATTAGTAAGATATAGTCAGAGCAGGCTGCGAACGTCGGACTTAAAGGCGATAGGTCGTTAAATGTACGAACGAATGGATCATAACGTACGGAAGTATCGTACCAGACAGATAAACTGTTATTTAAATTGAAGAAACCTAAAAGGGAAGAACAGAATAAGGTTCGAAACGTAGGAGTGTTAAAACAGTTCAAATAAAGAAGATAGGAGACTATGAACATTATCTCCAGAAAGCAGGCGAACTATTCTAAAAATACTAGAATTGAGAAGTGCTAGCTGCTATAAACTAAATCTATAGGTCTTAGAGGAGACCTCGATCCGTATAGACTTTCGTTAGGATCGATAGACAGATCTACAGAGAAGCCGTTCAGGCTAGATAAATAGCCGGTTATCCAGGATAGGAGTAGCAGAATTGGACTCCAGGGAACAGTAGATGTTTCGAGACTTTCGCATTCTGCAGGATAGGAAGCCGACATCGAATAAATTTCACCCTTGGAAACGGGAATTTCAGAAGATCACGTGTGATAGGCTCAGAAATACGGCCTAGTGATCGAGAATTGTGAAGTGTAAAATAATCAAGATTGTGTGTTAAATTAATATTTTTAGTGTTTATTATGTGTTCAAAAGGGACACATCAGTATATAAAAATGTCGTTAATGTTAAGTGTTTTAAATATATGTCAAAAAGTGTTTTTACGTAAGATGAATACCTTTAATATGGAGTAAAAAGTTCAAAGTGGGCCCAAAAATGAAGCACCGCACCAGATTAAAGATCATGGGATGATCTGGAAACATGTGAGTACTAAATTCATTCTATTTTGGTGTCAGAAATTGATTGTGTACAAACCCACCGGAGTTTTTGAGTGAAAGGGATGTGTTTTAATAAATAAATACTGAATAATCAAGAACACGGTCTGAACAATATAAAATAAATTGAGAAATTATAAATAATTATGTAAAGAATAAATCCCGTAGAGGAAATATGTGAATAAAGGGTTAATGTATTTAACAAATGTCCTAAGAGCAAGCGAAATATCATTAATTATCATGAAAGATATTGAAATAAAGTAAAGTTGAGATATGAAAGAAATAGCTTTTGAGCTTGTATAAAGAATAAAGATAATAATAATAATTAAATATAGAAATGTTAAATAAAAAATCAAATAAATTGATATGAACATAAGAACGTTAAGCCTTAACGTATGTGTAAGAAATGAGGTTCAATGGAATATTTTAAAACAGGGAGCGATTTATCGACAACGGAAAGATTAATATGTGAATAAAAATAATATGAATTGTTACTAAAGAGATTTTATCAGTTCTTGGGAAGACATTTTCGGCTTAAAATAATGCATAGCGCATAATGAGCGCAAATATAATATTAAAGTGTCACGCTAGGAACGCGTAGTGGTTAAATTCTTGGTACATTACTTATGGAGGGTAGTTGATTGCAGTGAATTGATAATTGTATAAGTCCTCTATTTGTGACATAGTATCACGAGGCATTGTGTATGTATTTAAAAAGGGAGCTAATATATGGTATTATTGAGCGTATGTCATATGGGCCACGGCCGACTCTAAATCGCATTTTGTATTAGTCCTCTGTAAGGGATTTGTTCCCGAGGCACGTGAAGAGATTCGAATGCAGGATCTTCTTATGATAAAAGCCCCTTTAATTCTCCGTCGTTGTATGTGTATTAATCTTCCCAATCAATGAGGACCCTCTCATAATTAATAAATGCCAAGGATACGAAAATGGTCTTTGAACCAAAGAATAGTTGTTTGAATGAATACGGTACAGTAAAGCCCGGTCTCCCCAGAACTGGATATAATGGGAAGGTTTGTTTTGAAAGCCTTGGAAATAAGCTACTAACGTTGGGTCAGACAGGGAGTCGCCGTCACCCTACGTGTCATAAATCGTACCCCAAGTAGTAGAGTCTAGCTCTCTTAAAGCGAGAGGGAACAGAGACCGTCTCGTAAGCTGTTGTAAAGAGAATGAATACACCAGGAGTGTTTAAAGTTGTTAACGACCCGGGCGTTGAACCGAGGTCCTTATAGATGGATATTTCGTTTGCCGGTTCAGATCGTAGTTTCTTATATGATAATGGTCTATTAAGACATAAGAGATAAATAACAATCCCTATTGTAATAATGTATGGACGTGGGATTCCACGAGTTGATTGAAGGCAACTGAGTTCGGGAGTAACTATAGTTTTTTTGACTGTGTCAAGTACCTTCACGCTCTGGAGTACACAATTGATTTTCTGATTACCTTAATATATTTGTGAAATAAAGAGAGATGATAACAACTGAATGTGTGGACATGCCCAAAATATTGAATTAAATAATTAACATAGATTTTAAATATAATTATATATGTGTTTTGAGAAATAAGAAAATATAAAGGATAGTGTTTGAGGTGTATAGGAAGGACACCATAATAATGTAAATGCATGGAGCCAAAGAGCTCGGAGTTATGTAAACTTAATGTTAGTGCTTTATGGAAGTGAGACTAAGTAAGAATTGTTGGTTTATGTGGAAACCACAGGTTTTGAATACAATATTTGTTTGTATTTGTGATTCCTTGTTCAGTTGGAACAAGCCGTTGATTATTTGGGTCAGTAATTAAATTGTTAAAGTGTTTGTAGCGCCATTAATTTTATTAATTAAATGTGTTTAGATAGGAGTTGATTTTGTTGTTATTTTTGCAAGTGTATCCTCTAATTAATCCAAAATATGTGAGTCACAGAGTGGGGGAACTTACCGCTGCCCCGATATCCCGAATTGAGCTACGCTGGTATACTGTGATTGGCATATTTCTTGCTAAATGGGCACATGGGGATATATAAATAATGTGCTGGATTAATAACTAGAGGAACATTTAAGTCGGTCATATCATGTAAAATTAAAGTAATGATAGGAATAGCTACAACGTAAAATATTAACTGACCGCATGGGTCCCTGGAAACTCATACCGAGCAGCCCTGAAAATATTATATTATCAAACCCCCTAGCATAAACTTGATTTTGGCGCCCAGTACGCAGGGCTGAGTTTTCCTAGGGAAAACCCGAGTTTTTCTCGAAAAATCAAAATTTTCATTTTTTTGAAAACAAAATGGTTTTTCGAAATTTTGAATTTTAAATACTTCCATAAAGGTTTTATGAAATTGAATAAAAGTATCAAAAGGGTACGTTGTAAGTGAATACCCGTACCAAAGTAAAGTTTTAAAGAAATTGGGACACACGGATTCAGAGTATCATCTCTCAAGCATGTACTAGTGTGGTGGCATTTGTGGCCCACTGTATTCTCATAAGATGGCATTGAGTGAGGAATTACAGGGGCTTTTGGAGGCGATAAAAGCCGATAGTAATGAGAAGTTGGAGGCGATAAAAGCCGATAGTAATGAGAAGTTAGAGGCTATAAACAAGACATTGGGCCTCCAAAAGGATGAAAATAACAAAGTGTTCGAATCCATAAATGAAAGTTTGGAGTCAATAAAAACTGATAGTGCTAACATGGGGATTAAATTAGAAGCTATCGGAGTTAAAAGTAATACCATGGAAACTAAGTTAGAAGCTATCGAGGCTAACTGTGTAACAATGAACAATGAAGTAAAGGCTGAGATAGATAAAATAAATAACAAGTTCCAAGGTTTTGACACTAAGTTTGTGGACACGTTAACTGAGTTAAAAGGGGAAATCACAATTAAAATTGAAAATGAAAACAAAGCACTTCAGTCAGGATTGCAAGACCAAATAAATATCTTGACGGATAGCGCGGAAAAATCCCAAACAGCATGTCAAGGAAATTTTGAAATTTTGAATAAAAGTTTGAGTTCCATGGAAACTAAATTGAGTAATATGGAGGGAAATGTAAAAGCATGTGAGGAAAAACTTGTAACCCAGATCCAAGGTGTGCAGAAAGAATTGAAAGATCAGATAAAATCTAACAGCGATATTTGTGAGGCCTCCCGGGAGGAAATAAAGCAAAGCGTGAATAAGCTAGGGACCCGATTTGGAAAGGTTGAGGAGAAAGTAGGGACCCTCGAGAACAAAATCAGTGTAGTTCAGACTGAGGTAACTGAGATGAAAAATCAAAATATAAAGGATGCGCGGGATATGAAAGATCAATTTGAGCTGTTTACCGGGCAGGTAGATGATAACTTAAAGAAGTATGAGGGTGAAATAAATCGAAGATTAGGTATCTACGAGGGGCATCTCCAGGGTGAAAGAAAACAACGAGAGGACGAAAATAAGGATAACACCCATAAAATAAATGAAATAAGTCAGGGTATTACTGAGGTTCAGGAAACCATCGGAACATTAAAGGTTCACGTAGGAAAAACCAATAAGGAAGTTAATCAGGTCCAAGATGAAATGATGAAATTGTATAAGAGTCAAGAGAAAACTGAGGGAAAGCTTGAAGGAATTAAAGTAGATATGGTCAAAGAACGAAAAGAAGTGGAAAAGCAAATAAAGGAGATACGAGAGGGCCTGGAGACCATAGGTGACATTAAGCCAGAAATTATAGACCAAAGGGTCATGATCTTTAAGAAAGAGGTAGAAGAAAAACTAAATGAATTCAGGAATAGTTACAGGGATGAGAAATTCCAATCCAAAAAGGTAGAGGAAGATATTAAAAGGAATCAAGAAAGAATTCAGAATGAATTAAGATCCCGATTGGAGAGGACGGAACTTAAGAATAGTCAAATGGAAATCCAACTCATGGCAAATGAAGAAAGTGCCCGAAGAGAAAGGAAGTTAGAATTCGAAAATCAGGAGGAGTTTCCAAAGACAGGATGGGTAGATTCCCGTGAACAAGGCACAGATACGGAGAGGGACTTAGGAGGGGAGAGCCCTTATAAGAACCCAGGATATCCAATGGCGATGTCAACCCCGTACACGAATCAGACAAATGGCCAAATAATAAACATTATTAAATCCAATGAGGATAGACCAGTGAAGTTTACGGGTAATAACATGTCTATTACTCCAAAATACTGGCTAAAAGAAGTGGCAGAGTATCTAAATGAAATGAAGGTTCCTCAGGATCGGAGACTGAGAGCTATTGAAAAGCTGTTGGCAGGTGATTGTCTCACCTGGTTCAGAAGCTTCAGATACACTTTTGATACGGTGGAAGGCTTTAGGGAAGCATTTTTAAAGCGATATTGGGCAGCAGATGTCCAAGAAAACTTAAGGCTAGATCTGTACTCTAGGAAGTACAGCACCAATGCACCTACTAAATATTCGGAATTTTTCACCGCTCAGCTGTGTAAATTCCGCGAACTGGATATTGCTCCGGCAGAAAACGACCTGTGTGCCGCCATTGCAAGACAGCTTCCATATGAGATTCAGAGGCTGCTAATCTCATCCAAAGCCAGAAGTGCTGTGGAAGTGGAAAGTGTATTACGTCAGTTAGATATGACAACTTCGCACGTAACTCCTCGGCATCAAAGACAAACTGAGCAAGTACACATGGCCAGCAGTCAGGAAACTGGAGAAAAACCAGCGACCAGGAATCAGTCCACCAGTACGGATACTCAAGGACGAGATCGAGAGTATGGGCACCAGGAGCCTAGAAGGATACAGCCATATTACCGGGGAGAATATCGAGGAAGAAATCCTAGAACGACGGGTTATAGGCAACAGGAAAGCCGCCCCTATAACAATAACCAGCAAAGGCCGGACAACAGAAAGAAATGGGAGAATTATCCCAGGAGAAATGTAAGGCCAGACGATAGGGATGATGAATATCGGGCCGAAATAGAAGAAAGATATCAGGAGAGTCTTCGTTATATGAACGAAAGACCAGATGAACCTGATAGGCAAAAAGTCCGTTGGAGTGAGGCAATCAAGAACCGGAAATCACCCGACCGACTAGACGGAGCTCAAAGCTTGGAACTACAAGCTCAGTTAAAGAATGAGGGAAAAGGGAGCCCTCAGGATAAAAAAAAACTCCAAATTTAGATTGTCAAAAGTGGAAACATACCAGGAGCTGGGAGGAAGTAGAAATTGTAAATTGGATAGCTAGACCAGATGAACTAATTAACGAGGATGTGGAAGGAATCCCACCTGTTAAAAGAGAACTACCTATAATTATGCTTAGGATAGAAGGATTACTGGTCAGAGCATTGATTGATACTGGATCCACAATAAGTTTAATTACACAAACCTTTTAAATGAATTGGAAACAAGGGGCCGAGTACTAAAGATTCCCACATCAAGTGTAAAGATTAAGGGAATTATCCCTGAAAAATCTTTGACATGTAAATTTCAGGTATACATTGATTTAATCATGGGTAACGCTGAAATTTCGCAGTGCTTTTTGCTGGTAAATCAATTACCTTATAATGTCATATTAGGTATTGATTTTATCCGTGAGAACAAGGTCATTATAGACCTAGCGCAAAATTGCATTAGAATTCAAAGAGAGGATGTGGATGAGCAAAACATTAATCTACAGGATCAGGAGGCGAAAATAGCAGAACAGGTATGGCATATGGAAGAAGTGATTGAGGAAGATTATAAGGACATAGAAAAAATATTTGAAGTCCTCAACATAGAACTCGAAGATAATGTGGAAAATGAGTTCGAGACCAACCTGTCAGGAAAAGTGGAGGAAGCTAAAGTCAGCCTTGAAATTAAGGAACAATTAAAGAAATTATAATTGGATTATAGGGACGTATTTGATTCCAAGCCAGGGAAGATTGAAAATTTTAAATACGCGTTCCAAGTCAACGATTGGGCACCGTTCAAACAAAAACCATACCCGGTTGCGGAAAAACATTACCCACAAACCAAGAAAACACTGCAGGAGATGATAAATGCAGGTGTTATAGAAAAGATGGCGACACCATATGTTAGTCCATTAGTGATTGTGAGTAAACCGGATGGCTCAGTAAGGGTGTGTTTAGATGCCAGAAATCTAAATGCAAAAATCATACCTGAAAATGATTCGGCACCACCCATAAAAGAAATACTGAGGAAGTTTAAAGGCAAGAAGATTTTTACAAATATTGACATGACTTCTTCGTATCATCATCTCGAACTGGAAGAGAAAACCAGCTTGTTGACTGGATTTCAGTTCGATCAACAAACATACTGCTTTAGAAGATGTCCGTTTGGATTAAAGACTGCAGGATCCGCATTAATAAGAGCACTGGATCGAAACCTGTCAGAGGAAGTGAAAGATTGCACTATCCGATACGTAGATGACATTTTGCTTACCTCGGAGAACATTGAGGAACATTTAGAAAATTTGAAGAAATTATTAGAAGACCTAAGAAGGGCAAATTTTAAGATAAATTTAAAGAAATCGAACTTCTGTCAAAGGCAAGTGACATTTTTAGGGCATGTGATTGACAAGGATGGTGTTAAACCAAATCCATGCAAATTGGAATCGATAAGGGATTTTCCAAGGCCTTTGAAAGTGAAGAACGTTCGCCAGTTTTTGGGATTGATTGGGTTCTTCTCAGGACATTGTCCATCATACACCAAAACTGTTGCACCACTACAGGACCTTCTGAAGAAGGGGGGCAAGTGGAAATGGACGGAGGAAGCAGAAAAAGCATTCGTGGAGGCCAAGGAAATGCTCTTAAATTACGTGAAGCTAGGATATCCTGATTTTAATCAGAGATTTATCATTCAGACAGACGCATCCCAGATTGGAATAGGGGCAATGCTATATCAGGAGAACCCGGAAAACCCTGATAAGAAGAACTATCTAGCTTTCACAAGTAGGAGACTGAAACCACACGAGAAAAATTATACGATCAGCGAGATCGAGCTGTTAGCGATATTGCACGCGTTGCAATATTGGCGGAAGATCGTATATGGGTTTCAGGTCATTCTAAGGACGGATCATAAAGCCTTAACCTTTTTGATGAAGACTGGGATGCGTTGGGCTTTATATATTCAACAATTTGATGTCAAGATAGAGTATTGCCCAGGAAAAGAGAACATAGTTCCAGACTACTTAAGTAGACAGCCAGAGTCCATAGAAGAGGAAGTAATGGCTATAGATTTGGAAGACAGGGATCAGCGTACTCTTAATGAGTTAAGAAGCATTAGTCAAAGACAACGGGAGGATCCATGGATGAACATGCTCATATCATTCCTTGAGGGAAGCTTGATAAGAGGAACACCAGCGTACACGGAAGCTGAGAAGATAGCACAAGATTACACGTTTTATAATGGGTTATTATATAAGTTTGTGGACTCTGACCATACGAAATTAAGGATTGTTGTACCTGCAATTTTGCAGAGGAAAATAGTATGGTTAGCCCATAGATCGTTCGGACATATGGGAGTCGACAAAACAGTCTCGATGCTGAAAGAAGCATTTATATGGCCGAGACTGAGAGAAACTGTAAGGGACACGCTAAAGACATGTGATCTATGTCAAAGGATTAAACCTAATGCATTTCTGATGAGACAGAAGCCTATACCATTGTTGCCCGAAAGGCCCGGCCAAATCATATCTATTGATAATTTTGGACCTTTGCCAAAGGCAAGAAGAGGAAATCGACACATAATGGTGGCTATGGATGTCTTCACTAAAATGGTTGTCCTTGCTCCCATACAGAAGACTAGTACCAAACAGGTGTTAAAACGACTTAAAGAAAAAGTGATACCGATTCTGGGGAAACCTGAGAATTTGTTGTCGGATCACGGCAGTTGTTTCACCAGTGTAGAGTTCAGACGAGAATTAGAAAGACTTGGAATACGTCAAATTTTGTCAAGTATTCGCCATCCTGAGGCAAACCCTGTAGAGAGAGTTATGAGAGAAACGGCCAAGTATTGTAGAATATACTGTGCCGAAGAAAATTGGAAGTGGATAGATATTTTGGATATTATTGAATTTTGTATAAATAATACAATCCATGAATCCACAGGAGATACCCATAACGTTACATCGGAATGAGCAACCAGAAAGACCTTGGAATCTGGTAATTCCTAGGCCAGCAGACGCTCAGCCGGGAAGGGATGTACGAATTAGGAGAGCCTTTGAGCATCTAAAAGCTCAAGCCGACAGGAGGCAGAGAAGAAATAGGCATAAGAGGTATCATCGACCATTATTAGCAGGAGAAATGGTGTTAGTGAAAAGACCAGCCATTTCGGATCCAGGGAACCGTGTGTATAAGAAGTTCCAGAAAATGTACCACGGACCATATCAAATAATTAGAGATTTGAGGAATAACGCATATAGAATTCGGCACTGTGAAACGGATCACGAAGTGACCATGAATTCAGCAAATTTGAAACTATATTACCCTCCCGAAGATTTTGATGAAGAAAATGAACAAGCCCTGGTCATGGAAACATTTAGAGATGAATCCGCTTTTGACATAAACAAGAATAAGGAAGAAATAGAAAATAGAACTCAAGCATTCGAGTGCGAATGCGAATTGGAGAAAGTATATTGGGAAATTAAAGAAATAATTGAATTTATTGAAGAAGAAAATTCCAATTTAAGAAAAGAAAATGATGAAATAAGGAAACGGGTAGGGATAGACCAAACCCGTAAGGGAGAATGAGGTTCTGGGAACCTAAAGTCCAGACAAATAAAGAAAGAAAGAAAGGGTAGGGACAGAGCATACCCAACATACACAATTACCGGATACGACTTAAAAGAAGTAAAAACAACAGTAAATATGGATGACGTTATGATGGCTTCGACGAATAAAGAAATACAAATAAAATTGAAATAAATTTCCTCAAGAATTTTGAAAATTTATTTACCTAAGGAGGGGAGAGATGAACCCATGGGCAATAGGGTCCATGAAGGTCGAACCCATGTCCTCAAGGAAGAAATGAAAGAAACGTATAGTTTCCTAAAGGAACGGAGAGAGATTTTAAGCCAGGATTATAGCTTAACATTGTGCAAGCGACTAGGGACAGATGTTCCTTAGATGAGATCACCCCACTCGACATTCAAGAGAGGGCTGGTCACGAGTATTAATAACTGAATGGAAATTTCCACCGTGATAGACAAGGAAGCCTGAATCGGAATTCGAGCTGACGTTGCTGGAAATTGACAACGCCGCTTATGCGCCAGAAGAGGAATAATTAAAATTAACACGTTTACGAGCATAATAATGAGTAAACAAGCACAGTACAGTGAATCATTTTGAATGAGAGATTTTTCAGTAAAGAGAAACCATTTAATATTTGCGCAGAAAAAAACTGCCGACGTAAGACGACGTCATTGGGGAATTACCTAAGCCTCTGTGGAGGGGAGAGAGCAAAAGGAATGCAACACCCACACAATTGAGGACGAGAAATTAATTAATATCTCCGAATTGCACGATCGATTCTTAGGTGCAATAAGATCATTTGACATTGAGAAGACGAGCTTTCGGAAGGTATAATTTTTATATTGTGGCACCAGTATTTTAGAAGTTGACCACAGGAAAGGCTAGAGTCTTATTTTTTTTGTAGTAAAACAGTATAAAGCTTCGGGCGTTTCCAAGCCAATCATGCAGTCATACGAGCACTCCGTGAGGGGAAGTGCTGCTCCACGACGTAGAAGTAGTCATTCCGACAGTCCGTGAGGGACGTAACTCTGCGTTACATCGAAAACAGCTACCAGTACTCCTTGAGGGGAGAAACGCTGTGTTACACCGCAGAAGTAAGATCCGATAGCCACAGGCGTCACAGTATTAACGACTTGCTTGCCTCCATAGGGAGTGGTCAAGACGAAATTTTAAAGTATCGCCGTAGTGAAATATTAGGAAAATCCTAATTATAGGATTTAGGCCCGACTGTATACAAGTTAAAGTGAAAATTAGTAAGATATAGTCAGAGCAGGCTGCGAACGTCGGACTTAAAGGCGATAGGTCGTTAAATGTACGAACGAATGGATCATAACGTACGGAAGTATCGTACCAGACAGATAAACTGTTATTTAAATTGAAGAAACCTAAAAGGGAAGAACAGAATAAGGTTCGAAACGTAGGAGTGTTAAAACAGTTCAAATAAAGAAGATAGGAGACTATGAACATTATCTCCAGAAATCAGGCGAACTATTCTAAAAATACTAGAATTGAGAAGTGCTAGCTGCTATAAACTAAATCTATAGGTCTTAGAGGAGACCTCGATCCGTATAGACTTTCGTTAGGATCGATAGACAGATCTACAGAGAAGCCGTTCAGGCTAGATAAATAGCCGGTTATCCAGGATAGGAGTAGCAGAATTGGACTCCAGGGAACAGTAGATGTTTCGAGACTTTCGCATTCTGCAGGATAGGAAGCCGACATCGAATAAATTTCACCCTTGGAAACGGGAATTTCAGAAGATCACGTGTGATAGGCTCAGAAATACGGCCTAGTGATCGAGAATTGTGAAGTGTAAAATAATCAAGATTGTGTGTTAAATTAATATTTTTAGTGTTTATTATGTGTTCAAAAGGGACACATCAGTATATAAAAATGTCGTTAATGTTAAGTGTTTTAAATATATGTCAAAAAGTGTTTTACGTAAGATGAATACCTTTAATATGGAGTAAAAAGTTCAAAGTGGGCCCAAAAATGAAGCACCGCACCAGATTAAAGATCATGGGATGATCTGGAAACATTTGAGTACTAAATTCATTCTATTTTGGTGTCAGAAATTGATTGTGTACAAACCCACCGGAGTTTTTGAGTGAAAGGGATGTGTTTTAATAAATAAATACTGAATAATCAAGAACACGGTCTGAACAATATAAAATAAATTGAGAAATTATAAATAATTATGTAAAGAATAAATCCCGTAGAGGAAATATGTGAATAAAGGGTTAATGTATTTAACAAATGTCCTAAGAGCAAGCGAAATATCATTAATTATCATGAAAGATATTGAAATAAAGTAAAGTTGAGATATGAAAGAAATAGCTTTTGAGCTTGTATAAAGAATAAAGATAATAATAATAATTAAATATAGAAATGTTAAATAAAAAATCAAATAAATTGATATGAACATAAGAACGTTAAGCCTTAACGTATGTGTAAGAAATGAGGTTCAATGGAATATTTTAAAACAGGGAGCGATTTATCGACAACGGAAAGATTAATATGTGAATAAAAATAATATGAATTGTTACTAAAGAGATTTTATCAGTTCTTGGGAAGACATTTTCGGCTTAAAATAATGCATAGCGCATAATGAGCGCAAATATAATATTAAAGTGTCACGCTAGGAACGCGTAGTGGTTAAATACTTGGTACATTACTTATGGAGGGTAGTTGATTGCAGTGAATTGATAATTGTATAAGTCCTCTATTTGTGACATAGTATCACGAGGCATTGTGTATGTATTTAAAAAGGGAGCTAATATATGGTATTATTGAGCGTATGTCATATGGGCCACGGCCGACTCTAAATCGCATTTTGTATAAGTCCTCTGTAAGGGATTGGTTCCCGAGGCACTTGAAGAGATTCGAATGCAGGATCTTCTTATGATAAAAGCCCCTGTAATTCTCCGTCGTCGTATGTGTATTAATCTTCCCAATCAATGAGGACCCTCTCATAATTAATAAATGCCAAGGATACGAAAATGGTCTTTGAACCAAAGAATAGTTGTTTGAATGAATACGGTACAGTAAAGCCCGGTCTCCCCAGAACTGGATATAATGGGAAGGTTTGTTTTGAAAGCCTTGGAAATAAGCTACTAACGTTGGGTCAGACAGGATGTCGCCGTCACCCTACGGGTCATAAATCGCACCCCAAGTAGTAGAGTCTAGCTCTCTTAAAGCGAGAGGGAACAGAGACCGTCTCGTAAGCTGTTGTAAAGAGAATGAAAACACCCGGAGTGTTTAAAGTTGTTAACGACCCGGGCGTTGAACCGAGGTCCTTATAGATGGATATTTCGTTTGCCGGTTCAGATCGTAGTTTTTTATATGATAATGGTCTATTAAGACATAAGAGATAAATAACAATCCCTATTGTAATAATGTATGGACGTGGGATTCCACGAGTTGATTGAAGGCAACTGAGTTCGGGAGTAACTATAGTTTTTTGACTGTGTCAAGTACCTTCACGCTCTGGAGTACACAATTGATTTTCTGATTACCTTAATATATTTGTGAAATAAAGAGAGATGATAACAACTGAATGTGTGGACATGCCCAAAATATTGAGTTAGATAATTAACATAGATTTTAAATATAATTATATATTTGTTTTTGAGAAATAAGAAAATATAAAGGATAGTGTTTGAGGTGTACAAGAATGACACCTTAATAATGTAAATGCATGGAGCCAAAGAGCTCGGAGTTATGTAAACTTAATGTTAGTGCTTTATGGAAGTGAGACTAAGTAAGAATTGTTGGTTTATGTGGAAACCACAGGTTTTGAATACAATATTTGTGTATTTTATTTGTGATCCCTTGTTCATTTGGAACAAGCAGTTGATTATTTGGGTCAGTAATTAAATTGTTAATATGTTTGTAGCGCCATTAATTTTATTAATTAAATGTGTTTAAATAGGAGTTGATTTTGTTGTTATTTTTGCAAGTGTATCCTCTAATTAATCCAAAATATGTGAGTCACAGAGTGGGGGAACTTACCGCTGCCCCGAAATCCCGAATTGAGCTACGCTGGTATACTGTGATTGGCATATTTCTTGCTAAATGGGCACAATATATTTGTTTGTTTATTTATTTATTTGTTTGTTTCTTTGTTTGTTTATTTATTTATTTGTTTATTTATTTATTTATTTACTTGTTTGTTTATTTATTTATTTACTTGTTTGTTTATTTATTTATTTGTTTGTTTATTTTTAATTATTTATTTATATTTGTTTATTTATTTACTTGTTTGTTTATTTATTTATTTATTTACTTGTTTGTTTGTTTATTTATTTATTTATTTGTTTATTTGTTTATTTATTTTTAATTATTAATTTATATTTGTTTATTTATTTACTTGTTGGTTTATTTATTTATTTATTTACTTGTTTGTTTATTTATTTATTTATTTACTTGTTTGTTTGTTTGTTTATTTATTGATTCGTTTATTTATTCATTTATATTTGTTTATTTATTTGTTTGTTTGTTTGTTTATTTATTTATTTGTTTATTTATTTTTTATTTATTTTTTTGTTTGTCTGTTTGTTTGTAATGATGTGGTGGTTGGTCGGTATGGCCGCAAAAATGATTAGGCTGGTCAAAAAATATTTGGCTGGTGAAAAACCAATTGATCGGAAATTGTGAATTTGTCGGCTGAGGGAGTCGATAAATGATTTGAGGTGACCGAAAATTTTGACTGGTGTTTATTTATTTATTTATTTATTTATTTATTTATTTATTTATTTATTTATTTATTTATTTATTTATTTATTTATTTATTTATTTATTTACTTATTGCCAGAACAGTAAAGTGCCCTAATTACAGTAGCAAACACATGTTTTCACACAAATAATACATAAAAATACAAAATAAAATAAAGAAGAAATTGTTAACAAGAAATATACACAAGTTCTAGAAGCAAAAACAGTAAATGAAGCATGATTTTGAATGTTGGTTCACATAATGTCAAACAAGGTCCATAGTTTGATGTACTAAATACAATAGCAATGAAAGATGATTAGTACTGGTAATTAGTCTAATTACGTGAAACCCAAAACTAGCGGCTAAATTTAATTTTTGTAATAGCGAGTCATTCGACAGCTAAAACTGAGTGTTATTTTCCTCTATAATTTAGCAAGGACATTCCGAAATCTAAATCGTTGTCAGCTCAGAGCCTGTTGCAAGTACAGCACATATTCAATATAGGTGAATTTCTTTGGAAATCTGTATTGAAATTTTTGACCAAAAGAAGTTCTTGTTTTCTGAGACATTTCTTTCTCAACATTTTCAAAATGTCATTCTTTATACATCACGTTAAGCTTTGCTTATTTTGGTAGCAAACGTAGGAACTAGACTACTTGAAATTCATTGTCTGCAGTCCGTACCTGAATTACAGATAACACACTAATACAGCCATCACAATTAACACAGGTTATCAGACAGGTTCTACACACACCCAAAGTACACG
The DNA here is from genome assembly GCA_946902985.2 of Meconema thalassinum. Taxonomy (NCBI): domain Eukaryota; kingdom Metazoa; phylum Arthropoda; class Insecta; order Orthoptera; family Tettigoniidae; genus Meconema; species Meconema thalassinum. The sequence continues at coordinate 296,561,833 of OX336396.1, read as the reverse complement.
AGGTTACATGACCACGTTGTCGCAGCCCATAAACAGAGGAACCAACCAACCGAAAACATTTCACCCCTTAAAGAAATCTATCACTTGAAGCGTCTACAGTACATACATTTCACGGGATTTGAATAGTATTTAAATGTGTTTGTCGATAGTTATTTACTGCAATCACTCGTATATCACAACATGGGATTGTCCGCCACTATCAGATATCCCCTTCAATAATAAAATCCACAGCCTGCTTCTAGCCGGCCGACCGGGTTAGGGAATGGAATGAATGAAGCCCCCATCTAGCGGCGAGGATATGAACTGTGCCGCCTGCCGAAGCCTGTCGCACTCCCCTGGGGCAATGATTAAATGAATGACAGATGAAATGAAATGATAGTGGAGAGTGTTGCTGAAATTAAATTGGGGCAGGGTAAACCGGAGTACGCGGAGAAGAAACTGTCTGCCTCCGTTTTGTCCAGCACAAATCTCACATGGAGTGACCGGGATTTGAACAACGGACCCAGCGGTGAGAGACCGGCGTGCTGCCGCCTTAGCCACGGAGGCGCTATCATCTATAGCCGGGGGCGTGGTGGCTCAGCGGTCTAGCTGTATGCCTCTCACCAAGGCGGTCCGGGTTCGATTCCCGGTCAATGCATGTGAGATTTTCGAAGTGAAATGCCATGTCCCGTGGTTCGGATTCCACGTAAAACGGAGGTCCCGTGGCTCATGATCTCAAGATTAACGGTCACGTTAAACTACAAGCTTCCTTTTTTTTTTCATCTATAGCCCTTACCCGAATTACAGATAACACACACTAATACAACCATCACAATTAACACAGGTTATCAGACAGATTCTACACACACCCAAAATACACGGGGCTACATGACCGCGTTGTCGCAGCCCATAAACTGAGGAACCAACCAACCGAAAACATTTCACCCCTTAAAGAAATCTATAACTTGAAGCGTCTACAGTACATACATTTCAGGGGATTTCAATACAATTTAAATGTGTTTGCCGTAAGTTATTTACTGCAATCACTCGTATATCACAACATGCGATTGTCCGCCACTAATCAGATATCCCCTTCAATACATATAATTTAAAAAAAAAATACGAGCAAACGTATTTGTTTCAATAGGTAAGATCTCATTGGTGGTTGGTTGGTTCCTTAGTTTAGGGGCTGCGACAACGCGGTCATTTAGCCCCGTGTACTTTGGGTGTGTGTAGAATCTGTCTGATAACCTGTGTTAATTGTGATGACTGTATTAGTGTGTGTTATCTGTTTTTAATTTAAGTAAGGACTGCAGACATTCAATTTTTAAGTAGTTCCTACTCATGCTACCAAACGCCACCGTCAACGACCAACTAGTTCTGAACTTACTGTAGTTACTAGAAGCCACCGCAGTCGGCTCCTGGCGAAGTACGTTGGAATCTAAGAGCGTCAGTCAAATCTAACCTATAATTTAGCTTCACACAAGTGTAATTAGTGGAAGGTTCTTTATCATGCCATAAATCTATGACATGGGACCACTGGCTTTACTTCCCCTCCGAAGGAAGGCATACTGAGGGATTTTAACGCTCTTAAAAAATTCGACGACTTCGGCCGGGGTTGAACCCTCGACCTTGAGTCTAGAAGCTCAGCATTGTACCAACTACGCCACCGAAGCCACCCCCTTTAATACATATAATATTAAAGATAGGCCTATACGAGCAAACGTACTTTTTTCAATAGGTAAGATCTCATTGACTGATAGAATTCGTTAATATTGGAAAGTAGACTAATTAATTAGAAACGTAGGACCTCCCAATGAATGTGTATAGTTGGCGAGTCCGCGCAGAATATCAATACATTGGCGCTGACCACAATGCAGCAGCCTACTCCATCATCATTCCAAGACGATTGGATTACAGTGGAAATGATGAGAAATGGCTTCCAAGAGAGAGAGAGCGTGGCTATTGTGTGAAAGAGACAGAGACTAGGGCTTTTCAAAAGTTACTTTCGTATTGACTTAATGTAACAAGGTCTTTTCAGTGGACTTAATAAGAATTGGACAGTGGAGTTTTATCCCACTCGCGCCTTTGTGACACTCAATATTGAAGTTGGCCACTGGAATTTTCAGTCCAATATATTACGTACGCGCTCCGCTCTTCATATATTTCGCTGTAAACTCTTGAATGTTGGGGCGAGGTCGCATTTACTCCGTGACAGCTGATCAAATGATACGGCTCCTATGAATCATTTGAATACGATGCACGAATATTTCACGTGAGAAAACTCTCATTGCCTTCATTTATATCAATTATAACGATATGAACTCTTCATCAACAATGACGGACATCTGCCATTACCAGCTGAATCAAGGATGTTCAGCCAATGACGTGGTCACATTTTATTTTATGATATATAATTTAAATTACAAAAATCGGCCTTTTGTATTGTAAATTAATCTCAAATTATAAAAGCCGCCTTGTCAAACACTATAAAGAAGTTAAAATAATTAAATTAAAACGTACATGTTTCGTCATAACAATGATACCCTCGTCAGCGTAAATTGAATAATAAAAGAATATTAAAAACTATGTTAACAAATACCAAAGATAACAAGATGTTCATCAAAGAACATATAGCCTACTTTCTCCTAAATATATGAGTATATTTACAACTCATTGTACTCACCCCTAAAACTATCACCTCCTCCACCAAGTATTTTTTGTTTTCTTTTATATTGATAATTAGCCAGGAAGTGTCTAAATCAATATTATATACTTTATTATGATTGAATATCAAAGCTACTAACTTACTGTAATGCATTCACGTCCGTTATTCTCGATATTAAGCCTCCAAACTTAAGAATCCTTCGTTTTAGGTATCTTCCCCTTAAACATCCGCGGCGATCACAGTAGGTTGGTGCTGCAACCTATCAGCGAATTAACATATATCTTGTACGCCTCTGAGTGTTGAATGGGAAGGCAGTTAAAATCAACCAGGAGGGAGGCGATCCAGCTGGCAGTGATTAAAGGTAATCGGAGCGCGGTCACGGCTATAAGTTGAACTAATAAAAAATGCCATACTTCAGGAGGCCAGGCATTTTTGGAATGTATGAAACAATTACCCACGTAACACACAAGAGGACAGCACCGTACAGAGGCATTGAGAAGTCTGTGGTTGATAACAACGTGTATCTTGTACTTATATTCTCCTTTTTCGAATGTCTTCTGTTTAGGTGCGATGCTGGGGATGTGATTATTAAGAAACGAGTATATACATTAGCCTCTCCTTTGAGCTAAATGGCATTGCATTTAGTATCTGTGTAAAGAGCTCGTCCTCATCATTTGTAAAAGAAATCAAGTTTTAAAAAATAACTTTGGTAGTTTTCGATCCCCAGTCAACCGCGTGATAGACTAACACTCTAGCCCAGAGCTAACCAACCCCTTGACACCACAGTGTTATTAACTGACTTAGATACAACGTGTTAGCTAATAATTTCTTGAAATAAACGATTTCTTCACTGCAGTAAATCGTCATTATAAATTATTTCATACAAAGTTTATATTATTTCTATCAGTAGGCTATATCGCATGTAACATATTCAAACTACTGAAATATAGGACAGACACAAGAGGTCAGTTGCCATCTTGTCATCTGACAGAGACGGCTCAGTTCTTTTAAATCACTCATACAGTATAATATTAAATTATAATAAATAACGGATCACGTCCTTTAGGATACCTTAAACCACCCTTGACTCGATAATCGGAATTGGTGGGTCTTAAGCTATTGATTATAATGGTTGCATAATTCACACGGCCGCCATCTTTAAATAGTACGGCTGAGGACCATGTAGTTTGAGCACAGGATGCGTCTCATATATAGGTATACTTTTACCTAATTTGGTAAAGATCCGATTATTAGTTTGGTCGTAATTTAATGTTTAGTTTTGACCATTTGAGTGGCCACCATTAAGTTTTGGTCAAGATGACGGCAATATGAAACATGATACTGAGGTGTCCTTTGCTAGTGCTACCTATGTACCAAATTTCGTTCAATTAGGTTTCACCGTGTTTGAATTGATAGGGGGGGGGGGGGCGCAGACATGCAGAGTACACACACACTCACACACAGACAGACACATATTTTTTTGGCCCCGTATAGATCTCATAAGTCTACTTTCATTTTTTGCAAAAATCGAAAGTAGGCTAAAAATGGATATCCTTACAATAAACCATTAGAAATGTAAATAAAACGAAAGGTTACAAAATTAGAGAATACATAAAAGAACCAAGATTAAAGTGCAATAATTCTACCTTAAAAGACTGTGCATTTTATACTTCATCCATATGGTTCAATACTATAATGAATCGGACCTATTGTTGAGTGCAAAAAGTTGTTGTTTCCATGTATAACGAAGTGGTGAAATCCGTAACAATTTTTGACTGACAAAGTCCTAAACCCTTGAAAAAACGTTTCAATTCAATCCAAATTATCGGTTTAGGGACAGCCTATATTATATTTCTTCAATGTGGATCAATAATATAGTGAATCGGACGTCGCTGCTGAGTGCTGCTGAGTTCTGTTGAGTGCAGCGACGTCCGATTCACTATATTATTGATCCATAGGCCTATTGAGGAAATATAATATAGGCTGTTCCTTAACCGACAATTTGGATTGAACTGAAACGTGTTTCCAAGGTTTTAGGACTTTGTCAGTCAAAAATTGTTACGCTTTTCACCTTTTCGTTATGCATGGAAGCAACATTTTTTTGCACTCAACAAGAGGTCCGATTCATTATAGTAGTGTTCCATATGGAAGAAGTGTAATATACACAGTCTTTTAAGGTAGAATTATTTCACTTTAATCTTGGTTCTTTTACGTATTCTCTAATTTTTGTGGCCTTTAATTTAAATTTCTAGTGGTTTATTGTAAGGATATCTATTTTTCTCTTTGGTATTGGTTAACATAGTTTTTAATATTATTTTACTATTCAATCTACGCTGACGAGGGTATCATTGTTATGACGAAACATGTACGTTTTAATTTAATTATTAAACTTCTGTCTAGTGTTCGACAAGGCGGCTTTTATAATGGAAATTAATATCAGTCAACACGGATAATATTTAATACCATATTCATAATGGTTAATGACTGTGCATGTTTTCAAATTAAGTCATTTATGAAATCTTGGATTCTCAAATTTAACATATTTTTGCCACTTGGTTGAAAATAAAAAGAAGTTAATTTACAAAACGCAATGACATTTACCTTTTGGTAAAATAGGTGACAGTGTTAATTATATTAACTTGCAATAATATCCACCAAGGCAATACTGTTAATGAAACATACTGTATATTCAACTAGCTTAACCCTGCCACGCTTCGCTGTGGCTCAGTCTGATATGGAATGGGTAAGTAAAAGTAAGTAGCGAACATAGATTTATCAAGAAAACACGTCATTCAATGCAATATCCTGCCTTACGTTGCTGTGTCTATGCTGTGGAATGAAAGGAAAGGATGTTTTTCACTTGAAATCATTTGTTATTGTAAATCTAGTGGATTGAATACATTCTTTGTTTGTCCGTTTTCTGCATAAACATAGAGATCAGATGGTTTACCGTGCCGACTCTGGAGCATGCAACGAATAATTGCCCATGAGAGAAACAATTGTTTTCTAAATTTATTAATATTGAAAAGCTTTCTGACATTTAGAGGGTTTCTTCAGATAGACTTCATTTGGTTGACTGGAGATGATAACAGAACTGATAATTAGATCATTCATGTGTCCCTTTATCGAGCTAGTGTTGTAAACTATGACGTCTGTTCACCAACTGATGAATTGCATGCCTGCTTAAAATATTCAAGGGGCGTGGTGGCGCAGCTGTCAAGCTGTTGGCCTCTCACCGAGAAGGACTGGGTTCGATTCCCGGTCAATGCATGTGAGAGTTTCGAAGTGAAATCTCATGTCCTGTGGTTCAGATTCCACGTTAAAAGGAGGTCCCTTGGCTCATAATCACAAGATTGGCGGCCTATGTTTCAACGTTGGACGAGCCATTTATGACTTGAAATGAAGCTCATTCGGATATTGCAACTGTGTACGTCTTAGCTGTTGATGTCATTTTGTTCTTGGCGTTGTTGAGATGATTGTGCTGGTCTTCTTCTTTTCGATTGAACTCATGGAACTTTTTATTGCATGTATTGATCAAAGGGATTATAGTATGGGATGTTTTCTTTGCTCATAGAAGATTCGTAAGTGGATGCGCTATATCTCCAAGGAGATTTGGTCTGAGTTAATAGAAAGATTTTAAAAGGATGCGCATTACTACCATGGAAACCACGATGAAGATGTGCACTCTAGGTTAACCATCTTTAAGATGGGCAATGTCCTTTAGCAATTCTTACCTGTTTATCATGATACAGTTTAAGTCGTTGTCGCCTAGCGACAATCTTTAATATAATATATACGTTCACTGATGTCGAAATGTAAATATTATGTTCGACCCTCACTATTATGTGTTTGAAAACTGTATCATAATGATGGTCATTATAACACCGTTTTTCATTACGATACAGTTTCTCCAGCCAATCAGAGCTCGTTCATTGACCAATTAGGTAACGATAATTTCGCGCATGCGCTCAAAATCCAACATGTCGGACATAAACACAACATCGAACTATAATAAATTACCGACATGGAACACGCACCGTCCATATGTTCGCGTAAATAAACTGGCGAATATGAGACAAGAAATAGCACAGTACCTTAAAATCACTAACACTAATTTCTACACAGCGCATTGTCTTCAAATGACTGCGGTGACAATATTACTGAGGGACGGCTGATGTAAACATATGGCTGCATATGGCATTGCAAGCCCACAGAGCGCATGCGTCGGCCGTTCAAAGCTCTTGAAAGACGAAGGTATAACACCCAACGCTCGCTCTGCGATCACAAAATTCCAATAGCTGACTCTCAACAGATATTTATGAATATTTATGTTAAAACATATAATAAAGTTATAATTATCGTCGAACATAAACAGTTGTATGCAACTCGCCTATAATGGTAATTAAGACACTCGTATGGAAATTATAAAACTCGCATACGCTCGTTTTATAAAAAATACTCGTGTCTTAATTATAGCCATTATAGGCTCGTTGCATAATGTACTATTATATGTCAGAAAATTGTACTATAATGGGGGTCATTATAGTACTATTCTTCATTATGATACAGTTATGTGGCCAATTAGGCAGTGATAGCGTCACACATGTCGGACATGAAGAACATGACTTGAAAGTTGACAATGTAAAGGATATCCGATCCCAAATGTTTGCATAAATAAACTGGGGAATATGGGAAAATAAATAGCACTGTACCTTAATATCCCAAACTCCAATTTCTACACAGAGCATTGCTTTCGTACGATTTCGGCGACGATTTTAATGAATGCAGGTGTTGATATAACCACGTCATGGAGGCAGCAAATATATGGCATTAGATCCACGGAAATCAATGACCCAGCTCTCTGTTCAGTAAGGGGATTTCTTATGTGAAACTTTTCCGCCAGATGTCATGACTGTTCAATGTGGGACTCCATTGATTTGTCTTCCGTTGACATTCTATATGCATCGAATTTGAAGAATAACTTGTTGATAATACGACACATTTTAATTGTAAAACGTTTGTTACAGCCTATTGTGTGTTATTTAACCATAGTACCTGTGCGCTATCAATTGGTGCTAGTTCAGGATAAACAATGTTTCAAAGCTTTGGAATTTGTTATTGGGTAGAGTGCAAATGCTGAGCCCACAAAATTCCCAGCATATGCTCTTCAGTCAACTGACAGAATCTCGACAGATATTTATGAATATTTATGCTAGAACATAATAGTAAAATTATAATTATTGTCGAACTCGTATGGAAATTATAAAACTCGCTTCGTTCGTTTTATAAACATACTCGTGTCATCATTATTGTCATTATAGGCTTGTTGCATAATGTACTATTATTCCAGCTAATGGCCATATAAAGGGTTATTATACTGTATATACAATGCATGGAATGTCAGTCACTGCAACATTGCGTCAGGGAAATCGGTTGGTTGGTTCCTCGATTTAGGGGCTGCGACAACGCGGTCATGTAGCCCCGTGTACTGTCTGATAACCGGTGTTAATTGTGATGACTGTATTAGTGTGTGTTATCTGTTTTAGGTAGATTTCATTAGAAAGCTAACTATTGCAATGGGTACCATATTTCGACTTCCGGAAAATGTCGACATATCTTCGCGTTTCACATCCCCCAGACCCTAAAACCACTGTCAGTTCAAAAGTTTATATATAATTTATGTATGTATATGTATATATGTACAGTATATATATATATGTATATATGTATATCAGTTTCTTGTGGACACGATAACTGCCGTAATTTTGCACCAATCACTTTGAAATGAAATCTCGGTCGAGTTCGTTACTGGGCTAAATCGGTCGAATGGGGTGAAAATGGAGGGCTTTTTTCGAAAAAGTGAAATATTGCAATAACGTTCTTAATATGTGAAATATCGAATCCGCTCAAAGTTCATACTATGTGTCGGATAAAGCCCAAAAATTTATATTTGAAGAGTTTCTTTATAGCACCAACCATTGACCAAAGGGGTGGGAAAAAGTGAGTTTTTCGGGAAACATTAATCATATCTCTCTTAATAGGCACAATATCCAAACCGTACAAAATGGACAATATTCCCCTAATAATTACCTAAAACTTTTGTCTGAAAGAAGTCTTGATATGACCCACCATTACGCCAAGGGATGAGAAAAATGATTTCGGAATTATAAGAAAATGCCAAGAGCTATCAGAGGTTGCCATGGCAACACTACTAAATTGATGAGGGATGAGCCATCAGACGTTGCCATGACAACGCACTTGCACGAGATCAGATTAAGATTTCCATCTGACTAAGTGTGAAGCGGCTTCGGTGACGTAACTGGTAGCATGCTGAACTTCTATGCCCAAGGTAGCGGGTTCAAAGTCGGCCGAAGTCATCGGATTTTCCAAGAGCGCTAAAAATCCCTCAGTATGCTTTCCTTCGGAGGGGAAGTTCCAACGTGGTTGCGAGTTGCTGGTTGTGGTGGCATCTAGTAGCCAAGTTCACAACTAGGTGTCGTTGGCGATAGTATCTGGTAGCAACATTAGCAACTACTGCTTGAAATTGACCGTCAGCAGTCCTTACCTGAATTACAGACTAATACAGCCATCACAATTCACACCGTTTATCAGACAGATTCTACACTCACCCAAAGTGCACGGTGTTACATGACCGCGTTGTCGCAGCCCCTAAACTGAGGAACCAACCAAAATCTCTGCGAGAGATATAATTTTGCGTGAAGAAGTAACAGACCGTTACATAGTTACACATCAGTGTCGAAACCTTGCATAAGGACAGTGTACCACAAGTATAAAAATGGACCCCAAATGACAAGAAGGTTACCGTCCCCATAAGACAATAAAATGTTTAAAATATGCATAAAATGACGAAAAACAAAGTTAATTAAGCTCCAATTATAAAATACTTTCTTGCAATAAATGAGGTCTGATCCTTCTGATTTTCTAAGAGCGCTAAAAATCCCTCCGTATGCTTTCCTTTGGAGGGGAAGTTCCAACGTTCGTTGCGAGTTGCTGGTTGCGGTGGCATCTAGTAGCCAACTTCACAGCTAGGTGTCGATGGCGGTAGTATCTGGTAGCAACATTAGCAACTACTGCTTGAAATTGACCGTCTGCAGTCCTTACCTGAATTGCAGACTAATACAGCCATCACAATTCACACCGTTTAGCAGACAGATTCTACACTCACCCAAAGTACACGGGGTTACATGACCGCGTTGACGCAGCCCCTAAACTGAGGAACCAACCAAAATCTCTGCGGGAGATATAATTTTGCGTGAAGAAGTAACAGACCGTTACATAGTTACACATCAGTGTCGAAACCTAGCATAAGGACAGTGTACCACAAGTATAAAAATGGACCCCAAATGACAAGAAGGTTACCGTCCCCATAAGACAATAAAATGTTTAAAATATGCATTAAATGACGAAAAACATAGTTAATTAAGCTCCAATTATAAAATACTTTCTTGCAATAAATGAGGTCTGATCCTTCTACGAAAACCTGCATATTCTGCCTATTTTCGCCTATCCCCAAGTTTGTCCGGTGAAATCTACCTCCGCCTTCCGGCGTGCCGAGAGGACTTTTTTTAAAATTCAAGTAAGGGCGGCAGACTTTGAATTTTTCAAATAGTTCCTACTTTTGCCACCAAACGCCACCGGCAACGACTACTAGTTCAAAACTAAGCTACTAGACGCCACCGGAGTCGGCTCCTTGGCAACGAAGGTAGGAACCTAGGAGTGTTGTTTACATTCTTAATCTATGTAATTTATCTTCACACAGGTGTAATTAGTGAAAGGTTCTTTAACATGCCATAAATCTATGACAAGGGACCGCCGGCTTTACTTCCCTTCGAAGGGAAGGCATACTGAGGGATTTTTAACGCTATTAAAAAGTCCGACGACTTAGGCCGGGTTTGAACCCACGATCTTGGGCATAGAAGCTCAGCACGCTACCAACTACGCCACCAAAGCCGCTTGGTATGACGTCTCTTGGTGGATAATACCCCACGTGCCCCCCTAAGTGAACCCTGCAGTTCGCAACCCACAGAGAGCACATAAAGGGCTGTGCGACCGTAATCTTACTTACTTTCAAAAGCCTTCTCCACTTCAATCAGCGCTGTCTTGTAATCCTTCCGATCTCCCCACCGGGCTGTTCGATCAGTCTGACCGGCGACCATCTCAGTATCTGCTTCTCTCACACAGTGAATGCGTGGCGGCTGGTGCTGTAACTCAAAAAAAAGTGACAGTCAGTCTGAAAGACTAGACTTGGTATCATTTTAAATGCTACAAATGCTGAAAAATGCTAGAAAGGCTGGAGGCTTCTCGCTTCGCTCGAAGTCAAAGCCTCTTGACATGTTAGAAAATTATCTGCATAATACTTATCTTCCTTATGAATGAAAATCCACAGCCTGCTTCCAGTCTTCGACCGGGTCAGGAATGGAATGAATGAAGCCCCCATCTAGCGGCGAGGATATAAACTGTGCCGGCTGCCGAGGCCTGACGCACTCCTCTGGGGCAATGATTAAATGAATGACAGATGAGATGAAATGATAGTGGAGAGTGTTGCTGGAATGAAATTTTGACAGGGAAAACCGGAGTACCCGGAGAAAAACCTGTCTGCCTCCGTTTTGTCCAGCACAGATCTCACATGGAGTGACCGGGATTTGAACCACGGACCCAGCGGTGAGAGGCCGGCGTGCTGCCGCCTAAGCCACGGAGGCTTCACTTATCTTCCTTATCTTGTTTCAAATTACTCGCGAACGGCTAGTGCAAACCAAGGGCAAAGCAAGGTCAAGTGCGCGGGATGCCGTCACGCTCACCAGAGCGCGCGGGGATGTGCCCCTTCCATCCAGTCTAAAAACACTTATAGTGAGCGATGTATTGAAGATAGAGATATGCTCTCGCGGACTTTTTTGTAGAACTCTTCATGCTGACCAATTCTTACGCTCGTAGTATATTGATATTTTTAACGGTTTGCCCAGCGTAAGCTTAAGAAGTGCGCGGACGCCAAGTTTGTTTTCGACTTTTTCACTGAAATCGTTACTGCTTGGCTTCCTTTGATCATACATAAATTATTTTCTACAGAATCTTTCCTCGAGATACCCTTTACAGAATGGTGAAAACCGCATCAAAATCCATCCAGTGGTTCTCGAGATTACCCATGACATCCAAGAATCGGGGATTTTTGTCTTATACTAACGAAGTAGAGATTGTCGGGGAACACATGCACCAAGCAGTACTATGACGTCACACACCTCAGTGCATCTGGGTACATTTCGTCCCGTCACCGTAATGTAACGCCAGACCCCAGCGTAACGACGAAGTCGACAAGATCATTTAAAATGATAAAAATATCAAGTAGTTCCTTGACGAAATAAAGAGCCTTCCCTTCTTAAAACTATAGAGACCATTATATCAACAGTTGGCAGACCTGGCGACTCTATATTCTTAGTTCCATCTCCTAAGGTACACAACACACATACAAAATTAGTTGAGGTCCAATAGTTAGTATGCACGTTACATGTATTTAAATATAGAATGTATCAGCATGCGTAAAATCTGGTTGGCGACACTACCACAAATGGGATGATAAAACTTAAATTGAAATATTATGATCTGTATATGTGCCAATTTTTTAAGAACTGCATTTATTAGTATGGAAGTTACATGTGATTCAACATTAAATCTATCAGCACGCGTAGAATCATGTTGGCACCATGTATATCGGTTACCGAAAATTAACCTGCAATTGCAAAGTTTAGAACTGTTGGCCGGCATACTTTCTGATATATTGAGATTAGGATAAAAATGTATAGAGTGCATTTTTCAATAGTTGGCAGCCCTGTTGACACTCAAAAACGCACATTCATATCTGCTCCGGTGCGCAAATCACATACCACATACCAAATTTGGTTGAAATCCAATAGATAGTATGGACGTTACGTGCATTTAAAGATTCGACCTATCAGCAGTCACAGACAGACACACATTTGCCCGGATCGATCTCATAAGTCTACTTTTCCTCATGTTTACAAAATGTGAAAAGTAGACTAAAAATATTTATAAACATATATAAACACTCAAGAGGCAAGTGTATAAAATAGGGAATCATGCTATTGTGTTGTCTTGTAGCAGACACTAAAAGGGGAGTTTATGGTTATTGCTCATACTTTAGGAGCTGATATTTTTGCCAAAAACATTGTCCATTTTGGTCTTGTCGACTCATGATGGAGACTGACGAGTCATTGTGTTATTGAGGTGACATGCACTTAAGGTGACATGTATTTAAGGTGACAGTGTTTACGCTGGTATTCTACGATGTTTAGATGGTTCTTTCCCTACACATAGTTACATTAAGCAACGTTCATGGTTAATAAAACTTACAATCATACTTGTAGGTATGAAATTGAATTAAACTTGAATTTAATAATCAAGTGATAGGATTTTTGGAAATAACATATTACTTAAATCATTTTTTGGAATCTAGCCTAAATACGAGTTGAATGCTAAACTTAAATTTTCTTTTCCTGACCAACACATTAAAAAATGTAAATTTCCGTGTCCGGGAGACACGCTAAATTCTTCCTTTCCAAAACTCTGCAGCTCTTATCCCTCGGTCTGTGGCCAACATAAGGTATTCCTGGCTGCAGGTTTCATTAAGATCTTTGCACGTGAGCAGGTGTTGTGGAGTCTGGATTTCTCCACAGGCACATCGTGGATCTTCTGCATAACCCCACTTCACAAGGTTGCTACGACACTTAGGCACTCCTGTTCTCATCCGGTTTAAGGACCTCCAGGTGGTATAAGGCAAATGACTACCACTGCTCAGTTCTTCTTTAGGGGTAAAACCCCTCTTGTACTATTTGTTTCTCGAGTGACACACGCCGGACGTCTGGCTTGGTATGGAGGGGTACTGTTCTCTTAATAAAACTCTTCCTGGATCTTAGGCGAGGAGTGGTCACCTTGTGGTTGAACATAGAATGTCTGGGATCTGTTTCAAGCTTTTGTCTCTCTTTCTCTGCTGCCACACTGCGTCGAATAACTGGAGGTGCAATGCCAGCGAGAGGGTAGATCTTCTGCACTGGAGTAGGTCTCAGACATCCAGTGACAATACGTGTGGACTCGTTAAGAGCTATGTCCACTTGCTTGATATGGGCAGATGCTCCCCACACTGACGATCCGTACTCTCCTGCTGCGAAGCAAAGTCCCAATGCTGTTGAACGTAGAACCTGAGGGTTCGCTCCCCATGTTGAACCTATCAACTTCCACATTATGCTATTTGTTGAGCTGATCTTGCACTTCAATTCTCTACAATGTTTCCTGAAGCTGAGGGTACGATCAAACTTGATTCCCAAATAACATTATAACCTGCTTGTTCTACAGATTTAAATGAAATTAAAGTTTGATTGTATTAATCTATTATTTGATTCTTTATCTTCAATATGGTCTAACGCTTGGTGTCCATGACTTGTCAGTTTAGTGTGTGTCAGCCCATGGTCGCGGGTTAAAACCTGGCCAAAGTCGACGGATTTTTAAGGGCGTTAAAAATCCTTCAGTATGCCTTCCTTCGGAGCGGAAGTAAAGCCAGCGGTTCCATGTCATAAATTTATGGCATGTAAAAGAACGTTCCACTAATTACACTTGTGTGAAGCTCTATTATATAGGTTAAGAATGTAAACAACGCTCTTAGGTTCCAACGTTCGTCACCAGGAGACAACTGCGGTGGCATGTAGCAACCAAGTTCAGAACTAGTTATCGTTGACGGTGGCGTTTGGTAGCTAAAGTTGGAACTACTTTAAAATCGAATTCTGCAGTCCTTACTTGAATTAAAAACAGATAACATACACTAATACAGCCATCAAAATTAACACCGATTTTCAGACAAATTCTGCACACTCCCAAAGTACACGGGGCTACATGACCGCGTTGTCGCAGCCCCTAAACTACGGAACCAACCAACCATTTTCAATTCGTGGGAGGCAGAGTTTTGAATTTCTCAAAACGGAAGTAGATATTTCGATTTTGATTTGGCCATGTATAGGTCAACAGTACCGCTCGTAGTGATAAATTTAGTGAATTACATACGACAAAGGATATGGTGTCCATGACTTGTCAGTTTAGTGTGTGTCACCATGCCGTCAACACGTACGAGGCGTCTGGTTAATACACACAATATGCAAAAGTGAAATAATAATATTTAAAAATAAAAGTAGTACAATTCAGTGACGAACCTGGATTCTTTTCCTTTTTGTTATCCTAAAATCGTATTTCCCAAGTTGTGTTTACAACATTAAGTTCCTATCCTGAAGGGCTCGCTACAACTGCGAATATTTTCCTTAGCAGAGTGTCTTCATGAGTATCTCAGATGATGATTTTTTTGGCGTGTGGCCTCCGGAGAGGCCGAGTACAGGTCTTTCTAGTTGACGCCCGTGGGCAACCTGCGCGTCGTAATGAGGATGAAGTGATGATGAAGACGTCACATACACCCAGTCCCCGAGTCACGGGAATTAACCCCAGGAGATTAAAATCCCTGATGGCTCGGCCGGGAATCGAACCCGGGGCACTTCGGGCCAAAGTTAGCACGCTAACCATTTAGCCACGGAGCCGAACATGATGATGATGATGATAATTGTTCTTTTATGGGGCCTAAAATCTAGGTTATCGGCACCTAATGGTTTGGGTGATAGTGAAATATGAGATGAGAATGAAAACTATAACTAATACTAACTACAGACTTACAAACTAGAAGAAGAAATGGTAAACAAGGATTAGGCAAATAAAGGACAGGGAGGAAGGAAAGAAATGCTCTCAACCCTCGAAGAATGAGGATTGAGGAACTTGGAAGGAAGGAGAGCCATGAAAGGCAGATAGGAAAGGGGAATGGGAGAGGGCCCGCCCCAAAGTCAGAGGAAAAGGGGGACAAAAATGGACCCAGCTCAGGAATCTCTCGGGGTCACCAAGTCCCAAACTCACCAGCCATGAGCCCTTGAGGGTGTAGCACTATCCAGACTGAACCAGAAATAGTGGGGCTACATCATACTCCCTGCCTCATTGAAGGCCTTGTGCAAAAGGCAGGAGATAACATGAAAAGAAAAAGAAGGCTGACCCCTCGAAGAACGAAGGTATCAGGAAAGATGAGAGAAGGGCCAATTAAGGCGGGAAATGAAGAGACTCCCTAGGCCTCGGATACCCTAATACCGTCGGAGTCTAAAGAGAACAAGAGTTCACCAAGAGAGGTCGACAGGAAAGAATACAGAGAGGAGTCCGGCACAAGTAAGTGGAAGCAATGCCGCACTCAGCTGGAGTCCCGTGGTCGCCAACCCACGTCCCACTAGATGTGAGCCCCTGGGGGGCAGTATCTCAGAGAGCCATTGCCAATCCTTCACTTCAAGTTCCTCTAGAACAGATGAGCTCTCTCCACACCCACACTTCCAAGGCTTCTACTCTTTTTCTGTCAGCGTCCTAGTTTCAGTACGATAGATGGCACCGGGAAATACTAACGCAGTGTTATCGATAGTCGACTGAATTTAAAACACCCTCCATATTTATGTTGGTACTAATTTAACAGTATGAACGCAATATTCAGCTCACCACATCATTTATTTATTAGCATGCAGTTCATTTATTAATGAAAACAAATAATGACGAAGAATAGGAGGGCGCTTGGCTGATCAAAGCAGATAGCTTTGTGAATGCTGTCGCTGGCCACGGCAGATAACGAGCCACTTTCATGTTCAATAAATTCTTCCAATTCATTATTTCCATAGAGTTAGATAATCAGTTGGAGCCTGACGAAGGACTGACGATACACTCGAACTCCTGACGGTAACATTCCAGAGGAATCGATTCTACACGCCCTGATAGGTTCAATGTTTAATTACATGCAAATTCCACACTATTACACGGATATCTTCCAAAATTCACACATATACAACAGTTTGAGCAACCCTTATATGACAGTGTTACCAAAACGTTCGAATCCTCAGTAACACGACAGCGAACTCGATTTTGAGGTCCGTGACCTTTAATACGAACGACCGTTTGGTGAGGAGGGGGCAGATGGTTGGGCTCTATGAAGCTGGCGTCGGAATAACAGAAATATAATTAGTTTAGGACGTTTGCGATTTCTTCTTTTTCTCCTTATTAAACTGATTTTAGTCGCTAACTGTGAAAACTCGATTCTCAAAAGAATTCACACATAGTACAAGTAGTTCCGTGAAGAACTATACAGCCTATTTTCATATATCCTGCTCATGTTAATTGCCTCTATCAACATACAAAATTTCAGTTTAATTGCTGTAACAGATTCGTAGATATTGAGAACCGTCTAAATATTTCAGATGGTTGCCAGGTTGGATTTTTATTTTTGTACTATTACATTAAGATTATTGTGTACGTGTGGTATTCAAACTTCAATCGCATGATTAGAACACAAGAAGTAAAAACGAGATTTTAAAATTACGCACAGCAGCCATCTTGTGATTATGCAAACAATTGAAATAAATTAGATGCCAGTGGATCAACATTTGTATAAGCATTTAACATGCAACGTTTCACGGCACTCGGATAGTTAATTCGCGAGAAACGTCCATTTAAATATTTATACTTCGCGTCGCCGCCATGTTGGATTTCTGCTCACCAGGTTACTGAAAGTCCTATAGGTGAACATATGTTAATAGTCTCTATGAACATACAAAAATTCAGTTTGGTTGCTGTAAACGATTCATAGATATTGAGACCCGTCTAAATATATCGGAAGCTCGCCATTTAGGATTGTTATATGTATAGGCCATAGAGTTATGTACCATTCAGGGACAATTATAGCCTAGGTTCATTATTCAAACTTTCACTTCGATCGCATGATTACGACACAAGAAATAAAAACTTGATTTTAAAATTTCGCACAGCCGCCATCTTGAGGTTATGTAAACAATTGAATTAAATTAGATGGCAGTGCATTAAAATCTGCAAAATCATTTACTGTACCACATTTCACTGCGCTCAGAGAGTTAAATCACGAGAAAAGTCTATTAAAATATTTCAAATTCGCTTGGTCGCTATGTTCGTTTTGTACTTGACAGGTTTATGAAATATACTTAGGCAAACTTGTATCAGTACCCCTTTATCACCGTACAAAATTGCAGGGTGGTATCTGTAATAGTTTCGGAGATATAGAATGTCAGTGAAATATTTCGCACAGCCGCCATTTTGAGGTTATGTAAACAATTGAACTAAATTAGACTCCAGTGCATTACAATGTGTATAAACATTTGCTGTACCAAGTTTCATTACGTTTGGATAGTTAAATCGCGAGAAAAGTGTATTTAAAAGTCTCAACTTCGCTTGACCGCCATGTTGGATCTGTAGTCACCAGGTTTTTGAAGGTCTCATAGGTGAACTTCTAGTAGTGCCCTTTATCACCGCGCACAATTTCAGGGCGATATCGGTAATAGTTTCGGAGATATTGAATGCTAGTGAAATAATTCGCACAGCTGCCATGTTGGATTGGTGAGACGTAACAACATTTGAAGGGCACGGTCGAGGTCGCCGGGAATAGTGCTATGAACTTACCGAGTTTCATTGAAATCGCTCCAGCCATTTAGATTTTATTAGGGGGGGGGGCACACACACACCTCACACACACACACACACACACACACACACGGACAAAAGGTGATCTCATAAACCTATTTTGTTAAAATTGGAAATAGGCTAAAAACTCAACAGTGCATTTCTAACGAGATTTAACAATTAATGGGTTACTTAGCATTTCAATTTAAATTTATTAAAACGAACTAAAGAAAATCAAAGTTGGCGCTCTGCTCCTCGATCTGTCCCCCTCTTCTCCCCCTTGCCTATAAGGACAGGTGTCCAACCATGGCTCTGAGCATTCCCCTCCCGAGAACACCCCAAGTGATGGCAACCTGATAGCTCGAAAACTCAACTCCCACTCGGCAAGGCGGCCCGTTATTTATGCACGTGATAGTACCTTAACATTAATATGACTATGCGTATTCTTTAGGGCTGCCAACTATTGTATAATTTTGAACGCTAGTATCAAAGTATGCAGACCAACAGTTCTAAACATTGTGCACGTATAGAACATAACATTTCAACTTAATTTTGAGTAAACCGCACATGATAGGATAACCAACATGATTCTACGCGTCAATAACATGCAACTTCCATACTACAAATGGATTCCTTCAAAACTTGGCACATATATAGATCCTAATACGAGGGCTGTTTTTTTTTCAACGTCCGACGGGCTGTATAAAAATAACAGATTGACACAGCAAACTGATTTTACTACTAAATGTTTGCTTGTTTTGTACTTATGTCTCAACATAATCGCCAAAACGTGAAATATTTGTCGTATCGTTACACCAGCTTTCCAATTCCCTCTGCAAGAATTCTGCCGCCACTGAGATGGGTACGTCTGGAGAGTCTCCTGAAGTGTTTCCTCTTTGGCGAGGCGTTGCCGCCCAACCATACCTTTAATTCTCGAAAAAGGTGAAAATCATGCAGTGCTGATTTGGACTAACCGGCGGATGGTCCAAAGCTTCCCACTTGAATTCTTTAAGAAAGTGTATCGTAACGTTGGCACAGTGTGGTCGTGAATGATTTTCATTTCTTTCGAGAATTGAAGGTATTCAAAAAGGAAAATCTTCAGGAGACTGTCCAGATGTAACAACCTCAGTTCTTTTTTCGAATGTAGATATGTCAGAAGGCATGTTAATCGTCGTTAAAATTGGAGGACCATTGTCGTGTTGGGAGCCATTTTCAGCGTTGCCTTAGTAAGCGAAATTTGATGTTTTTCAGTTGGTCAACACGATTGTACCCAATTGTAATGCGTGAATCGCTAATCCTGAAAAAATACATGATATTAATAAATACACTTGGATGACCAGTTTCGATCGTCAAGCGATCATGATTCAGATCCATTTCACTTAGGCTATTAAATCTATGTTTATAAGTATGTGGCGTCAGCTGCACAAGGAAACGGACTTCACATCACTCAAACAGCTAAGTGTACAATCCACAATAAACTGACCATTTAATAACAACTAGCATTACCCGTCGCGGCTTCGCCCGCGAATATTCTAATTGTAAAGAGTACACTTAGCAAAATCTCATATCATGAATGCTATGACTGGTTTATCCTTGGTATGAATAATCGGACTTTGTCAATTCAGCTACTGGTGCAGTGGTTAGGGGGTTGTCATTCCTTCATAGGTATATCAGAGCGAAGTTAGTTTTCTTGGAATATCACAGACACTGTTAATTTAAGGGCCTTTAAATGTGGTTTCCGGAGACCCTTTATAGTCGGGTGAGAAAGACCTTTCGTACCACAATCACACGTGAAAATTGCGTGAGAAAATTCTAGAATGCCCGTTGACCCCCTTAAGCGCATTATATACTGTATGTATTGGTGAATTTTACAGCTTAATTTGGTTCAGTGATAACCTTATAACCGTCTGGAAACTTTCACAGTAATGTAATAATTGGAATTGCATTGCGTCTTACAGAAATAGATGGACCTGTGAGATTCTGTTACCATGGTTACCGTGTTGCATTCTTTCATTATTTCATTGTAAATATACATGTTTTAAGGTATTTATTTAATTGTTAGGCATTTAAAGAGTAAGTGAGTGCGTTTCGCATACGCATTGGGTTATGCTAAACCTGTAGGTACCCCATATGTGTAGGTTGGTGTTAATGGGACCTTATTTTCGGTACAAAACTGGAATGGGACCTTAGCAGAATAATATAGGGAGGACCACTCAATCACACTAGGCAAACAAACTTGAAGGTGAATAGCCATTATCAGTATTTCAACAAACTGAAAATCACATATCTTGACTAGTTGTGCTAGTTTAATCACTACTGCAACTAAATAAGTGCATATGTTGTAAATGTCATAACACATTACTGTTAAAGAAAAAAAATTCGCTACTTTTGTATCTAGTCCGGCAAATATAACTTCCGACTTTAAAGTTCGTCAATCTGCTGATGTCAACGCGCTGTTCACAATAGCTGGATGAGATTACGAGTAATCCTCGATTTAAATCGATCTATCGAATCAGTTTCTTTTGGTGGGCAACTCAAAACTCCATTCTTATAAGCACGCAGGATAGTGTTTGGAGGTGGGGAAGTTTGTTATTTTGTGCGTGAGGTTAGTTTTGAAGGAGGAAGAAAATAACGAACTATTTAACATCCACCCAGGCATCGAAAAAGCTGAAAGTTAAGGATTCGAACACAAACAATAACCGGACTCTGCAAATTGTCGAAAATTGTAAGATCGTGATGTTTTGTTGACTTTAACTGAGAGTGCCCCTTAAATCTTTGTTAGAAAAAAGAACACGGATAAACATCGATTTAAGAGCCTAGGTGTAAACGATCTGTTGATGATCGCTTGACGATGTAAACTGGTCATCCAAGTATATTTATTAATCTCGTGTATTCTTTTTCAGGATCAGTTGGTAAGTTAATTATTGTTGTTTTAAGGGGCAGAACTACGAGGTCATCTGCCCCTCAGGATCAGGGAACCACCCATTACAATCGTGTTGAATGTCTGAAAAACAATCAATTTCGATTATGGAACACTGTTAAACAATTCTATATCGAGTGCTTTAAGCGTTCTCGAGGTAAACGAAACTTTACCGCGTGGAGATCCAAATAAATCTTGTGTTGTCATGCATTCAAAGGCAAGCGTCACGTGTTATTCCATACACCTTGCTATTTGAAACCGTGTATTGCTTATTTGGATATGAGTTATAGTATCACAGTTGTTAAGATTTGCCTCGCATACACAAATTAGTAAAATCGACTTTCCCCTAACTCCGTCAAGGCTCCCAAAAACAAGTGGTATATATGACGGCTTCGGTGGCGTAGTTGGTAGCATGCTGAGCTTCTATGCCGAAGATCGCGGGATCAAGCCCAGCCGAAGTCGTCGGATTTTTAAAGAGTGTTAAAAATTCCTCAGTATGCCTTCCTTCGTAGGGGAAGTAAAGCCGGCGGTCCCATGTCATAGATTTACGGCATGTTAGTGAATCTTCCACTAATTACACTTGTGTGAAGCTAAATTATAGGTTAAATTTGACTAACGCTCTTAGGTTCCAACGTTCGTCGCCAGGAGCCAACTGCGGTGGCATACAGTAACCAAGTTCTGAACTAGGCCTAGTAGTCGTTGACGGTGGCGTTTTGCGGAAAAAGTAGGAACTACTTGAAAATTCAATGTCTGCAGTCCTTCCTTGAATTAAAAACAGATAATACACACTAATGAAGCCATCACAGTCGACACCGGTTATCAGACAGATTCTACACACACCCAAAGTACACGGGGCTACATGACCGCATTGTCGCAGCCCCTAAACTGAGGAACCAACCAAGTGGTATATCTGATATCAGTGAAGGAATTGTTTGTTATAGCCAAGGCGAGACGAGACAGACCAGACATGTAGCGTAATAATTTCCACACGGGATCGTCCACCGCAAGAACAGAGTCGTGTTTACATTTCGCTGCTGATGCGGAGACAACTTTTGTAAAGCTTCTCATTTCACGTTCGAGTGAGCAACTCTCTTAACCTCTCTTCATTTATAAACATGAGTCATATAAATACTGCATTTCTATAAATTGCACAATACCGATCCGCTCTTACTGGAGCAGGCTCGCTAAATATCCCATAATGGAAATGTAAGCCCAATAATATTAATAACAACAAAAAGTGTTTGTCTAAACATCTTAAAACACAGCACTACAACACCATAGTCAAACCGGAATGTCTCGCACTGAACTAAAAATTGGATAGATTAGAAGTAGTAGAAAGAAGAATTACACGTCATATACTCGGTCCTTTAAAAACTGCAGAATTTTGGAAATTAAGAAGTAATGATGAAATATATCGAAAAATAGAGAACACATCAGAAACAATACGGAAGGAGAGATTGCTACAGGATGGATGACAGTAGGTTAACACATTCCTGTGGAACAACCTGGGTACAAGAAGTCAACAAGGATTAGGAAAGAAACAATATCAGAGAAGAAGATAAACCGCAGAGAGATATTTTTAGGCAAAAAGTGCTAAGAATGGAAGGATTCCAAGGCAGAAAGGGAAAGAAAACCGGCTCGAAATGGTCCGAGGAAAGGAAGAGGAGACATAGTGAGGTGATGAAGGAATATTGGAGGAAGAAGAAGGAACAGCAATTGGCTCGTGGTCCCTGGACGACCAAAACGAAAATAATAACAATAATAATATTAACAATAATAATAATAAAAAGAAGCCTCCGTGGCTTAGGCGGCAGCACGCCGGCCTCTCACCGCTGGGTCCGTGGTTCAAATCCTGGTCACTCCATGTGAGATCTGTGCTGGACAAAACGGAGGCAGACAGGTTTTTCTCTGGGTGCTCCGGTTTTCCCTGTCAAAATTTCATTCCAGCAACACTCTCCACTATCATTTCATTTCATCTGTCATTCATTTAATCATTGCCCCAGAGGAGTGCGTCAGGCCTCGGCAGCCGGGACAGTTCATATCCTCGCCGCTAGATGGGGGCTTCATTCATTCCATTCCTGACCCGGTCGGAGACTGGAAGCAGGCTGTGGATTTTCATTTTCAATAATAAAAAGAAAACAGCGAGTACAGAAGGCGTCACAACCACGAATTGTACAAGCACGTGAAGAAGATCAGTGACACGATTCGAAAAAGAAGGATTGTCTTTTATAGCCACGTGACACGAATGAGCCCAGGCAGGATATGAAAACGGATATTGACGTACTTCCAAGATAAGAAAACCAAAGGGGCATGGTTTACGGAAGTTGAGAAAGATCTACGTGAAATGGAAATTTCCCCTAAAGATATCCAGGAGCGTGTTCCACTTCAGGAAAAACTACGTACGCACAAAGGTTTCCAGGAAAAGCCGAAACTGAAGACAGGGAAGGCTTGGTCCCAAGAGAGAAAAGAACAATACCGAATACGAATGCGGGAACACTGGGCGGTAGTTAGAGCTCGGAAGAAGAGACAGTTGGACTGACGTGGTCCCTAGTTGGCCGAATCGAAGAAACAATAATAATAATAATAATATTGTATGGCCTCGCCTGCCGGGTTCAAGCTTTGTAATTTGACACCCAGAGGGTAACTTGCATGTCGAAATTCGTTGTTCCTTAAATCACTATGAAAGTCAAGGAGGTTAGATATCTAAGCTCCTTGAACATTATAGCGCTTTCTAGTAGAGAAATGAGGAACGTTGTGTTGGCGGAAACTTCCGAGATTAATTTTGCCATTATGAACACGGCCTAATGAATACAAATGGGTTCTTTAACATGCCAACATCGTATGACATGCGTGTCGTATTTTTGCCGCCTTTCAAAAATCACTTACCACGGCCAGGAACGAACCTGCAATCTTGGGGTTAGTAGACCGACACGCTATCTACTCCCCCACCGTGGCAAGCTGATAATAATAATACGGGCTAAATTACGGCACTATAATACAGTAATAATATTGATCGTGTGGCCTCCGGAGAGGCCGAGTGCTGGTCTCTCTAGTTGACGCCCGTGGGCGACCTGCGCGTCGTAATGAGGATGTAGTGATGATGAAGACGTCACATACACCCAGTCCACGGACCACGGGAATTAACCTCAGGAGGTTAAAATCCCTGCTGGCTCGGCCGGGAATCGAGCCCGGGGCACTTTGGGCCAAAGCCTAGCGCGCTAACCATTTAGCCAAAGAGCCGGACACTATAATGCAGTGATAAAAACGGAATGCCTCCACATGACAAGGAAGGCGGGTTTGAGGGACGCTGAGAAATTCGAAAGAAAGATCTTTCGCTAGGTAATGGGTCCAAAGATTGTGGGCGGTCCATATAGGTTGCGAGGAAGGGAAGAACTCTACCAGGGCAATGAAAGGCTGATGGAATCGATGAGAAAACGGGGACTCAATTATTGTATGGGCATTTATTTCGAATGGATGAGCTGAGACTTACGAAGAGGATTTTTAGAATACTCGACAGTAGACCTAAGGTTCAGGGAGGTGCGGAAGGATCTTAATCAGGTTGGACTTAAGTCGGAAGACATTTAAAACTGCGCTAAGGTTAGGTCAGTTATCGACAAATACTAAGGATTCTACAACGAACCAAAAATGAACAGGGCTGGACGGAAGAACGAAGACAGTCTCCCAGAGAAAGAATGCGAAGATTTTGGGCGGCGAAAAAGGTTTCCAATAATGTGCAATTGTTACCTTACGTGGTCTTTAAAGGTCGTAAACGAAAAAATATATATAACTAGCAACCCGCTCCGGCTTCGCCGGGGAACACTTATCAATGCATTGCGAGATAAGCGCGTTCTTTTCGATGTTAATGAACTACGACCTATATCCGTTTTACGTCAGTTAAAATCACTGACTGGACTATTAATTATATTATCATGGAGATGCATGTGCAACGAATTCTTGTCTGACATAATCTTAACTTACTGTGTATTTTGCGGAACGGAAAGTTCACAGGCGAGTTGCACTTCCAGGGAAACTCCAAACACAACCACTCTTCTCTGAGGTCGTAACTCAACACGACTCGACAGTTTGATGCTGGCTGTATCTAGGGTGATAGGCTTGCCTGTTAGCTAGGCTGTAACTGGGGTGATAGGGTCACCCCTACCTAGCTCGTAAACTGTCGCCTCAGTAATTGAATGGAGAATGTTGGAAGAAATGAAAACGTAAAAGCACTTGTAGTGCGATGTAATGAAGATAGAGATATGCTGTCGTGGACTTTTTTGTAGAACCTTTCATGCTGAACAATTCTTACAGTGGTTCTCGAGATTGCCCGTGACATCCAAGAATCGGAGAATTTGTTTGATACAACGTAGAGATCTACGGAATGGATTGATATATTTAACGGTTTGCCCAGCGTAAGTAAAAAGCGCACGGACGCCAGGTTTTTTCCACTTTTCCACTGAAATCGTTAGACTACTGCTTGGCTTCCTTTGATCATAAATAAGTTATTTTACACAGAAACCTTCCTGGAGAAATCCTTTACAGAATGGTGAAAACCGCATCAAAATCCGTCCAGTGGTTCTCGAGATTGCCCATGACATCCAAGAATCGGAGAATTTGTTTGATACAACGTAGAGATCTACGGAATGGATTGAAGAAATTCGTCTCTATACTGGAAGGTCCAACATTCAGGAAGTTCAGATGTTAGATAAGGATATATTTCGGACCATTATTCAAAATGTGGAAGGTCTCCAAGAACTGCGAAGACTGGAAGAACCTCGATGGATGAACAGAAGCAACAGCACAGCGTCCATATCAAGGAATACTGGAGTAAGAGGAAGCTTAAGATGATGAAGAAGAAATGAAATTGTAGCGTGATCCTCAATGGTCTATTCGCAAATTTTAAATAAAGAATACATTATCCACACCTGATTATCATATCGCTGCGAAAATGAATCATGGATTAAAGAATGGAGGAAGATTTTCAATGCCCAGATGAAGAAAAAAACATCATTGGCTAAATAAGTTCAAGAGCGCTTCAGATGGGCTTATGGGTAATAAACATCTGCTCTAATTATTAGACTCAAGACATAAACGTTCACCATTTTTAGCATAATTTCATTTATGAATAAATAAGCTTATGAGATCACCTTTTGTCCGTGTGTCTGTCTGTGTGTGTGTGCGTGTGTGATTCGTGTGCGTGTGTCCCCCTAATAAAATCTAAACGGCTGGAGCGATTTCAATGAAACTCGGTAAGTTCATAGCACTATTTCGGGCGTCCCCGACCATGCCCTTTAAATTTTGTTACGTCTCGCCAATCTAACATGGTGGCTGTGCGAAATATTTCACCAGCATTCAATATCTCCGAAACTATTACCGATATCACCCTGGAATCTTGTACGGTGATGAAGGGTACTACTAGAAGTTTGAAAACCTGGTAACTACAAATCCAACATGGTGGCCAAGCGAAATTGCGACTTTTAAATAGATGTTTCTCGCGATTTAGCCAACCAAACGCAATGAAACATGGTACAGTATATGTTTATACACATTGTAATGCACCGAAATCTAACTTCGTTCGATTGTTTAGGCCTACATAACCTCAAGATGGCGGCTGTGCGAAATATTTCACCGGCATTCCATATCTCTGAAAATATTACCGTTATCACCCTGAAATTTTGTAGGGAGATAAAGGGCACTACTGGAAGTTCATCCATGAGAATTAAAACTCAGCAATTCTTCTAGGTTTGTGCCGTGTCTTGTGTGGGGTTTCGCCTAGGACACCAAGCAGGCTCATCGGCGGGCTCTTGGTGTCCCCGCCCCGCCTGCTTGGTGTCCTAGGCGAAACCCCACACAAGACACGGCACAAACCTAGAAGAATTGCTGAGTTTTAATTCACCGGCCGTGAAAGCCAATATACCATCTTTTTGGAAGCCTTCATAGGGAGGTTATGGCTGCTTGAGCTTTTGGTTCTCGCAGTCAAGGAGTGCAGTTGCACTCTATATAAAGGGAGGTATCGCGCAGTTCGATACTCCTGTGGGGGTCCGGGCGGGGACACCAAGAGCCCGCCGATGAGCCTGCTTGGTGTCCTAGGCGAAACCCCACACAAGACACGGCACAAACCTAGAAGAATTGCTGAGTTTTAATTCACCGGCCGTGAAAGCCAATATACCATCTTTTTGGAAGCCTTCATAGGGAGGTTATGGCTGCTTGAGCTTTTGGTTCTCGCAGTCAAGGAGTGCAGTTGCACTCTATATAAAGGGAGGTATCGCGCAGTTCGATACTCCTGTGGGGGTCCGGGCGGGGACACCAAGAGCCCGCCGATGAGCCTGCTTGGTGTCCTAGGCGAAACCCCACACAAGACACGGCACAAACCTAGAAGAATTGCTGAGTTTTAATTCACCGGCCGTGAAAGCCAATATACCATCTTTTTGGAAGCCTTCATAGGGAGGTTATGGCTGCTTGAGCTTTTGGTTCTCGCAGTCAAGGAGTGCAGTTGCACTCTATATAAAGGGAGGTATCGCGCAGTTCGATACTCCTGTGGGGGTCCGGGCGGGGACACCAAGAGCCCGCCGATGAGCCTGCTTGGTGTCCTAGGCGAAACCCCACACAAGACACGGCACAAACCTAGAAGAATTGCTGAGTTTTAATTCACCGGCCGTGAAAGCCAATATACCATCTTTTTGGAAGCCTTCATAGGGAGGTTATGGCTGCTTGAGCTTTTGGTTCTCGCAGTCAAGGAGTGCAGTTGCACTCTATATAAAGGGAGGTATCGCGCAGTTCGATACTCCTGTGGGGGTCCGGGCGGGGACACCAAGAGCCCGCCGATGAGCCTGCTTGGTGTCCTAGGCGAAACCCCACACAAGACACGGCACAAACCTAGAAGAATTGCTGAGTTTTAATTC
This sequence comes from Meconema thalassinum, assembly GCA_946902985.2. NCBI lineage: Eukaryota > Metazoa > Arthropoda > Insecta > Orthoptera > Tettigoniidae > Meconema > Meconema thalassinum. The sequence goes on along the minus strand of OX336396.1, from coordinate 296,533,797 downwards.
ACCGGCCGTGAAAGCCAATATACCATCTTTTTGGAAGCCTTCATAGGGAGGTTATGGCTGCTTGAGCTTTTGGTTCTCGCAGTCAAGGAGTGCAGTTGCACTCTATATAAAGGGAGGTATCGCGCAGTTCGATACTCCTGTGGGGGTCCGGGCGGGGACACCAAGAGCCCGCCGATGAGCCTGCTTGGTGTCCTAGGCGAAACCCCACACAAGACACGGCACAAACCTAGAAGAATTGCTGAGTTTTAATTCACCGGCCGTGAAAGCCAATATACCATCTTTTTGGAAGCCTTCATAGGGAGGTTATGGCTGCTTGAGCTTTTGGTTCTCGCAGTCAAGGAGTGCAGTTGCACTCTATATAAAGGGAGGTATCGCGCAGTTCGATACTCCTGTGGGGGTCCGGGCGGGGACACCAAGAGCCCGCCGATGAGCCTGCTTGGTGTCCTAGGCGAAACCCCACACAAGACACGGCACAAACCTAGAAGAATTGCTGAGTTTTAATTCACCGGCCGTGAAAGCCAATATACCATCTTCATCCATGAGACTTTCAAAAACCGGTTAACTACAATACGAACATGGCGGCTAAGCAAAGTTGAAAGTTTTAAATAGACTTTCTCGCAATTTAATGATCCAAACGTAATGAAACTTGGTACAGCAAATATTTATTCACATTGTAATGCACTGGTGTCTAATTTAGATGAATTGTTTACATAACCACAAGATGGCCGCTGTGCAATATTTTAAATTCTCGTTTTTACTTCTTGTGTCCTAATCATACGATTGAAGTTTGAATACTACACGTACACAATAATCTTCATGTAACAGTACATAATTCTAAGACCTACATATATAAAATCCAACATGGCGACCATCCGTAATATTTAGTCGGTTCTCAATATCTACGAATCTATTACAGCAATCAAACCGAAATTTTGTATGTTGATAGCGGCAATTAACATAAGTGGGATATATGAAAATAGGCTTTAGTTCTTCACGGAACTTGTTAAATATATTTCAACAATCCAAGTCGACGGCGATGATCTGCCTCGAACGACAAAATTTAAGTATCTTGGCGTTACAATAACTGCTGAAGATCGTCTCACCGAGGAGGTCAACGTAAGAATTAATGCTGCGTGGATGAAGTGGTGAGTAACGACAGGTGCCATGTGCGATCGCCAGATGAAGGACCACCTAAAATCGAAGATTTACCGCACTGTCATTCGTCCCGTAGCACTTTATAGCACCGAATGTTTGCCATCACCAAGGAAGCAAAACGTCGGCTAGTTGCCATGGAGACCAAGATGCTTAAATGGACTAGGTTGGATCATATCGCCAATGAAAGAATAAGGGAACGATTTGGTATCGCGGCAATCAACAACAACATGCGTGAAGGTCGTCTGCGATGGTTTGGGCATGAGCTACGGTCAGGAGCGGACACCATTGCAAAACAGGGCTACACACTGGAGGTTGTTAGGAAGCGACCGAGACAACGTTGGGCCGATACACTGCACAGGAATCTGAAAAGCGTCAACCTACATCCAGACATGGCCCATGACCGAGTAAAGTGGAGACAGCGGATTCACATAGCGGACCCTGCCACGAGGCGGGACAAACGCTAAAGCAAAAGGAGAAGAAGAAGATACAATAGCTGTCAATGAAAGGGATTTTTCTTGTCAAATTGTTGGTATAATGCGCAATGACAGTTCTCACTTGATTTATGAATTCAACCAATATGTTGGCAACTCTGCTTTGACCTTCAGCTGCTTTTGAAGGGAGAGTTTCTCGCTGCTCTGTGACTGAAATTAGCAGCTTAAGACGGGAATAAAATGCCAATATTAATTCGATTGTTGAACATGCTTCAAATAGTGTAGGCAAATGATACTCATATCACGGTAATGGCATTCTTGTGGCAAGCAAAAGCAACTTTTAATTCAAAAGTCTTATCATAAAAGGTTTTAAGAAAATGTTCAAATTTTGCCAGATTGGTTACCGTGCATAAGTTTATACGAAATGTCCTACTTTTCTTTCCTTAAGGTGTGTATTACATCTGCACCCAGAAAATGTGCCTCAATCTGGTCATTAGGATTTATATTTGTTTTATTCCTTATTCTGCATTTATTCTTAAATAAACAACTGCTGTGAATAAAAATGCAATAAAAATACTTAATTTACAGTTTTAGTGATTGACACACATTTTGTAGGTGCAGATGTAAGGCGATGAACAACATCATTTCCAGATGAATTTTGAATCATTACAAAAGGTATTTATGGCTAATTTCAGTAGCTGAGAAAAACATTTTCATAGGTTCTTGTCTTCTTCACTGGTACTAAACACAAATTTCTCCACGGTCACATTTTAGTATTTAAACGTGCCAACTTAATGCAATAGCCGGATAGCAACTACCTATTACATTCCCACATATAACAAAATTACACTGAAGTGGCATTTTTTTTTCTTTCAAAAATTCCATTTTTTTTCATTTTTATTTTTTTTCATTGTAAATGGAAGCCTTACTTGTCTGCTTCAAATTACTAGATTGTATATTTCATATCACCGGCCGAGAGCGCTGCCGCACTACCTCGTGCCTCGCTGGCATCGGGAGAGCGCGGGTTCGAACCCCACCTAGGCCGTCCTGAAAGTGGTTTTCGTGGTTTCCCATTTTCACCACCAGGAAAATGCCGGGACGGTTCCTTTCAATAGGTCAACGGCCGATTTCCTTCCAATATCCCTTCCCTGACCCGTCCTGAGAAGAAAAGTACATGGCCATTGGCTGCATTAATGAAATTATTAAAATATTTCATATCGATAAGTCACCTTTAAGTGGTTAAAAACTATTTTAAAGGGGCTAGTGTACACATGCTTAGGGGGTGTGACTCCACAGCATCTTACTTGCATCTAAATATTTCAAATTTCCTGATTCCAATTTGCCGGTATCAGTGAGCATTATAGTTTACTTGTCTGCTCAACAGAGAGCAGCACATATGTCAAGAGAAAATAAGTTTGAGAAGTTGTCAACAAACATGTGCGCTTCCTTTTTTAATCCAAACTTTATGTTCCGTGAATTTCCTATAATTACGTGCACGTACGATGGGTTTTAAATGTCATCCAGGTACCAAGAGGAAGAGAAATTCCATGGAAACAGATTTATTAAACAGTAACAGTGTCAGTCTCAGAGAAAATAAAATCATTGCAGAATATTGAATTGCCAATATTAGAGTCCAAGATCTGATTTATATTGTACCTTTTTAGTGTACAATTCGCACGCTTTGTATCCAAGGTGTTTGTTAGGCCTTTTCTCTTGCGGAGGTTTACTAACTATTCTGTAAGGAGGCACTTGTCGTTGTAAAGGGCAACCCTCTATTTCTTGTTTTATACATTGAACGCCTGACGTCAAAGCCATAATCCGAAACATATAGGCCTATACATTTTCATTTGAAACTGTTTACCTTTCAGCGTCCAGTCTAGTCTGCAAGCCTCTGTTTGCGAACAAGTCACCTCCATAGTGCCCTATGAGCAGTTAGCACTGCGCCCTCCTCTGCTTCTACATCTCACACTGAATCTAACCATCGCCTCCTAGGTCTACCTCTGCTTCTCTTACCCTCTACAGACGATCTCATTAACCTGTTAGGTAATCTCTCCTCCCCCATTCTCATCACATGCCCCCCAGGGGCTCACATCCAGTGGGACGTGGCTTGGCGACCACGGGACCCCAGTTGAGTCCGGCATTGCTTCCAATTACTTGTGCCGGGCTCCTCTCCGTCATCATTCCTGTCGACCTTCCTTGGTCAACTCTTGTTCCTTTCCGACCCCGACGGTATTAAGGTATCCGAGGCCTAGGGAGTCTTTCAATTTCCCGCCTTAATTGGCCCTTGTCTCATCTTTCCTGATACCCCCATTCTTCGAGGGGTCAGCCTTCTTTTTCTTTTCATGTTTCTCCTGCCTTCTGCTCAAGGCCCTCGGCAGGGTGTATATAGCCCCACCACTTCTGGTGCACCCTGGATTGTGCTACACCCTCAAGACCTCACGGGTGGTGATTTTGGGAGTTGGCGACCCCGAGGAATTTCTGAGCTGGGTCCGTTTTGTCCCGTTTTTTCTCTGACCTTGGGGCGGGCCCTCTCCTCTTTCCCTTTCCTACCTGCCTTTCATGGCTCTCCTTCCTTCCAAGTATCTCAATCCTCATTCTTCGAGGGTTGAGGGCATTTCTTTTCTTCCTGTCCTTTAATTGCCTTATTTTCCTTTCGTTTTCCATTTCTTCTTCCAGTATATAAGTTGGTAGTAGTTAGCTTTAGTTATAGATTACTTTCCTTTATCATCTTCACGGTCACCCAAACCATTAGGGGTCGGCGGCTTCGGTGGCGTAGTCGGTAGCATGATGAGCTTCTTTGCCCAAGATAGCGGGTTCAAACCCGGCCGAAGCCGTCGGATTCCTTAAGAGCGTTAAAATCCCTCAGTATGCCTTCCTTCGGAGGGGAAGTAAAGCCGGCGCTCCCATGTCATAGATTTATGGCATGTTAAAGAACCTTCCACCAATTGCACCTGTGTGAAGCTAAATTGGATAGGTTAAGAATGTAAACAACGCTCTTAGGTTTCTATGTTCGTTGCCAAGAGCCGACTGCGGTGGTGTCTAGTAGCTAAGTTCTGAACTTGGCCTAGTTATCGTTGACGGTGGCGCTTGGCGGCAAAAGTAGGAACTATTTGAAAAATACTAAGTTGCAGTGCTTAAATTTAAAAAAAAAACAGATAACACACACTAATACAGTCATCACAATTAACACCGGTTATCAGACAGATTCTACTCACACCCAAAGTACACGGTGCGTTGTCGCAGCCCTTAAACTTGAGAACCAACCAACCAACCATTAGGGGTCGATAACCTAGATGTTAGGCCCCTTAAAACAACAATTATCACCATCGTCATCATCCTTCTTGCCATTGCTCCCATTTATTTGTCCCAGAAATGATTCGTGCTATCCTAATATCAGTTACCTCTAGCTTATGTATCAAATACCCTGAATGTACCCAGCTCTCACTTCCATAATGGAAGGTCAGTCTAAATACTGAGCGATGTAGGATGAATTTCGTCGCTACACTAACTTCTCTCTTGCAGAATAATGTAGATCGCAAATGAGAACTCACTGCATTGGCTTTTATACACCTCGATCTTATTTCTTCCACCATACTAGAATCCTGAGCGAATACACAGCCTAAGTATTTAAAATGTTCCACCTGCTCCAATTTAACTCCTCCTACCTGGCTTTCTATTTGCTTGTGTCTCTTCCCTACCGACATAACTTTCTTCTTTGAAATGCTGATCTTCATACCATACTCCCTACATATCTGTTCAATAATACAGAATAATAAGAATAATTAAGAAAATAATCCAACCGAATTTATGCTTTCTCCATGAGAGAAACACAAAGGGGAGCCTGGTTCAGAGAAGTAGAGAAAGATCTGTTAGAGATTGAGATAACATCTGAAGATATCCAGGAGCGGGGCATTTTATGGGAAAACTTCAAGAACATCGGAGTTTTCAACCTAATCCGAAACTAACAAGAAGTTCCGTGAAGAACTATACAGCCTACTTTTCATGCCAATGATTATTCTACAGAATATGAACCTATCTAGAATAATGACGAAATTAAGTTGGTAATATCGAAATATCAAATTAGTTCAAAATATACCTGGTATAATTTAGCCTAATAGAGCACTACAGTTGGCAGCCCTGGTGACTGAATATATTCCTAGTTCCATCTCTTAAGGTACAGAATACAAAATTAGGTTGAAGTCCAATGGACGTTACATGCAGTTAGACACTGGATCTATCAGCACGCGTTGCCAACAATACCATGCGTGTGCTGGTCAGAAATAATCTGAAATATTATGATATCTTGTTGTGCCAATTTTGGATGAAATCCATTTGTTAGTATAGGAGTTACATGTATTTTAAAATTGGACATATCAGCAGGCATAGAATTATGTTGGCAGCACTGCCTTGTATTAATTACTCCAAATTAATCTACAATGTCAGGTGCTCTACGTGTGCAAAGTATAGAGCTGTCGGCTTGCATACTTTCTGATATATTGATATTAGGGTAAAAAAATATATAGACAGCATTTATTAACAGTTGGCAGCCCTGATTGTTCTTAACAATACTTACAGATATTCTGTTATGGTACACATAGCACATACGAAATTTGGTTGTAATCCAACTGATAGTACAGAAGTTACATGTATTTAAAAATTGGTACTATCAACAGGCTTATAATCATGTTGGTAGAACTGACGTATATAAGTTACTCAAAATTAATCTAAAATGTCAGAATATACGTGTGCATAGTTTAAAGCTATTGGTTTGCATACTTTCTGATATATAGGTATTTGGATGAAAAAATATAGAGAGAGCAATTATTAACAGTTGGCAGCCCTGGTGGCCTTAAGAATAAGCTCAGTCATATCTGTTTATGTACAGATATTACATACAAAATTTGGTTGAAATCCAATTGATAGTGTAGAAGTTATATGCATTTAAACATTGGACTTATCAGAAGGCTTAAAATTATTTTGGCAACACTGTCATTGTTGGCCTCCTGAAAATTAAACTGAAATAGTTTTATCTGCATGTGTACCAATTTTGGAATAGCTCCCATGCATACCTTGCGAGATATCCAACATGGAGCTCAAATTTCTAGTGCGTTTTTTCAGCAGTTGGTAGCACTGACATCATTTTCAAATATGGACTTGAGATATTCCGGTGCACATCTTTACTCATACTAAATTTGGTTTTGATTGCTGCTGCCGTTTAGGAGTTGATAGGGGGGGGACACACACACAGACAGACAGACAGACACACATTTTCCCGGATCGATCTCATAAGTCTACTTTTTCCTCATTTTTGCAAAATGTGAAAAGTAGGCTAAAAACCGGGAAGGCGCGGACGACGGAGAAAAAGGTGCAACATCGATTGCGAATGAAAGAGTATTGGGCCAACATTAAAATGCAGAAAAAACGGTCGACATAACATGGTCCTTAGTTGGCCGTAACGAAGCAAGAAGAAGAAGAATTAAGAAAATAATAGCGGACGATACATTGCCAATGCAATCAATAATGGAGGTTCACGACCGGAAGTTCGATGCCATTTTGAATCATGGAAGCACTCTACATTGTTGAGCTCATATTGGAGGGGAAATTTATAAGAAGCTTCAGGGGACTTCTGTTACTTAGGAAGAAAAATAACCAGTGATAGAGAAAGCAAAGAGGATATAAAAATTAGGTTGGCTCAGGCAAAGAGAGCATTTGTACAGAAAATAAATCTGTTGACATCGAATATAGATTTAGGTATTAGGAAGTCAGTTTTGCAAGCCTTTGTCTGGAGCGTGGCGCTCTATAGAAGTGAAATTTGGACTATTGGTGCAGCAGTAAAGAGGAGAATTGGAGCGTTTGAAATGTGGGTTTACAGGAGAATGATGAAGATAAGATAAGTAGATATGGTTACAAATGAAGAGGTATTAAGACTACTGTCGACCAAAATATTATGTGTACTCGAGTTTGAAGGTTGTTTGTGAAGTAACCAATAGACCTACATAAAATCCAATAACATCATCATTTTCGTCGTTCTATTTTACGTTAGTTCATGTAGGTTTGGATTTTTAAATTTATATTTTAATATTTTTTATCGCAGTTGGAACACAAACAGTGCTCGTTTTTAAGCGTTTTTCAACCATGCGTCACATTTAAGAATTATTATCTCACAAATCCGTCATTAGATCGAATCCAAATTTTAACACAATATACATTGGAATGTTATATAACTGGTTTATTAATTTCAAAATTTTGTGTGTCCAAGAAACAAAGTTGTTATCATTTTTGTAAGGTAACTTTTTCTCGGCTCGGGGTGGTTGGAAAATGTTCTTGGTTGCGTTGTAATCCTTATACATCAAAAAGGTACGATGTATGATTGTGAAATTCGTAAATTAATTCACTTATTTTATATCAGTTTGTATTTCTACGGGGAATTAAGACATGGTTCACCAGTTAGCCGCTCCGGTGAAAGCTGTACAACGTTGCCAAGATGGGCTCCATCACGCGTCATGGCACGCCTCGCTCGGAAGTGATGGGCTCCATATCAGCAACGCTGTACAGCATTTCCCGGAGCGGCTAGCTGGTGAACCATGTCTTAATTCCCCGTACAAATACAATCCGATATAAAATAAGTGAATTAATTTACGTATTTTACAGTCATACAGCATAATCTTTTGAAGTATAAGGATTACAACGCAACCAAGAACTACATTTTCCAACGACCCCGAGCCTAGAAAAAGTTACCTTACAAAAATGATAACAACTTTCGTTCATGAACACACAAAATTTTGAAATTAATAAGCCCTTTATACAACATTCCAATGTATATTGTGTTAAAATTTGGATTCGATCTAATGACGGGTTTGTAAGATAATAATTCATAAATGTGACGCATGGTTGAAACACGCTTAAAAACGGGCACTTTTTGTGCTTCAACTGCGATAAAAAATATTAAAATAAAAATTTAAAAATCCAAACCTACATGAACTAACGTAAAATAGAACGATGAAAATGATGATGTTATTGGATTTTATGTAGGTCTATTGGTTACTTCACAAACAACCTTCAAACTCGAGTGCACATAATATTTTGGTCGACAGTAGTGGGAGAGGAGAGATGTTTCTGGCGACTGCTAATGAAGAGAAGAGATAGGTTGGCAGGACACATACAAAGACACCCAACAATAGCAAGCTTAGTTATGGAAGGAAGGGTCGAGGACAAGTAGACTACTGTAGGGGTAGACCAAGGTTAGAATACGTTAAACAGATTATAATAATAATAATGTAAATGGGTTTACGTCCCGTTTAACTACTCTGGCTTTTAGAGACGTCGTGGTGCCGGAATTTTGCCCCAAAGGGGATCTTTAACGTGCCAGTAAATCTACTGACACGGCTCCATCGCATTTGTGTACCCTCAAATGTCAGCTGACTGCACCAGGATACGAACCTGCAACCTTGGGCCCAGCAAGCGAGAACGTTACCGCTGAACCATGCAGCCAGCCGTTAAACAGATTGCCTCGGATGTAGGGTGTGGTAGCTATGTAGAGATGAAACGATTAGCTCAGGAGAGGGAGGCATGGAGAGCTGCGCAAACCAGTTAAAAGACTGAAGACTCAAACAAAAACAACAACAAGATGAGACAATGGTCCCACTCCAACATGACAGTATATGGCCCGTCACACTTGTGAAGCACACTTTCACCAATAAAATCGTTATTTTATTGCCATTTTCTCACTAGCGCGGCGAGATCTTCTTTTGTCATGGCAGAACGTCTGGAAGGATGATTGTTCCCATCTTCATTTCCGCTTCCGCTCGGAATAAAGCAATAAATTGAATACGTAGCTACTTAGGAATCATCTCGTGGAATGTGTTGGATGGGACGAACGGGAATGTGGAGAGTGGCTGCACGCTGGACACGTCTTCTGCTACAGAGCAAGGAAATAGCTCGCGCGCCTCTCAAAATGAAGCTTGTCCGTCCTCACTTACAGGGTGAACAGCAAGTCACATCCCCATGGGAAATACTCATCAAAAACGAAAAGACGAATAGGCCTACTATAAATTGGTCTTAACCATTCCAGTGTCGCTGAAATATGTTGTACTGTTCTTTGAGTGAACTTGGTAAAGAAAATTTTAACACATGAGGATTTTTAACTTTTTAACCTTCTTTTCACAATTTGCTAAAATGAAGAAAAAATATACTTATCCGGGCAAATGTCTGTCTGTCTGGCTGTGTGGTTGTCGGTCCCACTCCTCCCCCCCCCCCTTTTTTCAACTCCTAAACGGCTGCAGAAATCGAATCCAAATTTGGTATGAGTAAAGATCTATACCTGAATATCTCAAGCTCATATTCGAAAATTATGTCAGTGCTACCAACTGCTGAGAAACCGCAATTGAAATTTGAGCTCCATGTTGGATATCTTGGAAGGTATGCATGGGAGCTATTCTAAAATTGGCACACATATAGATAATAATATTTCAGTTTAGTTTCCAGGAGGCCATACATTCCAGTGTTGCCAACATGATTCTAAGCCTGCTGATAGTTTCAACTTTTAAATGCATATAACTTCTACACTATCAATTGGATTTCAACCAAATTTCGTATGTACTATGTGTACCATAACACATATGACTATGCCTATTCGTAAGAGCAACCACGGCTGCCAACTGTTAATAAATGCTGTCTCCAATTTTACCCTAATATTAATATATCAGAAAGTATGCAAGCCGACTGCTTTAAACTATGCACACGTATAGTACCTGACATTCTAGATTAATTTGGAGGAACTAATATACGTCAGTGCTGCCAACATGACTCGAAGTCTGCTGATAGGTCCAATTTCAAAATGCATGTAACTTCTACACTAACAAATGGATTTCATCCAAAATTGGCACAACAAGAGATCATAATATTTCAGATTATTTCTGACCAACACATGTATGACATTGTTGCCAACATGATTTTACGCGCGCTGAGAGATACAATGTCTAACTGCATGTAACGTCCGTGCTATTCATTGGACTTCAACCAAATTTTGTATTCTGTACTTTAAAAGATGGAACTAACAATATATTCTGTCACCAGGGCTGCCAACTGTAGTGCTCTATTAGGCTACATTATACCAGGTATATTTCAAACTAATTAGAAATGTCGATATTACCAACTTAATTTCGTCATTATAGGTAGACTAGCAGGTACCCGCAGCTTCGCTCGTGACCAAGACAATGGGGACGATGTATTATTGCTGATAATTGGTCTATTCTATTACAGCAATAGCGGCTACAGGTGGGTCCATTGCAATTCTGAAAATTCTGATACATACAGTATATTGATATGAGCAGCAAAGTGGGAATTTTATAGAGTTGTGAAAGTCTGCAGGGTACGATGTTACATTATGTGAACACATTTGAAAATTACGTTTTTGGTTTTGCGATCTTCTGCTGAGACATAACGATTTTGTTGTCCGGATAATCGCGAGCACGCCACATACAGTTGCGCGTGGGAAAAAAATGGTTTTGTCTAAATGTACACATACTGCTGTAAAGTGTGAGTCATTGCGCTTTGTAAATAGAAATTGCGAATATTGTTTGAAGAGGGAACTGCATTCTTACACACTGGAATGGCAAATCTATCGGAATATGGGGAATTAAAAGTATTTTTTCTTAAGCTATTCTGTCTGGGTGTAATTTTGCCACACTTATTGATGATTTAAACGTCAACATGTCGCTATTAATAGACCTATAGTAAAATATCTCTCACCTTGGCCGCTGATGTACATTATGCAGTCTCTTCCAGTGTTACATCCCAGGGATTGAAATTCTCCAACAACCCTTTTGCCTCACATGCCTCTCTAAGTAATTAAAATTCCTGATTGTTGATGTTTGGTTCTTCAGTTTTTTGACTGGTTTGATTCAGCCCTCCATGTCTCCCTCTCCTGAGCTAATCGTTTCATTTCTACATAGCTATCACACCCTACATCCGAGGCAATCTGTTTAACCCTGGTCTACCCCTACAGTTCTTGTCCTCGACCCTCCCATCCATAACCAAGCTTGCTATTCCTGGGTGTCTTAATATGTGTCCTACCAACCTATCACTTCTCTTCATTAGCAGTCGCCAGAAACATCTCTCCTCTCCCACTCGTCTTAATACCTCTTCATTTGTAACCCTGTCTACCCATCTGATCTTCATCATTCTCCTCTAACACCACATTTCAAACGCTTCAATTCTCCTCTTTTCTGCTGCACCATTAGCCTGAATTTCACTTCCTTATAGTGTAACGCTCCAGACAAAAGCTTTCAAAAATGACTTCCTAATACCTAAATGTATATTCGATGTCAACAGATTCCTTTTTTGTAGATATGCTTTCCTTGCCTGAGCCAACCTACTTTTTATATCCTCTTTGCTTCGTCCATCACTGGATATTTTGCTTCCTAAGTAACAGAAGTCTCCTACTTCCCGCGACATTTCATCTGCCAATTTGATGTCCATAGACGTTTCTGATTTATTTCGGCTGCATTCCAATAATTTTGTTTTACATTTATTGATTTTCATCATGAATTCTTTCCTCAAGACGGAGTCCATACCATTCAAAAGCTCATTCAAATCCTCTGGCGTATCGGCCAAGATGACGATGTCATCAGCAAATCTCAGAGATTAAATTATTTCACCTTGAATCTTCGCTCCCACTTTAAATTTTTCTCCAATTTCCTGATTATTGTGTTTTAGAGATCTTTGAAATGCGTCACCCACGCACATGGTGTAGATGCATTGTCAAAGGAAAACATTCCATGTTACGAACATGGGCCACATAACTTGTACCTAAAGCTTCTGCAGATTTAACAGAAGGCCTATTCTGAACAACAGTTCCTTGAACTCAGATTTGCCAACATTTTATTGTATCTTTCCATGTGGTATATCTCTGTTCCTCAACATACAGAAGAGTGCTTTAAAAAATCATGCCTTGTGTAAATTTTGGAAAAGGTAGTGATTGTGTTTTTTGCCAGATACTCGCTCGTAGAAATTCTTTTCAGTAAAATAGACTGGTTCACATTGAGGTATGTGGCGGCGGGATGCCTTAAGTGTTACGGAAACGGCAATAGCCCCCACAGAGCTTCGTTACTACTGAAATAACGACCAGACTGATATTTGTACTTAACTATACGGGATTTTTGAGCCCAGTGTTTATGAAATTGAACGTAGCTATATCGCTACCTTTATTTAGTAGCCGCTACTGAAGTGTTTAAAAATTAAAGGTGGTATTAGAAGGCGCTTTCCCTATTTTTTACCCCTGGCACTACAGCCCATGCATGGCCTAGGCCTATCATGCGACCGCTTCCCAGCCATTTGGCCTGCAGATATTGTGGTCAGTGCATCGTGTCCCCTCGGCCGTTAATCTTGTTCTTCGTGACCAGGGCGCTGCCTCACTATCAGACAGCTACTCAATTGTCCTCACGAAGCTGAGTGCACCCGTTGCAGCCCTCACGTCAGTGTCTAAAATCTCTGACGGAGCCGGGAATCGAATCCGGGGCCTCCGGATGAGAGGCAAACGCCACGCAAAGGAAAGGTATCAGCGCGGAATATTCCAGCAAGGACACGGTAAGGGTTGATCCATAAAGACTGATCTTAATTCAAAAATACAAATTACATAAAAAATTTAAGTAGGGCTGGTACTTTAATCGATTAATTTCGTTATCGAATAATCGATTAATGGAAACAGAATAGTCGATTTATTGCTACAAATAGGCCTAACGATTAATCGATCCTTCCACTACACACTCACGGAAAGAAAACAGACATTTAATTAATTAAAATAAGTTGTATCATATATTTTTAGCCTATTTTCATTTATGAAAAAAATAGGCTTATGAGATCACCTTTTGTCCGTGTGTCTGTCTGTGTGTGCGTGTGTGTGTGTGTGATTCGTGTGTGACCCCCCCCCCCTATTAACTTTTAAAGGCTGGAGCTATTTCAATGAAACTCGGTAAGTTCATAGCACTATTCTGGGCGACCCCGACCTTGTCCTTCAAATTTTGCTACGTCTCACCAATCCAACATGGCGGCTGTGCTAAATATTTCACCAGCATTGAATATCTCCGAAACAATTACCGATATTACCCTGGAATTTTGTACGGTGATAGAGGGAACTACTAGAAGTTCACCTATGTGACTTTTGAAAACCTGGTAACTACAAAACCAACATGGCGGCCAAGCGAATTTGCGACTTTGAAATAGACGTTTCTCGCGATTTAACCAACCAAACGCAATGAAACTTGGTACAGTATATGTTTATACACATTGAAATGCACCGACATCTAACTTCGTTCAATTGTTTATATAACCTCAAGATGGCGGCTGTGCGAAATATTTCACCGGCATTCTATATCTCTGAAACTATTAGCGGTATCACCATGAAATTTTGTACGGAGCTAAAGGGCACTACTGGATGTTCATATATGAGACTTTCAAGTACCGTTTAACTACAAAACGAACATGGCGGCCAAGCGAATTTGAAAGTTTTAAATAGACTTTTCTCGCGATTTAATGATCCAAACACAATGAAACTTCGTACAGTAAATGTTTATACACATTGTAATGCACTGGTATCTAATTTAGTTCAATTGTTTATGTAATCTCAAGATGGCGGCTGCGCGAATTTTGAAAATTAAGTTTTTATTTTGTATTCTAATCATGCGATCGAAATCTACATTTGCTTAATGAATGTACACAATAATCATCTATGAGTACATAACTCTATGGCCTACATAGCCTATATTAAAATCCAACATGGCGACCATCCGAAATATTTAGACGGTTCTCAATATCTATTAATCTACTACAGCAATCAAATTGAAATTTTGTAAGTGTATAAAGGCTATGGGACTTCCAATAACCTGGCGATGGCAACGACGCGAAATTTAAATATTCAAATGGACGTTTCTTGCGTCTTAACCATCCGAGCGCAGTGAAACTTGATACCGTATATGTTTATACAAATTTTAATCGACTGGCATCTAATTCATTTAAATTATTTTCATAACCACACGATGGCGGCTGAGCGACATGTTAAAATCCCGCCTTTACTTATTGTGTTCTAATCATGCTATTGCAGTTTGAATAAAACACCTACACAATAATCTTCATGTAATAGTACTTAAAAGGCTTATAATATAGAAATCCAACATGTTGACCCTCCAAAATATTTAGACGGCTCTCAATATCTACGAATCTATTACAGCAATCAAACTGACAATTTGTATGTTGATAGAGGCAATTAATATTAGTAGGATATATGAAAATAGGCTATTTAGTTCTTCACGGAACTACTTGTTAAATAATGTACTTCTTTGTGAAAACAAGGCTAGAACAAAGTACAACAAAAATGTTCCTGTCCTAAAATGTAAACATTGAACAAGAATTGAAAATCTTTCATGTGAACTCTTCGAGACTTGAATCGAAACCCTTCCCAATGTGATTGATATTTGTCCCTCCACTGTCACTGACTCGTATTGGGTTATTGTTAACATAAACAAGGAAGGACACTTTGTAAATATTTAGGCAAAAGGCAACCTTTATAGACTTCTTTACAATGAGAATCCACAGCCTGCTTCCAGTAGACCAACCGTGTCAGGGAATGGAATGATAAAGCCCCCCATCTAGCGGCGAGGATATGAACTGTGCTGGCTGCCGAAGCCTGGGGCAATGATTAAATTAATGATAGATGAAATAAAATGATAGTGGAGAGTGTTTCTGGAATGAAATTTTGAAAGGGAAAACCGGAGTACCCGGAGAAAAACCTGTCTGCCTCCGCTTTGTCCAGCACAAATCTCACATGCAGAGACCGCGATTTGAACTATGGATTCGGCGGCGTGCTACCACCTAAGCCACGGAGGTTTCTATACATTATTCCGAAAATAAGCGTAAATCCAACTTAAACTATAACCACTCATTTATACGACTTTTCTTATCTCGTGTCTACTAATCAATTAATCGATTCCTTCTGTTAGTCGACTAATCTTTTTCGATTAATTTTAAATTATTCGATTTATCGATTAACCAAACTAGCTCCTTGCTCCACGTCCCCGTGGGCATGTTTAGTAAACCTTAAGTACGTCTCAGAGAGCCAGTCCACTCCGCCTGCTACCTTGACTGGCCAAATGTGATTGGTCCAGATTTTGTGTGCGACAGCGGCGTTGATTGGTTCAGCTTCCATACGTGAAGATATGCGGTACGTTGTTCACCTGTGTTCTCGTGGAAATGTCGTGGTCCAAAGTGGGGCGATTTCTGTGTGTAACATGATGTTCAGTAAAGAACACATAGCTTACTTTGTCCTTTTCAAGGAGTATAATTGAATGTTGGTTGTAATAGTTTGTTGAAATACAACGTGCTCTGCGGATATTAAACATTGATTGATTGAATCCTTACCTGAATTATATATATATATACTGAGACCGTCGGTGGAGCTGTCAGGATAGCCAACAACCGCAATGACTTCCCTAACATCTCATCCGTCGGACATGATTGCCGTGAGGTTCAGGTGAACTTCCTAATAGGCCAAAGCGGCACGAGAATCTGTAGTCCACAGGGATCGTGGTACATGGTGACGATGGTCATAGACTGCCTAAGGAAAGGTTCACCTTAAAAACTAGATTGAGAAAATAAACATCCAGACTTATGTAAAACACCGTGAAAATTTATTGTTAAAATTCACAAGCCCCTAGCCTAGTTCGGAGGGTTTCAATCGGCTAGTCCGCAAGCTAATAAACAAACAAAAATAAATAGCAGGTCCCTACCTGAGAAGTTACGGAAAACCCTCGCGAAAGATCTATCTCACAATGATAAAGCAACAACAGCAACACTAGGAAAATGGTAAGACGCAAGTCCCTAGGTCAAGTTACAAGATCAAGCTAATATCAGAATTTACATTTAACAGGGTAGCAAAACAAATCTAAGTTAGGATGATACCATCTCCACATTCACATTTAACGTTAATTCGTCTAGCTAAGTCCTATCAATTAATAACAAAATTTACGGCGATGACGTCCGTAACAGAAAACAATTACATTCAAAGCTAAGTGAACAGCCATGTAAAAAAAACATTTAATTATTCTTAGGAACTAAGTGCTAGCAGCACACAATAGGGTAACATGTAGGATTCATACACTTGTACATCATAAATAATTAATAAGAGACAACAGTTTTATTAAAATGCCTGCCTGCACCTTGGTTTACTCTTTGTAAGCCATAGTCATCTAATGTGTGTAGTTACGGTGACGAATGCGTAGTAAAGACTACGTCTAACATCGCATGGCCTGCGCTCCACAAGCTACGAACTCAAGGTTCGAGCAAACTTCAGATCGCTACAAAAGTGTCAGCTGTCCTAGTCATTTCCTCAAAAGGTAATACCTTCATTAGCACGGCCATGTCAGCAGGTTCCAGATGCAAAAGAACAAGGTTAGATAGAAAGAATTCGTTAGTTAGCTTTTGTTTTACCAAAATTATGCGTTTTATTATTAAGATGTCGGTTTAGGTTATCGTTGGTTTATGGCGAATAATACTGATAATAGCCTGGGCACGGGGTGTCTCCACTGAGATCAATCTCCACCAAAAGCCTCGACTCAAAAGTCGGAATACGATCAACGAGCAATAACAACTCGGACACACAATAACACAAGTTACCAGCGGCGCACAGCTCGCGTTCAATAACTCTGGGATGGGCCTGCACACAACAGTCACCCTCCATAACATCTGGTCAACGGGAACAATCCCGGACAAGGTACACACAAATACCTTCATACACTAAATACCTCCTTTAACAGGGCAGCCTACAACGTACTATAGAAAACCTGACATAACTGTACACGTCAAACGACGGTACACGCAAAAGTGCGTTTAACTAACAAAGAACAATCTATAAAAACATCTGATCAGATACAAGGTTGGACACTGGGTTCCATGAGCTAAATAGCAATGAAAGGAAGAGCGAATACTAAAAGCATTCTGTCCTCTGTCAAACTATGTCTGTCTCATAATACAAGCGTGCTCTCAAGGGCACTGGGTCACAAACCAGTTTGTGTCGCTGCAGGCTACAGCATTCCTGCGCTGTCGGACACAACACACTCTAACTATCAAGGCCGGCGATTTAAGCAAAATAAAAACTGTACAACTGGCCTCATCATAAAAACTTTACCATAGGTTATAAACCTCGAAGAATACGTGTATAAAAAACACGCTATAAATCTGAATACAATAATATAATTCCGTCTTTCACACCAAAGACGTCTAAATGGTAGCAATGTCACTATTGCTGGAGCTCTTTGCTCTCAAAGATATAATACTTCAGTAGTTACTTGTATAAAAACTTCAAATAAATACGTGTCTTCACATGACACTAACAAAATAATAATCGTGACGCAGATTCCACACTCTGGATCTGCTTAATGATACGTTGGGAACTGGGTTCGATGCTTGACAACGAAACATTCATTTTACTTATAAGGTCCACACTTGACCAGATGGCTTCTGAGCAACATCTCAAATGAAATATAATGCAGTTACAAAACTGGTAATTACAGTGGATTACCTAAATGATACGACTGCTCTAACGAAGTCAGGGGTGTAACAAAGACTGGTTGTAAAAAATGCAGTTAAAGAAACATAACCATGGCATCTGATTGCCATAACTAAAGTCAGCAAAGACTTGAAAAATCACCCCAGATAGGGTTAAACAAAGTAGCCTCAAATGACTACGGTCACGTTTAGCAAAAGATAGGCATTGACGTTCCACGACGTCCATCAAGCTGCACCAGGGTTGACCAAAATGTCTGACCCAAGGGTGTCTCACTCTAACTGAAATAAATGACATCTAATTAGACTAGATACATTCCCTACCTATAAAAATGGCTGTCACTGAGTTCGGTTGGTTCACAAACTACATTAAACCTACTATACCACCAGAAACTTGAACAAGAAAGGGTGTACAAAAACTCACGAAATGGAGGAGCTCTCACTCAGCCTTCTGTTCAACGACAAGGGTTGAACAAATTCACCTCTGGCTCTCCGGAACGGCATTGTCCTCATCAGGACTCCCATCTGGACTCTTCCAAAGGCCAGGGTTCGATCTGTCCCAGTCGATAACTTCGTGAATGTACTGGACTTGCCTGGGAATGGCATCCTGGGTTCATTCCTCCTCGTTCGCTGTTCTGGAAGCTCCACCATCATGCTGGTTCCAATAGATACATCACCCTCATACCATAGCGGTATTAGCCCATGATGTCGGTCTCGAACATGGTGTAGAATAATTTGATCACGTGGGTGGTGAAATAAATCGTGTAGTAGTTCATTCTTTCACTTCAAATATCACAATGTTCGTTGAAAATGTTACAGACTTTAATACAATTGATAACACAGCCTTTACTTCGCAGATATTGAATAATACGTGAGCAAGCACTGTTCTGTGGTTCTTCACGTGTACTGACGCCACTTTTTACATCACGTGGCATCCGTGAAATGTGCGTCGTTTTGTAATTGAAAAATTCACTGTGTCAATTCAAATATACTGTACATTCATAATCACAATTACTTAAAGTAGTTATAACACGTTTACCTCCATATTTTTCACCAGGCTCTTGGCCCTCCACAAGCACGTGGGTACAAAAATGTGGTGTTACGGTAATGTTGGAAAATTCACTATACTTGCCAATTATATCACAATATGATTCCTGTTGTTCACTGTGCATCAATAAACAGTGATTTGTAGAATATTCGTGCACGATGGCACACGACGATAACTTCCACGCTAAACAGCGGATATTTTCTACGTCTGACCCGACGGCTACAATTGCACGCCTTCACAGAGCGGATTTTCTAGATGTAGTGCAAATAATTCACTATACAATTCTTACTTATCACTCGTATCGTAACGTATTCGTGCTCGATGGCAACAGATAACAATTTCCACGCTATAAAGCGGATATTTTCTACGTCTAACAAGACGGATGTAACTTCACGCCTACACGGGGCGGATTCTCCAGACGTAGTGCAAGGCACAGGGTTCCTCGAGGAAGTAGGTCGTCAAACCGAAGTCGTTGAGCGACTACTTACATTCCTGTTTGCGTATCTGCAAGGGTATTACCTTACCTTAAGCGAAAATAACATTCTCCAAAATGTTTTAATAATGCTGAATGACGAAATGGAATATTCTGAGTCTTGTAGAAAGATAAAATTAATTAATAAGACCTCAGATAAATAATTAGCAGACTTCACCAAAGTCAAAAGTGCGATTCACCGCTACTTCAAAGAGTATAGCATGAGCTCTCAGCTCCACGTGGCTTTCTGGGTGTGTTCAAAGGTACTACATCCCATCATAAATGTGCTGTTATAAAAAATATCACATGAACCTTAGCTCAGCGGGTTCAATACACACTAATACAGCCATCACAATAACACAGGTCATCAGACAACTTATACACACACCCAAGTACACGGGGTTACAAGACCATTATGCCACAAAACCTCTAAAGAATCAACAACAAAGCAACAACAACAACAATAGACTCTACCGTGGATTAAGGGCAACGCAATTTAATCGATGTAGTCGAGTGTTGAAATATGTTGTGTTAGCCTATAAGTAGGGAATGGAAAAATTCGCGATCGCGAATTTCGCGAATTATTAAATGAAGTAATACACAGATGGTAATGTGTTTTAATAACCCTAAAAATGGCGAAAAAAATGGGTTTTGAAGTCGCGAAATTTCGCGAATTTCGCGAATTATGCACGAATTTCGCACGAAACCGCGAATTTTAGCTTTTTTCGTTTTTTTCTTTACAGTGCACTTCTGATAATTCGCGGCAATCAATGCACGAATTTCCGCGAATTATCCACAGTAATTTTTTTAAGCCTAGCAAAGAGAAAAATATTGGTTAAAAATATTGAAATGTATTTTATGAACATGCAAAAAAATAAATGTAATACTTTATAACATAGTATTGTAAGACACACCATGTGGGCTTTACCAATATTAAAAACGAAGAAAAATGACTCATCACTTTTTGTTTCTTAGGTGGTTTATTTTTTCTAATTTCAGATTGTACAATTCTGAAGAAAACAATATATGAGAACGAAAATTCATCTTGATTTTCTATATAAGAGATAAGTGTGACTATAGACACACTAGCTTGACTGTGGGAACTTTTGTGATTTCCGTTGCATCACTCCTTCACTCGATATGTACTGGATCTCAGTTTACCTCACCGACAGTCAAATTCCGTACAATATCCTCATCGCTTTCATGTCTGAAACCATGATTGTCCTTATCGAGGTGTAACTACTGAATGTCACTTTCTTCTGCATCTTGATATTCATCTAGGTTTCACCCTAATGTCATCGTAGTGAAACCACCTTGCCTGTTTAAAATATCGTCACAGAAGCCGACAAACGCTTGTTTTTGTGCGAGTGTAGTACCGGTAATCTTCTCCCATGACTTGACTGCATGGAGAGCATCCAACAAACACGGAAAGATCAGTCACTTAACGGTAGATAGTCGGCCTCGCTTTCTTTATCAATCTGGGTGGTCATCCTGGTAAGTTACTTCGTTATTGTGGTATTAAGGGCCAGAACAGTGAGGTCATCTGCCCCTTCATCCTAGTAACTACTCGCCACGTGGCGTCATATAGTGCGCCTTTCAGACATGAATATCTAGATGGCAAGTATCCAGATCAAAATGTGCCACTGTTTCCGGAACCAGAATTAACCAGGTCTTCTTGGTTTCATTCTGTAGTGTGTCTGTCAGAGTACTTGAAAGATATTTTGCAATTTATGAGTGAAGTAGTAGAGACATAACTCTGGTGTTGATTTTCTCAACAATGTTTCACATGACGAAATACTTGAGATTCAAAGAATTTGGCACAGACATCACTGAACTCATCCCCTTATTAGAAGGCCAGTCTTATCAGACTGTTCACCTTCTAGATGGACATCTACGGAGAATTCAGGAACCCTTAAACTTGCTGTTTCTGGAAAGTACGTTACCAACATTAAGGAGCAGTTGGAAGGTTGTGGAAATGTGTTAAAAAGAGGGAAAATACATTCAGTTTTAGTGAATGCTGGGTCGCATGCTCTTGGAAACTTAATCAGCTTGAGATCCGTTGACCCTGGGAACAGGATTTACAAATGTGTGCATTTGATCCAGCAGAGATAGTGCCAATGAACATCAATGAGGACCTTGCAAAGAAAATTAAGAAGTTGCCGGTCTGCGGAAAACTGGAAGAAAGTGAAGTGTTAAGAGGATACAAAGAACTGCAAACTTTAATCAAGAAGCAGATGCATGACAGGACCAAGACAGACATTGTTGGAGTTTTGCAAGGAATGACATTTGTATTTCCAAAGTTCTCAGAATCTGTGTTGAAAACCATTTGGATCCCCTGTTCAAACGCTGTGAACTTTTGTTTTTCAGCTTACACTAGTACGTTAAGTGATATGCGTCACCGTTTGTCACAAGAGAATTTGGATCTTATCACTGAAGTATACTTTGAAGGATGACTGAAATGTGTTATGTTATCCATGATATTTAAAAAATCCCGCCTAAAATTCATGATTTTGAAAGTACCGAAAAGTGCACTTGAAACCACCGAATTTGACACTTTAAAATACCGCTTTCTTCACTCTGAAATCACCGAAAAATTCCAATCTCTACCTATAAGTAAAACTGTGTATATAATATTTTCGATTGCAAATACACACTACATGTGCTTAGCATTATAATGTGTGAGTAGTTATGAATCAATAAATACAAAAAGAACGAAGTAAAAGAGTTTAAACCTGTTGGGATTTGAAACAGGAATCTCCAAGCTACCATTACGCTAAACACACTCAATGTTAACATCGCGTTAATAACAGATTTAGTATAACTGCCTACAATATTTTATCTTGCAATGAACGATTTCATTAGCGTTTCCTGCCGTTTTTTTAAACCATTTGATTCCAAATATGTATTATTTTGTTCAGTACATTCCTAAAAGCATATAAACTTACGAATTTACGGAAATATATGGATTTACGAGCAATAAATAGCCGCCATTTTGACAATGGGACGGCACGGACAAGCACGATAAGCCTGAACAATTCAGTTTAAACCACCCTAAGTACGATGAGCGTATTTGGTAAGACTGGGCCTGGTTGAATCGTAAGTTACGGTTTGGCTATAATACTTGCATGATTCATAATACGCCATCTTGAAACTATGTGACCGATGACCTCGTAGTTCGGACAAAATACGCTCCCCACATTAAGGTACATTGTTGCAAAATTTGGTAGAGATCGAATGATTAGGTTTGTCGTAATTTGATTTAAGCTCAGAACATTTGGGTGGGCGCCATTTCTTTTTTGTTATGATGGCGGAGATATAGCCTACAACATGACACTGAGTTGTTCCTTGCTAATTCTTACTATCTCTGTACCAAAGGTGGATCGATTTTGTTTCGTTGTGTTTGAATCGATTTGCACACATACACGGCCACCATCTTCAAACTATTCGGTTGCTGACCTTGTAGTTTCGTCCAAAGACGCTTCCCATATGAAGGTATGTTTTTGTAAAATTTGGTAGAGATCAGATGATTAGGTTGGTAGTAATTTGATTTAAGCTTTGAACATTTCGGTGGACGCCATTACGTTTCCGTCTAGATGGCGGCGATATAAAACATGACACTGAGGGCCCTTTGCTAGTGCTACCTCTGTACCGAATTTAGTTCAATTCGGTTTCACTATGTTCGAATTGATAGGGGGCACAGACATACCAAATCCCAGACACACAATTTGTTGGCCCTGAGTAGATCTCATATGTCTACTTTCTTTTTTTTTTTGCAAAAATCCAAAGTAGGCTAAAATACATGGTGATGATGATTTTAAGCTAATATACAGAGTGGGAATTAAATGTTTCATAGGGGCAGATGACCTCGTAGTTCCGCCCCTTAAAACAACAATAACTAACTAACTAACTAACTAAATGTTTCATTTGAGGGGTTTGGGCATCGTGCTCGTTTAGTCCCGTGTATTTGGATGTGCGTAGAATTTGTCTGATGACCTGTGTTATTGTGCTGTCTGTATTAGTTAAAAGAGGAAGCCTTCGAGTGGCTATCTGAATACCAAGAGGGAAGTGGATCGCAATGGGTGGTTGATAAAAGTTTTCCAATCTATCCAAAGAGGTAGATTTAAATTCATCTCATGATGAATTTAATTTCCACTCACAGAAAGCAGTGTTATATTTCAAATAATGTTTATTTTAAAAAATCCCTCAGTATGCCTTCTTTTGGAGGGGAAGTAAAGCCGGTGGACCCATGTCATAGATATATGGCATATAAAAGAACCTTCCACTAACTAGAATTGTGTGAAGCTAAATCTGTAAGTTAGATTTGATTAACGCTCTATTAGTTCCAACGTTCGCCGTCAAGTGCCGGTTGCGGTGGTATCCATTAGTAGCGAAGTTCACAGCTAGGTGTCGTGGACGGTTGCTTTTGGTGGCGAAAGTTGGAACTACAGTACTTGAAATTATCGTCGGCAGACCTTACTTGAATTAAAAACAGATAACACACACTAATACAGTCATCACAATTAACACCGGTTATCAGACAGATTCTACACACACCCAAAATACACGTGGCCACATGACCGCGTTGTCGCAGCCCCTAAACTGAGGAACCAACCAATGATTATTTACAGTTTTTTCCGGCAATCAGTGGATATCATACATGAGTATTTCTAAATACACTGTAGTGAGAGTACATTCGCAGAGTTATAAAGTAACTGAAGAATAAGTCACTGTGCTATATGACATTGGATGTAGGCCTACTCCTTGTGATCTGTACAAGACCTCAAAATTATTAGTCACCTCATTCTGTATATTATATTATCTCTTACGTCGTGCTGTTAGCAGTGGATCGAAAAGGAAGGTAATAAAATAAGCTATGGCAGACCGGATTGGTAGCTGGCCCACGGGCCGTAATTTGCGACCCCTGGTCTAGACAATGCCATTAGAAATTGCAGGGGTTATCACCGACCGTTCAAGCTACACACATGGGTTTCAACCCAAACGCCAACCGGCTTTGACATAGCTTTCCATAGCACTGCACCTTCTTAGATACCTTACTAATGCTTATATTGCCAGTTTAATTTTATTTGTCATCAATTGTTTCATGCATGTGGCGTTAAACGGGCATCTTACCGTATAAATTAAACATTCGCCGCGTAGAAAACCCCTGTCTCCGTAGAAACAGGAATAGTTAAGTGGAATAGAAGGTATGGCAACCCTGCGCGCTAAGACAGGCTCTAGTGACGTCACGGCGCAATAAAAGTGATGTTAAGTACAACCAGGGTTAAGCTGACAACAAGATACGGAATGGGAAGAAATCATATTAAAGACGATGGCAGATGTGGGCCATAAAAACGTGATAGCGCGCGTGAGCTGAGCACTAAGGGCTCTCGTTCTATACAAGCTCTTCCGGCTTCAAGGATTCCCTCCCTCCACCAAGCAGTCTGAGAACATGGCATCTCAAGACATTGGCACATCAGAGCAAGGATTCCCCCCCCCCCCCCCCCCCTCAAAACAGTCTAAGAACATATCATCTCAAAACATTGGTACATCAGAGTAAGGATTCCCTCCCTCCACTAAACAGTCTGAGAACACATAATCTCAAGACATTGGCACATCAGAGTAAGGATTCACCCCCTCCCCCCCTCTAAACAGTCTGAGAACATATCATCTCAAGACATTGGTACATCAGAGTAAGGATTTCCTCCCTCCTCTAAACAGTCTGATAACACATAATCTCAAGACATTGGTACATCAGAGCAAGGATTTCCTCCCTCCTCTAAACAGTCTGAGAACATATCATCTCAAGACATTGGTACATCAGAGCAAGGATTTCCTCCCTCCTCTAAACAGTCTGAGAACATATCATCTCAAGACATTGGTACATCAGAGTAAGGATTTCCTCCCTCCTCTAAACAGTCTGATAACACATAATCTCAAGACATTGGTACATCAGAGCAAGGATTTCCTCCCTCCTCTAAACAGTCTGATAACACATAATCTCAAGACATTGGTACATCAGAGCAAGGATCCCCCCCCCCTCCTCTAAACAGTCTGAGAACATATTAAACCCTTGCAAAGAAGCATATGAGACTCAATTTCGGGGGGTGTAACAGTCCATTTCGTAAAGTTGCTGTTAAGCGCTTCTTATAACATTCAGGGTAACATATAACTAAATAACATGCAGGAAAAAGTGAATACCAGGATTAAAACATAAGAATTTAATAAACAGATCATCAAATTTACACTATTTACAACAACAAAAAACAAGGTCTCCCAAATGACACCCACTTCAATTATTAAAAATGCCAAACTAGGCCTGATCTCAGGAGAGATCGTAAACATCTGGACCAAATGTCCCAAATTACTGCAATGACATGTGCGTGTGCGACTTTTCTACATGCGGTACGATGTGTTCAAATTAATGCGAGATTCGTTACCATCCAGTAAACCTTCAGGGGACGAATCTGCATTGTCTTAGAGCTAGACAGACACGAGGAACCAACTAAACACTAATTAATCTAATCCGACACTTCCTACACTAAATAAGACAAAATAATTTCCGCATGAAATTGGAATCAAAGAACAGCCGTATCAAACAACATTAACGCCTAAAATTAGGACTTTTCAAATCAACACAAGTAAATCAACACGTGACCAATCAAGAAAAATACACATATGGCCGCTTGCCATTTTTACAAGAAAATACAAAATACACCCAACGGTGTCACAACAGACAAAATCTAACAATATGAAATGAGTCATAGAAATCACTAGGCTCCAAGCCAACATTTACATCATAAAAACAAATATTTCATTTCATACGATATGCGGTAATTCGTAACGGACATGGCGAACTCCCAATTTAATATAATGATCCAATGACCATTAAAAGAACAGGTTTGCTACAGATAGCTTACAGGGGTCAGTCGGTCAGCTGGACTGCCTAAACGATGAATCACCAGACATAGATGGGCGCAAAGTGGAATCTGCACATCTGTCAACCCACGGGCCAATTACCTCGACCTGCCGTAGCAATGGCTCGAGTCTCGAAGAAGCGTGCTCCAAATAGCACAAAATATACGTGTGTGTGTCAAAATAAAATATCTTAGCATTTCCCAAGAAAATCCAAGAATCAGCACAGGACAAGGTACAGTAGCCTCGAAGAGCGCTCTGCCTTTCCATAAAATACAACTACAATATTATGAGGCCGGTAGACACATTCTACCCCTCATCACGAAGAGTCAAATACACACACCTTGACACAATACACACACCAGAATCACACGTATGGGTTTGACAGAAACCTGAAATAAAGGACATAAATATTTCCGCCGACTTGCGCTCCCAATCTAGTCCGTGACTGAAGAACCTGAAAAGTGATCTAAAAAAACTCAAAAATATAGAACTAAGGTGTTCTACAGTGACATCTTAACTTGTTGCGCTCGGCAACCCTAGTATGAATAAACACCTGTTCGTAAAACCTCTAACAACTTTTACCCCCTTCTCCTACTAAAAATGAATTTGAATAAAAAGCACCATTTATCGACCATGACGAATTTCGCATTCGCATGAATAAACTCAAAATACACGCGCCGTGCATACTAATAATGACTCATAAGAAAAAAATATACAATCAAACAAATTTTGGCCACGTGCCAACGTACATTTAACAGATAACAGTGTCGGCGCACGAAATCTAAATACACAAGAAAAACCATGAATAAACTATTTACAACGTTCCCGCGTCTAATCTAGCTACATATTGAATAAATCAATGGTTTGTACATCACCGTGCAGCCTGCAGAAAATCAACCTCCATCCCAGGGCATTCCCCCACGGGAAATCTACTCCGTCATCGTCGACATTCTGGTAGAGGCGTAGCACATCATTCCACCAATCGACCTTCCTGTAGTCATCTTGGCGTGGCTTCTTGAAAATAAATGTTCAAAATTAATATTCTTCCTAGCTAGAATCGCTATGAGCTACTGACTTTCACTCAAAAGGTCCTGGGCGATTACTCAACGTTGAACTGGCCCTATCTAAGCATTTGCTTACTTCACACGCACATATACATCACACAAAAAAATTATAACACAAAATTTTACAGAAAATATTACAACCTTAGACCGCCACGCAACTGGCTTTTAACAAGTCTCACAAATTACGTATGCCGAGTAGCACTTATCTCAACTAGAGATCTCCCCTCCGCTAGGCATGAACTCTGCTCCCAAGAGCACAGTAAAATGTTCGTTCAGACTGTCGTGAAGTATGCTCAGCAGAGCCTGATAAAATCGTGTCTCAAACCGGCGTGAACGATGCTCCTCAGAGCTCGATAAAGTTGTGTTTCAAACTACTCATCACCGATCAATTTATTAGAAACTGACAGAATGGAGTGGAGTGGGGGAAATCTGTGAAAATAATCTGTAATTCTCAACTCACAGACTTGGGACTAGTATCAAACTTCTTCTCTTTATTTAAACGTCTCAATGCACTCATGCGGAACCCTATCGCATCGGCGGTTCTTCATACACGTGTTTTTAGCGCCTTTTTTTTTGGTACGCAAATCTCCGCGTGGTTTAGGCGTCCTCTCTCCTGATTCGATGATTCAATCGTGTATCCGTTGGAAATTCACTTCTGGCACGCCCATAATGACGCCAACTTGGATGCGCGTTCACCCTGAATTTGTCCTTGAACTGGGCTTAGCTGGTCATTCCCAAGAATAACTACCACGCTACCTCTGTTGCAAGCGTTGCGACACACTACCTCTCTTCCCGTTGTCAATCTCCAACATGCACTGCCTGGATATCAGTAATAAGAATAATAATAATAATAATAATAATAATAAAAATCATGAAGACTTATTGATCGGCAAATCAATAAGGGTTCAATATCATCTCAAGACATTGGTACATCAGAGCAAGGATTTCCTCCCTCCTCTAAACAGTCTGAGAACATATCATCTCAAGACATTGATACATCGGAGCGAGGATCCCCCACCCTCCTCTAAACAGTCTGAGAACATATCATCTCAAGACATTGGTACATCAGAGTAAGGATTCCCTCCCTCCTCTAAACAGTCTGAGAACATATCATCTCAAGACATTGGTGCATCAGAGCAAGGATTCCCCCTCTGCTCCAGGCAGTCTGAGAACATATCATCTCAAGACATTGGTACATCAAAGAAAGGATTCCCTCCCTCCTCTAAACAGTCTGAGAACATATCATCTCAAGACATTGGTACATCAGAGTAAGGAATCCCTCCCTCCTCCAAACAGTCTGAGAACATATCATCTCAAGACATTGGTACATCAGAGTAAGGATTCCCTCCCTCCTCTAAACAGTCTGAGAAAACATAATCTCAAGACATTGGTACATCAGAGTAAGGATTCCCTCCCTCCTCTAAACAGTCGGAGAACACATAATCTCAAGACATTGGTACATCAGAGCAAGGATTCCCTCCCTCCTCCATACAGTCCAAGAACATGTCACCTCAAGACACTGGTACATTAGAGCAAGGATTCCCACCTTCCCTCCTCCAAACAGTCTGAGAAGATGCCTTCTCAAGACACTGGTACATCAGAGCGAGGATTCCCTCCCTCCTCCAAACAGTCTGAGAACATGTCACCTCAAGACATTGGTACATCAGAGCAAGGATTCCCATCTTCCCTCCTCCAAATAGCCTGAGAACATGTCACCTCAAAACACTGGTACATCAGAGCAAGGATTCCCTCCCTCCTCCAAACAGTCTGAGAACATGTCACCTCAAGACATTGGTACATCAGAGCAAGGATTCCCACCTTCCCTCCTCCAAATAGTCAGAGAACATGTCACCTCAAAACACTGGTACATCAGAGCAAGGATTCCCTCCCTCCTCCAAACAGTCTGAGAACATGTCACCTCAAGACATTGGTACATCAGAGCAAGGATTCCCACCTTCCCTCCTCCAAATAGTCTGAGAACATGTCACCTCAAAACACTGGTACATCAGAGCAAGGATTCCCTCCCTCCTCCAAACAGTCAGAGAACATGCCTTCTCAAGACACTGGTAGATCAGAGCAAGGATTTCCTCTCTCCAGAACCAAGTGGATATATACGTGTCTGATCACGTGAGCGATTATTAACAGTCAAGAATTGCAATACAGTGACTGTGATGGTGCTGTTGTTTCTGAGTCTACTATACTGTCAAAGAATTCCACCAAGACATCTTTCATCTTGAGGGATAAACCAATGATCATCATCTGATTGCTTTGTATCAATTGCAGGGGTGGCTCCTGAGGCGATGTGGGGAATTGAGACGTTGCAACTCTTGAGAGTTGCAATCTATGGATTGCGATTTATGATTGTTTTTTGTTTTTATTGTTACTACTTGACTTGTGACATCTTGGTTAGATAATAAAGATCAGATTGTAGTGTTCCCGTTATCCATTTCTATTAACCGCAACATTTGGTGCCGAAACCCGGGATATCGCATGATATCAAGTGCTTTTAAGGAATAATCTGGTTAGGTCTATACTGCAGGAATTGAAGCCTCTCGTAAGTTTTTACTCTGCAATTGCATTACGGAACCTCCAGACTGTGAGGGAACACTTGCAATTACACTATACTGGACGGAAGGTTTCCAACTTCGCAACCGACTACAGATAAGTGACAAAGCTACACATTTGTAAACCGAATAACTGTTGAATAACTCAAATAACTTCTTGTTTGGTTATGTATGTGTGTAATAACAGTATGTTTCGTTCGTGCATATTGTAGTGTCAACTGGTGCTAAGCATAGATATTATAAATTTGGAACGCAGGCCATAGATAATATAAAACTGACCATAGTAATTAACGCACAATCTAAGCGACGACACTAGCGATCATAGTAGCACCTGACCGAAAATCATTCGATACTTCCGATAACAGATTGACAATCCTTTGCCTTGCACATTTCCGTGAACACACGTACAACATGAGCAATAACGATCAAACAGATGGAATTTTACACAATCTAAGAAGAAAGCGAACCAGACAGAGGGCAAATACAACACGCTTTGTTACGGAAATTAACAGTTTCACTGATAATACTTCATTCGAAGACTGGGAGCACTACCGAGATAGACTACAGGAAACTCTCAACAACTTAACCACACTTGATGATTCTATACATGAGTTACTATCGGACACTGAATACGATACTGATGTTCAGAGTTCTGAAGAATATATAGACTCAGAGAAACGCGCTATCACAAGGGCATCGAGAACAATTACAAGTAAATTGTCAAATTCAGCCGCTAATTTAAGTATCCCTGAATCACTGCCAACTACACCTACTATTCCAATTCAGGCTTCACACTCAGTTCGACTCCCGCCAATTAAGCTAGAATCCTTCGCTGGTGACATCGTAACTTGGCCACGTTTTTGGGAGCAATTCGAGTCATCCGTTGATAAAGACCCTTTCCTTCCTACCATAAATAAACACATATTTTTGCGCGGGTACTTGGAAGCCGAGCCGAAGCGGCTAGTCGATGGAATCGCCGTAATAGCAGATACATACGAAGAAACGAAACGGATTCTACAAGCTCGCTACGGGGATAAAAACAGAATAATACAGGCGCACTTAGACTACCTAGAGGGGATCAGACCTATTCAGCACGCTACTTCTGAAGCACTCAACGACACGTTCATCGATTGCCATCGACACATACAAGCGCTTCGTGCGCTGGGAGAAGACGTAAACGGCTACGGGAGAGTTCTTGCTCCGAAAATACTTAGAACGTTTCCCGCTGATATTTGTCGCCGTTGGATAATTCAGACGAAGAGGGAAAATATCTCGGAAGGCGATATTCTCAAGCTCATGGAATTCTTGGGAGAAAAAGTAGATGGGGCTATGGTGACGCACAAGATTCGTGGATCTACATCTGCTTCGACTCATGTTCCCGCGACAGCAGCACTGCACGTTGATTCAAATAAGAAACAATCCAATAGGAAGGTTGCACCGGAACCATTTTGTGTCTTTTGCGAATCCCGCGGACACTGGGCGCAAGAATGCAAGGCAGTTTCTAACGTTAACGATAGGCTTACCAAACTCAGGAACACGAACCGCTGCTTTCTTTGCCTGAACCGCGGACACTCCGTGAAGAACTGCAACCGAAAGGGTAAGGCATTCTGTTCTTCCTGCAAAGCCTTGCATCACAGATCTGTCTGCAGTAGAAACTTATCTACTAATGCAGCAGCAACCATTACGTCCGTTAACTAGATAAATTCTCTTCTATCCGACTTTACTTACCTGCAGACCGCGCGAGTTTGGGTTACGGGTCCCAATGGGCGAACTAAACAGACGCGTTGCATACTGGATGCTGTAAGTCAATCCAGTTTTATCCTTGAGTCTCTAGTTAACGAACTGAAACTCGAAGTTATTGGCCGCCAAGACTTAACTATTGGCGCCTTTGAATTGTCTCCAACCAATCGGAGTGTACGTAACCTTGTTAAGTTTTCCATAAAGAGCATCTGGACAAACTCGGCTACAAATATTACTGCATTTGAGAGTAGCCATGCCTTTTCAGCTCATCCGGTCGTTCCTGATGATGTTAATGTGTTAGCACACACTCAAAAACTACAGTTGGCTGACCCAAAGAATGAATCAGAGCCACCTTTGCCTATCGAAATACTTATTGGAGGAGATTGTTATTGGAAAATCGTAAAGAACACTTCACCAGTGCGCATTTCCACCTCCGTGGTACTCATACCAACCATGTTTGGATGGGTATTGACAGGAAATCGATCAGGCATCACCTTGAATTCATCACTGGTAAACCATATTCATTCTGAACAGATACCCTCACCTTTAGATGAGACACTCAGACAGTTCTGGGATCTGGAAACAATGGGAATCAGGGAAAGCCAGGATAAATATTTCAGTTCCAATAACTCTGCGATACTTAAGAAATTTCATGATTCTTACCGAATAGAAGACCATCGGCGTGTGGTCTCTCTTCCTAGAAAATCAGGTATCATCTTGCCCAACAACCATGCTAATGCGGTAAAACGATTCAACGCATTGCAAAAGAGACTAGAGGCGAATGAATCTTTGAAGGAGATTTATTATTCACAGATGATGGACTATATTATAAAACGCCATGTTGAACATGCTCCTTCTGAAACAACTGGTGATACGTTCTACTTGCCTCACCATTTAGTTAAGAAGTGTAAATCTGGGAAAACGAAATGGAGGATTGTGTTTGATGCATCTTCTCGTCAAGGAGGTGGTCCGTCCCTTAACGAGGCCCTCGAAATGGGGCCAAATTTACTGCCTGAGATACTTTCTGTTCTCCTCAGATTCAGAAGCTACCCGGTAGCCATCATTGGTGATGTCTCTCAGGCATTCTTACAACTTGTACTCGATTCCAAAGATCGAGACTTGACCAGATTTTTCTGGTACGATGTGATTGACAAAGGCGAAGGAGTGTACGAAACAACAGATGAAGTCGTAATATACCGTTTTGCTCGCGTCCCCTTTGGTCTAACTTGCAGTCCATTTTTACTTTCAGCGACACTAAAGGAACTAACCAATATCCATGACTCTGCCTTCTCAAATGCTGCCGCCCTTATAGATTGTAGTACGTACATGGATGACTTTGTAACCGGCGGTGAAACTGAGAACCAAGTGATCAAACTTTATTATGAACTCACAGGACTGCTAAACACAATTCACATGCCCATGGCGAAATGGGCGACGAACTCTCAACAACTGAAGTGCATCTGGACGTCCGAAGGTCGGGTACGAGAGACCAATACGCAAGTATTAGGAGTGAAATGGTCCACTGAAACTGACACTTTCTACATAGACGACCATGATATCACCGATAATCTCATGCAGGAACCCGCTAGTAAGAGATTACTGTTACAAACTACTTCCCGATTTTATGACCCCTTGGGACTTTTAACACCGGTATCGATTATTGGGAAAATACTGTTCCAAGAAACCTGGTGCAGAGGGATTGGATGGGACGAACTCTTACCACATGATACAGGCGTGCGTTGGCATAATTGGATACTTCGTTTCTTGCAACATGTTTGAAGAAAAGAACGGTTCTCTGGGGAGTTAACAGTACCAGAGCTTCAAAACTCACGCAAATATTGTATTCAAACGGTACAAAAAGAGTGTTTCCCTGCAGAATATCTGATTCTAAGAGACGGTATAGCTCTGCCAAATGAATCAAGAATAGCCCGCTTCAACCCATTTCTGGAGGTTCAGAGATTCGTTGATAGACGAGGGATACCACACACGGTATATACTGATAATGCTGAGACATTTCACGCGACCAACAGCGAACTCGAGTCCATCTGGACTTATCTCACAGCCCCTCCTACACATCAGTACTTCGCTCATCACATCATCATCTGGAGATTTATTGCTCCAAGGGCGTCTTGGTGGGGAGGATGGGGAGAGGATGGTAGGCACCACCAAGTGGTGTCTGCGAAAGGCACTTCTCCAGGAAGACAAGACGCCGAGGCACATGTGGGCAAAGGTCCGTATTAAGGAGCTCCGTGTTGGTAGAGATGCAGTCGTCAGGACGGTGGTTCTTCGTACCCCTACCGGAACCACAATAACCCGCCCCATTCAGCTGGTCATCCCCCTGGAGGTTGACCAGGGTGGGGAGGATGTGGGGAATTGAGACGTTGCAACTCTTGAGAGTTGCAATCTATGGATTGCGATTTATGATTGTTTTTTGTTTTTATTGTTACTACTTGACTTGTGACATCTTGGTTAGATAATAAAGATCAGATTGTAGTGTTCCCGTTATCCATTTCTATTAACCGCAACAGGCGGTGCCCGTATGCCACGGCACCACCAATGTCATGAAGAGGGAATATGTGACTTTTCCCTATCAAGAACAGTTTATATTACATTTACATTTTGAGGAAATTGTATGCATATTCTGCATTTATTTGAACGAGTGCGCAAACTGACATGCGTTCTGGTGGCGCTTTATTGAATTACTGAGCCAGAGCCAACCGGCACTACCTACGAACATCACACCGCATCAGGCACTGTACTGCAATAAGGACTAGTTTGGCTTGAGTTTGTTTGTGTTGTGTTGAGACGCATATTACCCTGAGGTAGAGCCAACGGCCCGGTGACGCGAAGCTTCAATTCTATCCACGAGATAGCAGCACGTCACAGGTACAAGCACACATTACACACACGTTAGAACTGCTGAACTGCTTTATCTTTCAACCACTAGAGTACAGCATATGGCAGCACACCTCCAGTGGTTCCAGGTTGATTATATATCACTGTGTCTGACTATTAAATAAATTCAAACCACAAAATAGTTTTAGTTCTTTATTGTTTGACATTTAGCAACTTTTTTTAGGCTCATATTGATGACGGGGATTATTTGTTCTCTCTTTGTAATGTAAAAATTCGGAATTTTTCAACGAGTTTTACTGTGTTTCGTTAATTTAATTTGGCGGCGCAGTCTCACGTCCCAAGCGTAAACACAAATTCTCAAGTTTGACTGCAAATGTGTATGAATAGTGTCCGTCGTTAAATAGCTTTTGTGTTCATTTATATTAGATGCAGGGGATATCCTTTCCAATCAATCCGTATGTACGATAAGTAAGGTTGTCTTAGAGGTAGGTCATCGTGTTAACTTCATCTCACCTATGAATTTAGAGACAGCAACTGAAATTGCGACGAAGAGGCCGTGCGCGCGTGTGTGTTAGCAATAGCCATGCTTATTTATTCCTATATAGACATTTTACTTAAACTTGCATAGCATTGTGTATCATGCGGCATTGACCATATAAACACCGTTTTAATCTAAGTGTGCTTTTTGAATCGATACATGCAAGCTAGGTTCCTTAATAAAATTGTATTTGTTTCATGTTTGAAGATCGCATAGCTCGAGCGCAACGTGCGAAGCCGTAGGAATCTCAGTGAGCTCTGTGTCACCTTTCGGAAGTGTAACAATGAATAAAATAAGCGAGTTGTTACAATCTCCATTTAGCAATAGGACCCTCACTGAAGAAATAGACATTAAAAACTGGGTAGGCCACTTCCAAATTTAAATATCCAGCAACAGTCAAAAAAAAAAAAGATGCCGCAAATTCAATCCGGAAATTTATAGCAAAAACAAATGGATTTGTGGTTCCGAAGAAGACAATGCATTCTTCTGTTTTCCTTGTGTGTTGTTCGGCGGTGATGGGAGTTGGAATATGACTGGTATTAGGGATATAGGACACATATGGTCTAAAATTCAAGTCCATGAATCATCAAAGCGACATATGGATAATGTTTTAAGCCTCTCATTTCTGGGCAAAACGAAGATTCAAAGCAGAATGGATAGTCAGTACAGACAAACTATTATCACTCACAACAAACAAGTACATAAGAATAGGTATGTCTTAAATTTAATTATAAACTGTATCCGCTTTTGTGGTGCCTTGGAATTAGCCCTTAGGGGACATGATGAAACAGACTCATCCGAAAACAAAGGCGTATTTCGCGAATTGATTCAGTTTAGTGCTGAATTGGATAAGGACTTGAAAGTTCATCTCAGCCAGTCGTCTGTGTTTAAAGGCATCTCCAAGACTATTCAAAACGAACTGCTCGAATGCTTGCTCCAGGTGTATCACGACGAAGTGTCCAAAGAAATAAAAAAGGCTGACAATATAGCAATAATCGCTGATGAAACAACTGATGTGTCTTGCAATTTTCAATTGGTTATTGTGTTGCGCTACGTTGTTGAACGAAGACCAGTAGAAAGATTTTGGAAACTTTATTAATCCCAAAGGTCAAAATGCACATGCCATCGCAGACAGCATTTTAAGTGAAATCGACCCCTTAGTGGGTGATCAACCCACTAAATTGATTGCCCAAAGTTATGACGGAGCATCCGTTATGAATGGTGGATTAAATGGTGTGCAAAAGTTAATCAAGGATAAGTACCCTAATGCAAATTTTATTCATTGCTATGCGCACCAACTTAATCTCATAATGTCCACAGCATCCTCCGGTAATCGACAGGCTCGCATCTTTCTCGCTCATCTCACAGGAATTTGTTCTTTTTTTTCGCATTCGTCAGAAAGATCGAAAGTGTTGCGCGAGAGCATAGAGAAAAGTTTGCCTCGAGTATCACTCACACGATGGAATTACCATTCGCGTGCTGTGAAAGATATTTATGAAAATAGGGAAGACCTCGTCAAAGTTATGGAATCCATCTAAAGCAATGAGTCCATTAAGTTACCTTCCACCATTGAAAAAGCTGGAGCCTACAAGCAAAGTCTTAATGACAAGAATTTCATTTTCTGGCTAACATTTTTCAATAAGATAATGCCTCATGTTGACATAATTTTTAATCAGCTTCAAAAGAGAATTACGGAACCAATTAAAGTGAAACAAGACATTCAGCATTTTGAAGGTATCATACAGGCAATCAGGGACAATATTGATGAAATAATGAATGAGACTTTTATCGAAAGAGGCGAATCCTTACCTTCTAAAAGACCACGGATTGATGAGGACTGTAGAAAAAGGGACGCTCTGGAAGTATGTGATGCTATCCTTTCAGATATAAAAATTCGCTTTCAGTTCACTGGACACCTCACAGCTACCAACCTATTCGCAGTTCAATATTTTGACAATTGTATCAAAAGCTTCCCAGACCTGTATCTTGACGAAATGACGAGCGTATATACTGTACATTTCTTGATAAAAGAAAGTTGAAGGGTGAGCTGCAAGTATTCTATGCTAGGCCTGAATTGAGAGCGGTCTCTGGTGCCGTTCCATTTCTTTCGTTGATTCTATAAGATGAGCTATGTGATACTTTTGAAAAGACTATCAAAATCTTGAAGTTGCTGATCACAATGCCTCTCTCAACATCGGAAGCGGAGCGGTGTTTCTCAATGCTCAAACGGATAAAGACCTTTCTTAGGAACACAATGAAGGAAGAGAAATTAAGTGCCTTAGGAATGTTGTCGTGTGAGAAATCATTTGTGAACAAGATTGAGAACTTCAATTCAAAGGTGATAGACGTATTTGCCAACAAGAAAGAACGAAGAATGGACTTTCAGCACCGCTCTTATTAATTCAAATGAAGGTGTCGATCGAGGTTTTGGAACAAATATTTTTGGTGAGTAGGCCTAGCATATGTTGTTTTCTTCAAATTGTTTTTCTGAGAGGTTTGTTCAATTATAATTCTTAAAAATGGTTTTTATTTAAAATGCGTTTGGATCAAAATATGTGTAAGATATAATATCGTATGGCCTCGGTGCCAGGTGCAAGCTTTGTTGTTTGACACCCAAAAGGGCAGCTTGCATGTCGAATTTTTGTTGTTCCTTGGAGGGCCATGAAAGTCAAGGAGGTTAGATATCTAAGCTCCTTGACACTATAGCGCTTTCTAGTAGAGAAAGGAGGACTTTTGTTTTGGCGAAAAATCCCGAGATTAAAATATTTGTAGTAGTTACGCAATTTCTCAATTCACTTCAGCTGACACTTCAATTAAAAACGTCTTCTACAATAGCACAGTTAAATAATGTTAAACATATAACTTATTGCATAAAATATGCACTATCCATACCTGCAACTTTGAATGATTTTATTGCAAATTTTGAATTTGCTGGCACCACCAAGTGAAAAATCACCAGCCGCCTCTGATCAACTGTAAGGTGTTTTCCCTCTTTGTCGTATTTATTAAATTGAATAACGGTGACAAAGGTACTGCTCGAGTCCAAGCTCTGTGAACTTGCGGGGTGAGGTGAACTGCTAACATAGGGCCGTTGCTCAAACCACTGTGGTGTTGCGGATGAGTGAGTGAGTCACCGACCCATGTATTTGGTTCTGTTACTACGCACGGACCGGGAACCCTCATCACTCGTCACCATCAGTTCTCATAGCCCGCGATCCACATTCCCCTCTTGTTCACGGAGCTTGGACCCGAGCAGACAGATAACATGGCTTCCTGTTTGAGTCTTCAGTCTTAGACTGGTTTGATGCAGCCTCCATGCCTCCCTGTCCTGAGCTAATCCTTTCATCTCTTCATAGCTACCACACCCTACATCCGAGGCAATTTGTTTAACATGTTCTAACCTTGGTCTACCCTTACAGTTCTTGTCCTCGACACTTTCTTCCATAACTAAGCTTGCTATTCCTGGGTGTGTCTTTGTATTTGTCCTGCCAACCTATCTCTTCTCTCCATTAGCTGTCGCCAGAAACATCTCTTCTCTCCCACTAATCTTAATACCTCTTCATTTTTTACCCTAACTACCCATCTGATCTTCATGATTTTCCTGTAACACAACATTTCAAACGCTTCAATTCTCCCCTTTTCTGCTGCACCAATAGTCCAAGTTTCACTTCCATATAGTGCCACGCTCCAGACAAAGGCTTTCAAAAATAATTTGTATATATTACTCTGTTTGAATTTACTAGGCGTTGACTCAAGATCCGGCTTTTAAAATATTACATATAATATTGTACCGATATAAATGCCCTGTGTAACAAACGAATCAGCTGATTGACAACAATAGACAACTTGGCAACACAGCCCAGCTGTTCCAACCTCCCGCCATATTGTTTGTACATTGTGAAGACCATGGAGAGTGGACCGCTGGGATGCAGACATCATTTGCTGGTATCGCTCTGGAACTAATGACATACACCATGTGTGTTTATATATTAAATCTTATCGCACGTCACATGGTCGGCTTTAATACATTAGTCAGGGTTATTAATTAATCAAATATGTGACGAATGTGCAGCGGATAATTTAAACTCAATCATCTGCAAGTACAGTGTGACTCCAAACTTCATGACCGCGAGAATATACACGGGGTTTGCTTGTCGCTGAGTTGGGTTGCGTGCACTTCACAGCCCCAATGACAGTCAACTGGTGGTGTTTGGGATCATTATTACTACGGTATAACATTGCTGTTATTACTTCTCGTCAGTGACAGTGATTCCCGAAATGGAGATACAGGACCATCAAATTGGCAGGTGAAAAGCTAAAGGAAGTAGGAGACTTCTGTTACTTAGGAAGCAAAATAACCAGTGATGGACGAAGCAAAGTGGATATAAAAATTAGGGTAGCTCAGGCAAGGAAAGGATTTCAACAAAACAGGAATCTGTTGACATCGAATATAGATTTAAGTATTAGGAAGTCATTTTTGAAAGCCTTTGTCTCTATGGAAGTGAAACTCGGACTGTTGGTGCAGGAGGAAAGAGGAGAATTGAAGCGTTTGAAATGTGGTGTTACAGGAGAGTGATGAAGATCAGATGGGTAGATAGGCTTACAAACGAAGAGGTATTAAGACGAGTGGGAGAGGTGAGATGTTTCTGGCGACTACTAGTGAAGAGAAGAGATAGGTTGGTAGGACGCAAATAAGACACCCAGGAATAGCAAGCTTAGTTATGGAAGGAAGGGTTGAGGACAACAACTGTAGGGGTAGACCAAGGTTAGAATAAGTTAAACAGATTGCCTCAGATGTAGGGTGTGGTAGCTATGTAAAGATGAAACGATTAGCTCAGTACAGGGAGGCATGGAGCGGTGCATCAAACCAGTCAAGAGACTGAAGACTCAAACAACCATGTGATCTCAGAATCACTGAGTTTCAGGACAAAATTCTACGACAAGTCCGGGAATACTCCCACCTTCAAACCAATGTCCGTTGTTTCCTGCAGGTTGTACTATTTGTAGTAATAAGCAGGCGTAGGATTTACATGTACTAAAAGGTGTCAAAATATGTAATCGATGTGACTACAGACTAATACGAGGGGAGAATAATAATAAGTCGAACGACAAAATTTAAGTATCTTGGCTCCACGTAATCTGCTGAAGGTCGTCTCACCGAGGAGGTCAACTTAAGAATTAATGCTGCGTGGATGAAGTGGCGAACAACGACAGATGAAAGACCACCTAAAATCGAAGATTCGTCCCGTGGCGCTTTATAGTACCGAATGTTGGCCGATCACCAAGGAAACAGAACGTCGGCTAGTTGCCATGGAGACCAAGATGCTTAAATGGACTAGGTTGGCTCACATCCCCACTGAAAGAATAAGGGAACGATTTGGTATCGCGGCAATCAACAAGAAAATGCGTGAGGGTCGTCTGCGATGGTTTGGGCATGTGCTACGGTCAGGAGCGGACACCATTGCAAAACAGGGCTGCACACTGGTGGTCGCCGGGAAAAGACCAAAGGGACGACCGAGACAACGTTGGGCCGATACACTGCACAGGGATTTGAAAGGCGTCAACCTTCACCCGGATATGGCCCATGACCGAGTAATGTGGAGACATTGGATTCAAATAGCGGACCCTGCCACGAGGCGGGACAAACGCTAAAGCAAAAAAAAAGAAGAATAAGAGTATAGTTTGCGGGATATGTTTGCAGTGCTTTAGTACTATACGGGAATCACGCAGAGAAATATCGACCTTCCTGATAACACACGTTATTTTGGTTCCAGCAAACTACGAGGAGTGTTCAAATGAAAAGGTACAAACGATACTGAGGGTACAATTTATTCGTTATTCTAAAGTAATCACCACAGGTCTGTGCACAGTTGTCCCATTGCTTCACTAGCCGCAGGATTCCCTGTTCCCAGAAGTCTTGTGGCTGTGACAGGAGCCAATCCTGTACGGTGTACCTTAGTTCGTCGTCCGATTGGATACGTTTTCCCTTGAGATGTTTATTTTAACGAACCAAACAGATGGAAGTCGCAGGGTGACAAGTTTGGGTGGTATGGCGGATACTCAAGTTGCTCCCACTTGAACGTGGCCAATACAGCTTGTGTGACGTTAGATACGTGTGGGCGAGCGTTATCATGGAGCAGATATCGGCTGATTTAGACCCTTCAGCAGTCAGAAATCTGATGACACCTCTCTGCTCCTCACTTGTCGAATTGTGCAATGTTAACGCCATCACTGCTGCTGCTCCAACTTCAACTGGACGGGACGGGACGTTCAACTGTCAGCTTCTCTTCTGCGTCCTGTGTGTGCGCCACGCATGCGTAGTACAGGGCGCCCGAGAATGTTCTCCGCAGTGGGTACGTGCAGCTGTGAGTGGTTCAGTCATGAGTTTAGTTGGCCGCACTGCGTCCTTGAAAGCGGGACTCCCCCGTGTGGGCGTCAGTGTGTATCGCGATAAGCGAGCGTTCAGATAGATTATTGGAAGTGTGCAACAGTATGCAGGCGGTAATGTTTACTACTGAAGAGAGTTTGTTTGGTGGAATACGTTTTTCGCGAAGGCGATCGGTTTACAGAAAATGTAAAATTAAGATTTCAGGCGCAGTTTCATAATTCAAAGTGTCCAATCCGTGATACCGTTCGGGATTTGGTAAGTAAATTTCGTGTGACTGGCTCAGTTCACGATGTACCGGGAACAGGCAGGCCTACGCTTTTAACAGATGATAAACTTGATGAAATCTCCGATATAATGCTGCGTAGTCCAAGTAAATCAACACGAAAATTAGCTCAACAAACAGGAATCTCTAAGTGGACCTCACATAAAGCTGTAAGAGACAAGCTTCAGTTGTTCCCTTATAAAGTTGCCGTGGTTCATGAATTAAAACAAACTGATTACGGAAAAAGAGTGATGTACTATGAATGGTTCCAGCATCTGTTATGAATAGGCTTGCCATACGTCCCGGTTTGACCGGGACAGTCCCGGAATTTTGCTCTTGTCCCGGTGTCCCGCCCGGTTTTGTCAATGTCCCGGAAAACGACTGTACGATGTAAAAAGTAATGAATTTATGTGTTTAAGATTTTTAATGAATCGGTTACTTTTCAACAATCAACATCGTTGACTATCGCGCGCAGCGTTGAAGAGGTCAGAAGAATTCAAACGAATGACGCAAAACAATAGCCCAAACTGCTAATTCAGCGCGTTGCGAGGGTAGTGTAATCTGTGAGCAAACGCTGGAACTACTTGCCTAGCGCTGCAAGCCCATCACACTATCTGCGAATCTTTTAGTTGTGTTGTTTATGTTTATATACAAAAAAAGTAGTGTGGGTTATAGTTTGAGATTTTAGTGCGTATTTTGTTGTTGTAATGTGTTTGTGTTTCAGGATCCAGAAAAAATTATCATTAAAAAGGAAAAATTATATATTTTTACTAAGGCAACACTGAAAATATGGCTTCAAACACCACAATATAT
This sequence comes from Meconema thalassinum, assembly GCA_946902985.2. Classification (NCBI taxonomy): domain Eukaryota; kingdom Metazoa; phylum Arthropoda; class Insecta; order Orthoptera; family Tettigoniidae; genus Meconema; species Meconema thalassinum. The sequence continues at coordinate 296,490,997 of OX336396.1, read as the reverse complement.
TTTTATGTAGCAAAAATACCTTTTTTTATTTTTGAAAGGTGTGTAGAACTAACAATTTAGTGTGCCAGATTCCCCCCTCCCATTACTTGCGAGGCTTAAAAAGAAGGCTTAAGACTCACCATTTTGCTACACTGGGGGGTATTCCCCCGGTAATTAATGTGTCCCGGTTTCACTCACCAAAAATATGGCAAGCCTAGTTATGAATAGCTGTGGTGAGTTCAAAGTTTACTATTTATTTGTTACTAGCCACCCGGCCCGGCTTCGCCCGGGAACAGTTATGAATGCATTACGTGATAAGCGCTTTTTTTTCAATGTCAATGAACAACGACCAATATCCGTTTTACGTCTCGGCATGATGGGTTAAAATCACTGATTGGACTATTAATTATATTATCATGGAGATTCATGTGCAACAAATTCTTGTCAGACGTAATTTAAGATTGGCGAAGTGAATGAAACACGAATCTCTCTTCCGACCAATCTTAACTTGACTGTGAATTTTGCGGAACGAAAAGTTCACCGGCGAAATGAAGAAAAGCCGAGTTGCACTTCCAGGGAAACTCCAAACACAACCACTCTTCTCTAAAGTTTTTAACTCAACACGACTCGACAGTTTGGTGCTGGCTGTATCTGGGACAATAAGCTCGTCCGCTAGCTAAGCTGTAACTGGGGTGATACACTCGCCCCTACCTAGCTCGTAAAATGTCGCCTAAGTAACTGATTGGAGATTGTTGGAAGAAATGAAAACGTAAAAACACTTATAGTAGGCGATGTATTAAAGATAGAGATATGCTCCCCCGGACGTTTTGTAGAACGTTTCATGCTGAACAATTCTTACACTCATAGTATATAGATATTTTTAACGGTTTGCCCAGCGAAAGCTTACAAATCGCTCGGACGCCAGGTTTTTTTTTTCAACTTTTCCACTGAAATCGTTACTGCTCGGCTTCCTTTGATCATAAATAAATTATTTTCTACAGAAATCATCCTCGAGATATCCTGTACAGAATGGTGAAAACCGCATCAAAATCCATCCCGTGGTTCTCGAGTTTACCCGTAACATCCAAGAATCGGGGACTTAGTTTTATACTAAGTAGAGATGATGCAAGCGGCAGCCGTGCTACCAACGTAACTGCTGTAGCTAGCTCTCGCAGACTCATGTAGGCGCTGCGGAGAACATTCCCGGACTCACTGTAGCTAGCTCTCGCAGACGCATGTAGGCGCTGCGGAGAACATTCCCGGACTCACTGTAGCTAGCTCTCGCAGACTCATCTAGGCGCTGCGGAGAACATTCCCGGACTCACTGTAGCTAGCTCTCGCAGACTCATGTAGGCGCTGCGGAGAACATTCCCGGACTCACTGTAGCTAGCTCTCGCAGACGCATGTGGGCGCTGCGGAGAACATTCCCGGACTCACTGTAGCTAGCTCTCGCAGACGCATGTAGGCGCTGCGGATAACATTCCCGGACTCACTGTAGCTAGCTCTCGCAGACTCATGTAGGCGCTGCGGAGAACATTCCCGGACTCACTCTAGCTAGCTCTCACAGACGCATGTAGGCGCTGCGGAGAACATTCCCGTACTCACTGTAGCTAGCTCTCGCAGACTCATCTAGGCGCTGCGGAGAACATTCCCGGACTCACTGTAGCTAGCTCTCGCAGACGCATCTAGGCGCTGCGGAGAACATTCCCGGACTCACTGTAGCTAGCTCTCGCAGACGCATGTGGGCGCTGCGGAGAACATTCCCGGACTCACTGTAGCTAGCTCTCGCAGACGCATGTAGGCGCTGCGGAGAACATTCCCGGACTCACTGTAGCTAGCTCTCGCAGACTCATGTAGGCGCTGCGGAGAACATTCCCGGACTCACTCTAGCTAGCTCTCACAGACGCATGTAGGCGCTGCGGAGAACATTCCCGGACTCACTGTAGCTAGCTCTCGCAGACTCATGTAGGCGCTGCGGAGAACATTCCCGGACTCACTGTAGCTAGCTCTCACAGACTCATGTAGGCGCTGCGGAGAACATTCCCGGACTCACTGTAGCTAGCTCTCGCAGACGCATGCAGGCGCTGTGGAGAACATTCCCGGACTCACTGTAGCTAGCTCTCGCAGACGCATGTAGGCGCTGCGGAGAACATTCCCGGACTCACTGTAGCTAGCTCTCACAGACTCATGTAGGCGCTGCGGAGAACATTCCCGGACTCACTGTAGCTAGCTCTCGCAGACGCATGCAGGCGCTGTGGAGAACATTCCCGGACTCACTGTAGCTAGCTCTCGCAGACGCATGTAGGCGCTGCGGAGAACATTCCCGGACTCACTGTAGCTAGCTCACGCAGACGCATGTAGGCGCTGCGGAGAACATTCCCGGACTCACTGTAGCTAGCTCTCGCAGACTCATGTAGGTGCTGCGGAGAACATTCCCGGACTCACTGTAGCTAGCTCTCGCAGACTCATGTAGGCGCTGCGGAGAACATTCCCGGACTCACTGTAGCTAGCTCTCGCAGACGAATGTAGGCGCTGCGGAGAACATTCCCGGACTCACTGTAGCTAGCTCTCGCAGACTCATGTAGGCGCTGCGGAGAACATTCCCGCACTCACTGTAGCTAGCTCTCGCAGACTCATGTAGGTGCTGCGGAGAACATTCCCGGACTCACTGTAGCTAGCTCTCGCAGACTCATGTAGGCGCTGCGGAGAACATTCCCGGACTCACTGTAGCTAGCTCTCGCAGTCTCATGTAGGCGCTGCGGAGAACATTCCCGGACTCACTGTAGCTAGCTCTCGCAGACGAATGTAGGCGCTGCGGAGAACATTCCCGGACTCACTGTAGCTAGCTCTCGCAGACTCATGTAGGCGCTGCGGAGAACATTCCCGGACTCACTGTAGCTAGCTCTCACAGACGCATCTAGGCGCTGCGGAGAACATTCCCGGACTCACTGTAGCTAGCTCTCGCAGACGAATGTAGGCGCTGCGGAGAACATTCCCGGACTCACTGTAGCTAGCTCTCGCAGACTCATGTAGGCGCTGCGGAGAACATTCCCGGACTCACTGTAGCTAGCTCTCGCAGACGAATGTAGGCGCTGCGGAGAACATTCCCGGACTCACTGTAGCTAGCTTTCGCAGACTCATGTAGGCGCTGCGGAGAACATTCCCGGACTCACTGTAGCTAGCTCTCGCAGACTCATGTAGGCGCTGCGGAGAACATTCCCGGACTCACTGTAGCTAGCTCTCGCAGACTCATGTAGGCGCTGCGGAGAACATTCCCGGACTCACTGTAGCTAGCTCTCACAGACTCATGTAGGCGCTGCGGAGAACATTCCCGGACTCACTGTAGCTAGCTCTCGCAGACGCATGTAGGTGCTGCGGAGAACATTCCCGGACTCACTGTACCTAGCTTTCGCAGACTCATGTAGGCGCTGCGGAGAACATTCCCGGACTCACTGTAGCTAGCTCTCGCAGACGCATGTAGGTGCTGTGGAGAACATTCCCGGACTCACTGTAGCTAGCTATTGCAGACGCATGTAGGCGCTGCGGAGAACATTCCCGGACTCACTGTAGCTAGCTCTCGCAGACTCATGTAGGCGCTGCGGAGAACATTCCCGGACTCACTGTAGCTAGCTATTGCAGACGCATGTAGGCGCTGTGGAGAACATTGCCGGACTCACTGTAGCTAGCTCTCGCAGACTCATGTAGGCGCTGCGGAGAACATTCCCGGACTCACTGTAGCTAGCTCTCGCAGAAGCATGTAGGCGCTGCGGAGAACATTCCCGGACTCACTGTAGCTAGCTCTCGCAGACTCATGTAGGCGCTGCGGAGAACATTCCCGGACTCACTGTAGCTAGCTCTCGCAGACTCATGTAGGCGCTGCGGAGAACATTCCCGGACTCACTGTAGCTAGCTCTCGCAGGCGCATGTAGGCGCTGCGGAGAACATTCCCGGACTCACTGTAGCTAGCTCTCGCAGACTCATGTAGGCGCTGCGGAGAACATTCCCGGACTCACTGTAGCTAGCTCTTGCAGACTCATGTAGGCGCTGCGGAGAACATTCCCGGACTCACTGTATCTAGCTCTCGCAGACTTATGTAGGCGCTGCGGAGAACATTCCCGGACTCACTGTAGCTAGTTTTCGCAGACGCATCTAGGCGCTGCGGAGAACATTCCCGGACTCACTGTAGCTAGCTCTCGCAGACTCATGTAGGCGCTGCGGAGAACATTCCCGGACTCACCTTATCTAGCTCTCGCAGACTTATGTAGGCGCTGCGGAGAACATTCCCGGACTCACTGTATCTAGCTCTCGCAGACTTATGTAGGCGCTGCGGAGAACATTCCCGGACTCACTGTAGCTAGTTCTCGCAGACGCATCTAGGCGCTGCGGAGAACATTCCCGGACTCACTGTAGCTAGCTCTCGCAGACTCATGTAGGCGCTGCGGAGAACATTCCCGGACTCACTGTATCTAGCTCTCGCAGACTTATGTAGGCGCTGCGGAGAACATTCCCGGACTCACTGTAGCTAGCTCTCGCAGACGCATGTAGGCGCTGCAGAGAACATTCCCGGACTCACTGTAGCTAGCTCTCGCAGACTCATGTAGGCGCTGCGGAGAACATTCCCGGACTCACTGTAGCTAGCTCTCGCAGACGCATGTAGGCGCTGCAGAGAACATTCCCGGACTCACTGTAGCTAGCTCTCGCAGACGCATGTAGGCACTGCGGAGAACATTCCCGGACTCACAGTAGCTAGCTCTCGCAGACGAATGTAGGCGCTGCGGAGAACATTCCCGGACTCACTGTAGCTAGCTCTCGCAGACTCATGTAGGCGCTGCGGAGAACATTCCCGGACTGACTGTAGCTAGCTCTCGCAGACACATGTAGGCGCTGCGGAGAACATTCCCGGACTCACTGTAGCTAGCTCTCACAGACTCATGTAGGCGCTGCGGAGAACATTCCCGGACTCACTGTAGCTAGCTCTCGCAGACGCATGTAGGCGCTGCGGAGAACATTCCCGGACTGACTGTAGCTAGCTCTCGCAGACTCATGTAGGCGATGCGGAGAACATTCCCGGACTCACTGTAGCTAGCTCTCCCAGACTCATGTAGGCGCTGCGGAGAACATTCCCGGACTCACTGTAGCTAGCTCTCGCAGACGCATGTAGGCGCTGCGGAGAACATTCCCGGACTGACTGTAGCTAGCTCTCGCAGACTCATGTAGGCGATGCGGAGAACATTCCCGGACTCACTGTAGCTAGCTCTCGCAGACTCATGTAGGCGCTGCGGAGAACATTCCCGGACTCACTGTAGCTAGCTCTCGCACACGCATGTAGGCGCTGCGGAGAACATTCCCGGACTCACTGTAGCTAGCTCTCGCAGACTCATGTAGGCGCTGCGGAGAACATTCCCGGACTCACTGTAGCTAGCTCTCGCAGACTCATGTAGGTGCTGCGGAGAACATTCCCGGACTCACTGTAGCTAGCTCTCGCAGACTCATGTAGGCGCTGCGGAGAACATTCCCGGACTCACTGTAGCTAGCTCTCGCAGACTCATGTAGGTGCTGCGGAGAACATTCCCGGACTCACTGTAGCTAGCTCTCGCAGACACATGTAGGCGCTGCGGAGAACATTCCCGGACTCACTGTAGCTAGCTCTCACAGACGCATGTAGGCGCTGCGGAGAACATTCCCGGACTCACTGTAGCTAGCTCTCGCAGACGCATGTAGGCGCTGCGGAGAACATTCCAGGACTCACTGTAGCTAGCTCTCGCAGACGAATGTAGGCGCTGCGGAGAACATTCCCGGACTCACTGTAGCTAGCTCTCGCAGACCCATGTAGGCGCTGCGGAGAACATTCCCGGACTCACTGTAGCTAGCTCTCGCAGACTCATGTAGGCGCTGCGGAGAACATTCCCGGACTCACTGTAGCTAGCTCTCGCAGACGCATGTAGGTGCTGCGGAGAACATTCCCGGACTCACTGTAGCTAGCTCTCGCAGACTCATGTAGGCGCTGCGGAGAACATTCCCGGACTCACTGTAGCTAGCTCTCGCAGACTCATGTAGGCGCTGCGGAGAACATTCCCAGACTCACTGTAGCTAGCTCTCGCAGACTCATGTAGGCGCTGCGGAGAACATTCCCGGACTCACTGTAGCTAGCTCTTGCAGACTCATGTAGGCGCTGCGGAGAACATTCCCGGACTCACTGTAGCTAGCTCTCGCAGACGCATGTAGGCGCTGCGGAGAACATTCCCGCACTCACTGTAGCTAGCTCTCGCAGACTCATGTAGGCGCTGCGGAGAACATTCCCGGACTCACTGTAGCTAGCTCTCGCAGACTCATGTAGGCGCTGCGGAGAACATTCCCGGACTCACTGTAGCTAGCTCTCGCAGACTCATGTAGGCGCTGCGGAGAACATTCCCAGACTCACTGTAGCTAGCTCTTGCAGACTCATGTAGGCGCTGCGGAGAACATTCCCGGACTCACTGTAGCTAGCTCTCGCAGACGCATGTAGGTGCTGCGGAGAACATTCCCGGACTCACTGTAGCTAGCTCTCGCAGACGAATGTAGGCGCTGCGGAGAACATTCCCGGACTCACTGTAGCTAGCTCTCGCAGAAGCATGTAGGCGCTGCGGAGAACATTCCCGGACTCACTGTAGCTAGCTCTCGCAGACTCATGTAGGCGCTGCGGAGAACATTCCCGGACTCACTGTAGCTAGCTCTCGCAGACTCATGTAGGCGCTGCGGAGAACATTCCCGGACTCACTGTAGCTAGCTCTCGCAGACGCATGTAGGCACTGCGGAGAACATTCCCGGACTCACTGTAGCTAGCTCTCGCAGACGAATGTAGGCGCTGCGGAGAACATTCCTGGACTCACTGTAGCTAGCTCTCGCAGACGCATGTAGGCGCTGCGGAGAACATTCCCGGACTCACTGTAGCTAGCTCTCGCAGACTCATGTAGGCGCTGCGGAGAACATTCCCGGACTCACTGTAGCTAGCTCTCGCAGACGCATGTAGGCACTGCGGAGAACATTCCCGGACTCACTGTAGCTAGCTCTCGCAGACGAATGTAGGCGCTGCGGAGAACATTCCTGGACTCACTGTAGCTAGCTCTCGCAGACGCATGTAGGCGCTGCGGAGAACATTCCCAGACTCACTGTAGCTAGCTCTCGCAGACTCATGTAGGCGCTGCGGAGAACATTCCCGGACTCACTGTAGCTAGCTCTCGCAGAAGCATGTAGGCGCTGCGGAGAACATTCCCGGACTCACTGTAGCTAGCTCTCGCAGACGCATGTAGGCGCTGCGGAGAACATTCCCGGACTCACTGTAGCTAGCTCTCGCAGACTCATGTAGGCGCTGCGGAGAACATTCCCGGACTCACTGTAGCTAGCTCTCGCAGACGCATGTAGGCACTGCGGAGAACATTCCCGGACTCACTGTAGCTAGCTCTCGCAGACGAATGTAGGCGCTGCGGAGAACATTCCCGGACTCAGTGTAGCTAGCTCTCGCAGACGCATGTAGGCGCTGCGGAGAACATTCCCGGACTCACTGTAGCTAGCTCTCTCAGACTCATGTAGGCGCTGCGGAGAACATTCCCGGACTCACTGTAGCTAGCTCTCGCAGACTCATGTAGGCACTGCGGAGAACATTCCTGGACTCACTGTAGCTAGCTCTCGCAGACACATGTAGGCGCTGCGGAGAACATTCCCGGACTCACTGTAGCTAGCTCTCGCAGACTCATGTAGGCGCTGCGGAGAACATTCCCGGACTCACTGTAGCTAGCTCTCGCTGACGCATGTAGGCGCTGCGGAGAACATTCCCGGACTCACTGTAGCTAGCTCTCGCAGACTCATGTAGGCGCTGCGGAGAACATTCCCGGACTCACTGTAGCTAGCTCTCGCAGACTCATGTAGGCGCTGCGGAGAACATTCCTGGACTCACTGTAGCTAGCTCTCGCAGACGCATGTAGGCGCTGCGGAGAACATTCCCGGACTCACTGTAGCTAGCTCTCGCAGACTCATGTAGGCGCTGCGGAGAACATTCCCGGACTCACTGTAGCTAGCTCTCGCAGACGCATGTAGGCACTGCGGAGAACATTCCCGGACTCACTGTAGCTAGCTCTCGCAGACTCATGTAGGCGCTGCGGAGAACATTCCTGGACTCACTGTAGCTAGCTCTCGCAGACGCATGTAGGCGCTGCGGAGAACATTCCCAGACTCACTGTAGCTAGCTCTCGCAGACTCATGTAGGCGCTGCGGAGAACATTCCCGGACTCACTGTAGCTAGCTCTCGCAGAAGCATGTAGGCGCTGCGGAGAACATTCTTGGACTCACTGTAGCTAGCTCTCGCAGACGCATGTAGGCGCTGCGGAGAACATTCCCGGACTCACTGTAGCTAGCTCTCGCAGACTCATGTAGGCGCTGCGGAGAACATTCCCGGACTCACTGTAGCTAGCTCTCGCAGACGCATGTAGGCACTGCGGAGAACATTCCCGGACTCACTGTAGCTAGCTCTCGCAGACGAATGTAGGCGCTGCGGAGAACATTCCTGGACTCACTGTAGCTAGCTCTCGCAGACGCATGTAGGCGCTGCGGAGAACATTCCCAGACTCACTGTAGCTAGCTCTCGCAGACTCATGTAGGCGCTGCGGAGAACATTCCCGGACTCACTGTAGCTAGCTCTCGCAGAAGCATGTAGGCGCTGCGGAGAACATTCCCGGACTCACTGTAGCTAGCTCTCGCAGACGCATGTAGGCGCTGCGGAGAACATTCCCGGACTCACTGTAGCTAGCTCTCGCAGACTCATGTAGGCGCTGCGGAGAACATTCCCGGACTCACTGTAGCTAGCTCTCGCAGACGCATGTAGGCACTGCGGAGAACATTCCCGGACTCACTGTAGCTAGCTCTCGCAGACGAATGTAGGCGCTGCGGAGAACATTCCCGGACTCACTGTAGCTAGCTCTCGCAGACGCATGTAGGCGCTGCGGAGAACATTCCCGGACTCACTGTAGCTAGCTCTCTCAGACTCATGTAGGCGCTGCGGAGAACATTCCCGGACTCACTGTAGCTAGCTCTCGCAGACTCATGTAGGCACTGCGGAGAACATTCCCGGACTCACTGTAGCTAGCTCTCGCAGACACATGTAGGCGCTGCGGAGAACATTCCCGGACTCACTGTAGCTAGCTCTCGCAGACTCATGTAGGCGCTGCGGAGAACATTCCCGGACTCACTGTAGCTAGCTCTCGCTGACGCATGTAGGCGCTGCGGAGAACATTCCCGGACTCACTGTAGCTAGCTCTCGCAGACTCATGTAGGCGCTGCGGAGAACATTCCCGGACTCACTGTAGCTAGCTCTCGCAGACTCATGTAGGCGCTGCGGAGAACATTCCCGGACTCACTGTACCACAACGGACACTACATCTCCTAGATGTCGGCCTACGTTATCCCAAAGCGGCATATTCAAAATAATATCAACCAGTTTCGGTTTTACGACGATCCGTACCTTCTCATTGAACACCCCTCGTGTATTGGAATGGGCTGCTGAATCACCCGGTACATAAATCTTAAACACTAGGGTAAAGTTAAGTAAGCGGCTTCGGTGGCGTAGTTGGTAGCATGCTGAGCTTCTATGCCCAAGATAGCGGGTTCAAACCCGGCCGAAGCCGTCGGATTTTTTAAGAGCGTTAAAATCCCTCAGTATGCCTTCCTTCGGAGGCGAAGTAAAGCCGGCGGTCCCATGTCATAGATTTATGGCATGTTAAAGATCTTTCCACTAATTACACCTGTGTGAAACTAAATTGGATAGGTTAAGAATGTAAACAACGCTCTTAGGTTGCTACGTTCGTTGCCAAGAGCCGGTGGCGTCTAGTAGCTAGTTCTGAACTAGGCCTAGTAGTCGTTGACGGTGGTGCTTGGCGACAAAAGTAGGAACTATTTGAAAATTCAAAGTTGCAGTGCCTACTTGAATTTAAAAAAAACAGATTCACACACTAATACAGTCATCACAATTAACACCGGTTATCAGACAGATTCTACACACACCCAAAGTACACGGGGCTACATGACCGCGTTGTCGCAGCCCCTAAACTAAGGAACCAAAGTTAAGTAACTCCGTGATACTAAGCTTTTTTTGTTACTATTTCTGAAATTTTAGATTTCAGTTATTTCGATTCATTTCTGGCATATATCTTTCAAATATCCATAAGTTATTTCAAGGTATTAACGAACATAATCCGGTAGTAGAAGTAGGTAACGCCGTGATATTCAAGTTACTCCGTGATAGCACGGTGTTCACCATTCAGTGTACTTTTTAATCGTGAAAACTAATGATTAATGTAATAAAAGTGTTCAAATCGTATGTAGACTATACGTTTCTATTACCCCATATTGCCCATACTGAAACATTTCACTACACAGTTACTTTTTATAGAAAAAAAATCTATTAATAATATTCCATTCAAGTTAAGTCTTCTTAGTCACTATCAGATTCCTCACACCTATCACTCTTAAAATAGACATTATAGGTACCAGACATTACAAAACCGATAATTACTCCATTCGGCTCCATTCTTCCTCTTGGTGTCATCCGCCAGGGGAGCCACTTCACGCACCACAACCATCGTGGTCATTTTTATGGGGTCTGGAATTAGGACAAGACCGATCTATTTTGTCTATCTTGACCCACTATCTTCACTTCAAATTCAGGTGCACAACGAATGGCTTTCCAATTTTTGCAAGGGTTGCACTTCCTGGATCGGCTGAATAGTTTGTGCAATAATCCTTTAGTGTACTCCACGGTTATTAAAACATCTACTGGCTTCGTATACTGACCATCCTTCATCCTTCATCGACCTCAATGCCTCTTGAAGTGTTTCAGCTGTGTAGGAGCGAGCCTCTTTATTCTGTTTTGGTGCCATTTTAGCGTCGAACCTAAGAAAAACGTACTTATTGCTAAGCTCACACACATTGCATGCGTAACACTACATGCATGTAAGTTGTGTCTGCGAATGTTCTGCATCTTACCTCTGACTGGTGTTAAAGTCAAACGTATACTATGAAACAGCTGTTTATAAGAAATTAAAATCTTCACCACAGATTTCACTGGATGTGGATCACGTGTTGAATTGTCAACTCTCTATTAATATATTTTTAAACCTCATTGAGTTGGTCAAAGATAGAACGCAAGGGTTCCCTGGATTCCTGGTTCCTACTGCCATCTGTTGGTAAAAACTTAGAACCTTCGGAATTGAACCTACGTAGTGATAGGGAAATAATACGCTTTATCACGGAGTAACTTGACTTCTCCCTAATTTACTTCAGGTTATTTCTCACCTATTCCAGTAATTGGATTGATGTTTGTGTCGACCTACTGAAAGCTATATTACAGTAAGACTGTCTCTTGGATACAAGATGGCCAGTAGCATGCATTATTTTATTCCGTTTAGTCGCGGGGACAGAGATTGTGTGTAGTTCCATATTTTGCTGAAAAGCTCTCATAAATCCACTGTATAGTGGATATTAGCAATATCTGGTTGGCACCACTGTTAACATTAGAAGGAACGATTTATTAGGTCGCAAATACTGAACGGAGTATTTCCTCGCACCACAATAAATTGCATCCACAATTGAATTGAGTACATTTAAAATGAAACATCCTGTTACAATGTAATGTATAGCCGTCTATAAATAAGCGACTCTGTGAGACTTCTTATGCATCCCTCTCTCTCTCTCTGGATTGCTACCAATTGCGAGATTCCATTTACTTCTTTCCTTCTCCCTGCCTCGTTGCGTATTTTATTTCTCGCCTTGGCAAAGAAAAACTGGGACAGGAAAGGGATCCTATTACATCTCCTTCACTTCATTGTGGGCTATTTTAATTATGTTTCCAGATACTCTTTGTACAGCGCAAAGAGGAACGCTCTCTCACAATTTAAAATATTAAATATAAAACTTTGTGCGTGGAGTATTTACAATCTAAACGCATCCAACTTTTTAGAGGATGTAAGAAGTGTTTACTGCAATATCTTATGAGACATTTAATACATTAGTGACGTCATTTATTGTGTTTATACATTACTTCACAGCGACTTCAATTCACATATTGCCATGTCTGGCTGGAAATATAAAACAAGTAGTTCCGTGAAGAACTAAATAGCCTATTTTCATATATCCTAATTATGTTAATTGCCTCTATCAACATACACAATTTGAGTTAGATAGCGGGTTCAAACCCGGCCGAAGCCGTCGGATTTTTTAAGAGAGTTAAAAATCCCTCAGTATGCCTTCCTTCGGAGGGGAAGTAAAGCCGGCGGTCCCATGTCATAGATTTATGGCATGTTAAAGAACCTTCCACTAATTGCACCTGTGTGAAGCTAAATTGGATAGGTTAAGAATGTAAACAACGCTCTTAGGTCTCTACGTTCGTTGCGAAGAGCCGACTGCGGTGGCATCTGGTAGCTAAGTACTGAACTTGGCCTAGTAGTCGTTGACGGTGGTGCTTGGCGGCAAAAGTAGGAACTATTTGAAAAATTGTAAGTTGCAGTACTTAAATTAAAATAACTGATAACACACACTAATACAGTCATCACAATTAACACCGGTTATCAGACAGATTCTACACACACCCAAAGTACACGGGGCTAAATGACCGCTTTGTCACAGCCCCTAAACTTAAGAACCAACCAACCACAATTTGAGTTGTTTGCTGTAATAGATTCGTAGATATTGAGAACCGTCTAAATATTTCGGATGGTGGCCATGTTGGATTTATGTACTGTATGTAGGCCATAGAGTTATGTACTATTACATGAAGGTTATTGCATAAGTCTAGGGTATATTATTCAAACTTCAATCGCATAATTAGGACACAAGAAATAAAAACGAGATTTTAAATTTCACCCAACCGCCATCTTCTTGTTCAATATTTTAGGAACCTACTCAACTGTGATCCACCCAAAGAAGACTTTCACTATAATCAACCCAAGACTCACTGCCTCCTGCATTGGAAGAAGTTCGCCAAATCGTTCAACTTCAAGGCAGTTAGAGAGTATTCTATTGTAGGTGATGACACCAAGGCCGTGGGTACGCGCACCTACATCATTCAGTACATCTGGGAAAAATAAAATAACCACCTGGCTGGTCTTCTACCCCCTTGGCAGAAAGGTATATTTTACCGACTAACAGGTACCATTGACATTTGAGGATACTTAAATGCAAGGAAACCTTGCCATTAGATTTACTGGCGCGTTAAATATCCTCTTGAGAGTACAATTCCGGAATCCCGGCGTCTCTAAAGACACTCTGGATTCGCCCCCAGATACCCTCCACTACAATCCTTAGAGCTCTGGATTCACCCCCCAGATACCCATCACTACAGTCCTTAGAGCTCTGGATTCACCCCCAGATACCCTCCACTACAGTCCTGAGTGCTCTGGATTCACCCCCCAGATACCCTTCACTACTGTCCTTAGAGCTCCGGATTCACCCCCAGATACCCTCCACTACAGTCCTTAGAGCTCTGGATTCACCCCCAGATACCCTCCACTAGAGTCCTGAGCGCTCTGGATTCACCCCCCAGATATCCTCCACTACAGTCCTGAGTGCTCTGGATTCACCCCCAGATACCCTCCACTACAGTCCTGAGTGTTCTGGATTCACCCCCAGATACCCTCCACTACAGTCCTGAGCGCTCTGGATTCACCCCCAGATACCTTCCACTACAGTGCCGAGCACTCTGGATTCACCCCCAGATACCCTCCACTACAGTCCTTAGAGGTCTGGATTCACCCCCAGATACCCTCCACTACAGTCCTTAGAGCTCTGGATTCACCCCCAGATACCCTCCACTACAGTCCTTAGAGGTCTGGATTCACCCCCAGGTACCCTCCACTACAGTCCTGAGTGCTCTGGATTCACCCCAGGTACCCTCCACTACAGTCCTTAGAGCTCTGGATTCACCCCCAGGTACCCTCCACTACAATCCTTAGAGGTCTGGATTCACCCCCAGATACCCTCCACTACAGTCCTTAGAGCTCTGGATTCACCCCCAGATACCCTCCACTACAGTCCTTAGAGCTCTGGATTCACCCCCAGGTACCCTCCACTACAGTCCTTAGAGGTCTGGATTCACCCCCAGATACCCTCCACTACAGTCCTTAGAGCTCTGGATTCACCCCCCAGATACCCTTCACTACAGTGCTGAGCACTCTGGATTCACCCCCCCCCCCCCCCCCAGATACCCTTCACTACAATGCTGAGCACTCTGGATTCACCCTCCAGATACCCTTCACTACAGTGCTGAGCACTCTGGATTCACCCCCCTGATACCCTCCACTACAGTCCTTAGAGCTCTGGATTCACCCCCCTGATACCCTCAACTACAGTCCTTATAGCTCTGGATTCACCCCCAGATACCCTCCACTACAGTCCTTAGAGCTCTGGATCCACCCCCCAGATACCCTCCACTACACCCTGAGCATTCTGGATACAGCAACTTCTGAACTTCACGCGTCATTCCGTTACATTCCGTTCCCAGTTGTGACAGACAGTTCATGAATATTTGCTCTTTGGGCTAAACAGATGTGTGATGGAAAAGGCAAGACTAGGAATTCAATTTGGATGCAGTGTTCACTCCACCTGACTCTTCGTGCGCGTCTTTCTCCTGTTTCACGGTTCGTACACTCGATGCGCTACTTGAGACGTCGACTCGGGTGTAAACAACAATCCACCATACAGCGTGCAACCAGTTCACGTACAGATGTGTCCTAAAATACTGATAACGATCGATTTTCATCTTCGAATAAATATGTTGGTTTATTTATGGATGCACATACACTAAAATGTCGGTAAATATTCAAAACAATTTCATTAAAAAATATGGCAACGCGGCCTTGCATGTGGGGTATACCTAATCCAATGTTGCTAATAATGTACTCATTATTGGCCAGTTAAAAATGAGTGACGTTTGATTAATATGATAATTGAGTTGTTGGTTTTTTTTTTTTTTTTTTTTTTTTTTTTCGAAAACCAGTGGTTCTCAAATGTTGCCCAAAACAATAAATCGATCACAAAAAATATGGATATCACAGCCATCAATCACTGTAATCTAAGAAACCGCCACCTATTAGTATATAACTCTACGGCCTACCTATATAAAATTCCAACATGGCGAGTATCGGAAATATTTAGACGGTTTTCAAATGACTAATCTACTGTATGACAGCAATCAAATGAAATTTTGTATATTTATAAAGGTTATTAACATAAGTTCACCTATGGAACTTTCAATAACCCGGTGAGCACAAATCCAACATGGCGGCGATGCAAAATCTTAATATTTAGATGGACGTCCCATCGATTTAACGATCCGAGCGCAGTAAAACTTGGTACGGTAAATGCTTATACAAATTTTAATCCACTGACATGTAATTTATGCGAAAATTTTATTTCTTGTGACCTAATCATGCGATAGAATAAACCTACGCAATAATCGTCACCTAATAGTACATAGTGCCTAAATTTATATAAAAATCTAACATGGCAACCATCCGAAATATTTAGATGGTTTTCAATATCCACGAATCTATTACAGGAATCAAACTGAAATTGTGTATTTTGATGGAGGCAATTAACATATAAGTAGGATATATGAAATAGGGTGTTACGTTCTTTACGGAACGGCTTGTTTAATTGACGGAATCATTGAGATTTGTCGTTCGTTGGGTGAAAGTTGGTAGTTTGGTATAAATAAGGCTAAGCGATAAAATATATTATTATTATTTCACACGTTAGAGGCTTATTAGACCACGCGAAGCAATCAGGACTACTTGTTCTTCCTGTTTTCCCAGTACTCTTTCATTCGTGCACTAAAGGCCCTCTTCCTTTCTTCGGTCCACTTTGGTCTTTGGGCTGTAGGTTCTGCTTTCTCTGACATCACTTCCCACTCGTATACTTCGTGTCGAAAGACGCTTTTGTCTATGACGTCTTCTGGGTCGACCTGTGCTTTTACTACATCAATTTTGACTTGCATCATCCAGTGTGTAGTATTATTGAGCTGCTGTATGTATCTAAGAATTTTGTTGGTGAGTTTGGTTTGTGGGAGTCTGCTGGTGTGGCCGTAAAATTTTAGTCGCCTCTTTCTGATGTCTGCTGCGAGTTTGGACAATTTCTCTGTGGCGTCTCTGGAGTGAAGCCTGTATCCTTCATCTGTGTGTTTTGGTCCAATAATTGTCCTTATTATTTTTCTCTCTCTGTGAGGATTTTTTCCAAGTCACCCTTAGTGTGTAACGTCAATGTCTCACTGGCATAATGCACCTCAGGTTTAATAACCGTGTTGTAATGACGAAGTTTGGTGAATGTGGACAGACATTTTTTTCTGTAGACACTCTGTGTTTTGTATAAGGCTCTCTTCATTTTCATTATAGTTCATTATGCAACGAGCCTATAATGGCCATAATTAAGAAACGAGTATGTTTATAAAACGACCGTAGCGATTTTTATAATTTCCTTACGAGTGTCTTAATTACCATTATAGGCGAGTTGCATACGACTGTTTATGTTCGACGATAATTATAACTATTTTATGTTCAAACATAAATATTCTTAAATATCTGTCGAGATTTCGCCAGTTTTATGTACTGAACAGAGCGCATGGGACGCAGAGAATACCTTGTATTTGACAATGGCCTCCTGAAATACCTCACTATGACACTCGCCACACAGTGAAATTTAAAATAGGGGGCCATGGAAGTGAGCGCAGGTGCGATGCTATCCTCACCTAATTGGTCAAACAACTGTTTCTTGAGCTCTGATTGGTGGAAGAAACTGTATCATAATGAAAAATTGTACTATAATGAGCGTCTTTATAGTACAGTTTTCTGACATATAATATTTACATTTCGCCAGGGTCAAACATAAACCTAGTTATTGTTATTATCCACCGATTTAATGTATTTATCCATTAATGATTAAAACGCGCATGTAGCCCGGGAATATTTCTCGTGCTAAATAAGGAACGGTTGAAGACTCTCATTTAAAAAGACAAAGATCGGTATGAAGCCCCCATTAAGTGTTCAATCTTGAGGTGTGTCTCCCAATACAACTCGTATTAGAGCGAATGCAATGTAAATTCTCTCGTCCCCGTGCTGAGCCACTCCATCCCATAATCGTGTTCCGAGGACTGTTTCCGATACTCCACCTCACGAGATATCGATTTACGATCCACTTTCTCCTCTCCACCTTGGTACAGCATTTGTTTCCTGTCTCAAGAAAGGAACAATATCTCACACCACCCCCGTCATATCATAGCACTGACGTCCCTAGGTGGGTGTAGAAATAGGTTGGTTGGTTCCCCAGTTTAGGGGCTGTGACAACGCGATGTGTGTAGAATCTGTCTGATAACCGGTGTTAATAGTGATGGCTGTATTAGTGTGTGTGTCTGTTTTTAATTCAAGACATTTGATAACAAGTAGTTCCTACTTTTGCTACCAAACGCCACCGTTAACGACCGACTAGATCTGAACTTTGTTACTAGATGCCATCGCAGTCGGCTCCTGGCGACGAACGTTGGAACCCAAGAGCGTTATTCAAATTTAACCTATAATTTAACTTCACACAAGTGTAGTTAGTGAAAGGTTCTCTTTCATGTCATACATCTATGACATGGAACCGCCGGCTTTACTTTCCCTCCGAAGGAAGGCATACTGAGGGATTTTTAACGCTCTTAAAAAATCCGACGACTTCGGCCGAGTTTGAACCCGCAACCTTGGGCATAGAAGTTCAGCATGCTACCAACTACACCACCGGGTGTAGGAACAGTTGCTTCATTTAGGGCATATGGACATACCAGCCATCATCCTCGTCTACTTGACTGTATAGGTGAAGCTTTGCGCGGATGCGGTTAAACCCGCGGATATCGGCAACATTTTTCGCCAAGCGGCTATAGTTTGCATGGCTGGGCGGATAGCGGATAAACTGCGGATAATGTTTGGAGTGAATTTGCAGATAGTATTTAGAATACAATCCGAACTTTTTTAATATCATTACTAGGACCCAGATGTTTATAACATATCATATTTTTTCTATGGCAAATATGAGATCTTAATCTCATTCAAATTATGTCATTAACCATAATGAACACTCCGAACTGAAAAGGGTTGCAATTCTGGGTGTGTAACATTCATTTTAAACATAGCACATGTCATACAAAGCCTAGTGGAACGAGTTTCTCCTCAAATGTCTAAATGTGATGCTTTAATACTTCATATGGTAAATCAAAAATATTATTGTAATTCCAACGGATTCGGATAAGAAACGTGCGCAGGGTTCTATCTATTACAGTAAATCCCATATTATTGTTAGTATGCGTTTAGCAGCACGTGGAACAATTGGTTCTCCTTATCTTTCCAAAACCTCATTTTCTCAGTATGGGTCTGTTGTCTTTCTTGTGTCCATACGTTTTTGACTTTCCAATGTTTTACCATTGGTTCCTAGTTGTGGATTTGTGCGAGTTGATTCTGTGTCGGCGTTGTCCTCGAGGCTGACAGTGGGTCAATATTGACCTCTTTGAGACCCTCTTGTGGGTGCCTGCTAGCCCGCATAAAACAAAACGAAAAAAATAGAAAATTTAAAAAAAATATTAATAAACATAAAATAAAATGAAATAAAAATAGAATAAAAAGAACAAGTTAAATAAAAATAAAATAAATTTTAAAATAAAATAAAAATAAAATTAAATAAACATAAACAAGAAGTTCCGTGAAGAACTATACAGCCTACTTTTCATGCCAATGATTATTCTACAGAATATGAACCTATCTAGAATAATGACGAAATTAAGTTGGTAATATCGAAATATCAAATTAGTTCAAAATATACCTGGTATAATGTAGTCTAATAGAGCACTACAGTTGGCAGCCCTGGAGACTGAATATATTCTTAGTTCCATATCTTAAGGTACAGAATACAAAATTAGGTTGAAGTCCAATGGACGTTACATGCAGTTAGACACTGGATCTATCAGCACGCGTAAAAACATGTTGCCAACAATACCATGCGTGTGCTGGTCAGAAATAATCTGAAATATTATGATATCAACTGTTGTGCCAATTTTGGATGAAATCCATTTGTTAGTATAGAAGTTACATGTATTTTAAAATTGGACATATCAACAGGCATAGAATCATGTTGGCAGCACTGCCTTGTATTAATTACTCCAAATTAATCTAGAATGCCAGGTGCTATACGTGTGCAAAGTATAGAGCTGTTGGCTTGCATTCTTTCTGGTATATTGATATTAGGGTAAAAAGAATATAGACAGCATTTATTAACAGTTGGCAGCCCTGATTGCTCTTAACAATACGTATAGTCATATCTGTTATGGTACACATTGCACATACGAAATTTGGTTGAAATCCAACTGATAGTACAGAAGTTACATGTATTTTAAAATTGGACATATCAGCAGGCTTATAATCATGTTGGTAGGACTGACGTATATAAGTTACTCCAAATTTATCTAAAATGTCAGAATATACGTGTGCATAGTTTAAAGCTGTTGGCTTGCATACTTTCTGATATATTGGTATTTGGATTTTTAAAAATAGAGAGAGCAATTATTAACAGTCGGCAGCCCTGGTGGCTCTTAAGAATACGCTCAGTCATATCTGTTTATGTACAGATATTACATACAAAATTTGGTTGAAATCCAGTTGATAGTGTAGAAGTTATATGCATTTAAACATTGGCCTTATCAGAAGGCTTAAAATTATTTTGGCAACACTGTCATGGTTGGCCTCCTGGAAATTAAACTGAAATAGTATTATCTACATGTGTGCCAATTTTGGAATAGCTCCCATGCATACCTTGCAAGATATCCAACATGGAGCTCAAATTTCTAGTGCGTTTTTTCAGCAGGTGGTAGCACTGACATCATTTTCAAATATGGACGTGAGCTATTCCGGTGCACATCTTTACTCATACTAAATTTGTTTTTGATTGCTGCAGCCGTTTAGGAGTTGATAGGGGGGACAGACACACAGCCAGCCAGCCAGACAGACAGACACACATTTTCCCGGATCGATCTCATAAGACTACTTTTCCTCATTTTTGCAAAAGGTGAAAAGTAGGCTAAAAATGCTAATATAAAAACTAAAATAACCAAATTAAAAATGACAATAAGAATAAAAATAAAAATTTTAAAATAAATGTTAAAATAACAAAATTGAAAATATTAATAATAATTTAGTTAGTTTCCATCGATGACGAGAAAGAATTTCTTGGTCAATTGTGACTTGTCTATTCGTGTTATGTAGCCATACAATTACAAACTTTTAATTGGGCAACTGAAGTGAATCGTTCGGTCAGTGAATTCAACTGGTGCCAAGCTCTTGCGCATCCAGGCACATTCTTGGACCTTGGGACCGAAACTTTTCGTCAGTATTTGTCGTTCCATTTACTGTCTACTTGAGTGTGCATTAAATATCTTTATCAAGAAACCCCGATGACTTTATTATCTTGATTAATATTATTATTATTTCATAACTCAAAACTTTGATCGTGAGGCTGCCGTTCGGAGTTTCATCCAACCGTAAAAATAATTTGGCCTACAGCTATTAATCCTTCTTGAAGATGTGTCACCTGTATCGCTATCTCCAAATACTGGTATTTATTCTGTGGTTTCAGTGGAAGTCCCTTGCAGACCTTGACGCCGCCCAAGCGAAAATACTGCCAGCTTGTCTGAGAGCACCTTGTATTCAAACCACCTGCCATAGACCACCTCGCTGTTATTGGCTTGATCTCCACTCGGCCAAGCTTGTCTGAGAGCACCTTGTATTCAAACCACCTGCCATAGACCACCTCGCTGTTATTGGCTTGATCTCCACTCGGCCAAGCTTGTCTGAGAGCACCTTGTATTCAAACCACCTGCCATAGACCACCTCGCTGTTATTGGCTTGATCTCCACTCGGCCAAGCTTGTCTGAGAGCACCTTGTATTCAAACCACCTGCCATAGACCACCTCGCTGTTATTGGCTTGATCTCCACTCGGCCAAGCTTGTCTGGGAGCACGTTGTATTCAAACCACTTGTCACAGACCACTCGACATACTTCTACTCAATGGAATCATGATGGCAACCAAATGGAAAGACACGAACCAAGAACAGTGACTTGTGCTTGCTTCCATTCAAAGTATCGCAGTATTAAGAAGTGTGGGTCCCGGACCCTCGGTGAACGTTGCCATGTGGGACCAGGCACGAAGAGACAAGATGTTGTACATCTATCCACCAGGAGAACAAGTAGGAAACCACGGAAAATCACCTCTTAGTTGGATGAGAGAACACTGTTCCAGTCTCCAGACCGGAATTAAAGTTCTTGTTGGAGAGTTGCGTAACTGAACCCAGAGCTTCGCAGAGGCAGCCAACAATGCTAGTCATCTCAATAAGCTACTAGCGCTGCCTGCTGGTAAATAAAACAAGTTGAGCAAACTTTCTCTTGTTTCCGACCTACAAAACTTCCACGTCTTTTCCGAGTCATAAAGCTTTACATTGAAGTCTGTTTATTCAGCGACTTTGTCTCTATTACAATATAGCTCTTAAGTGTTTCTCACAGGGTTAAATTTCTCGTGGCAATATTAAGTTCCGGGGCAGGCAGCCAGGTGCATGTTCTCACATCATCTATCATATAACCAATATGACGTCATCAAGCTGTTAGGGGCATATTCTCCCATCATCTATCATATTACCAATATGACGTCATCAAGCTGTTAGGGGCATATTCTCACATCATCTATCAGATATAGAATAGTGGTCGTCACCAAAATGTCGTCATCAAGCTACTAGGGACATGTTCTCTCATCATCTATCAGACACAGAATAGGGTTCGACACCGAAATGACGCATCAAGCTGCTAGGGACATGTTCTCTCATCATCTATCAGACACAGAATAGAGTTCGACACCAAAATGACGCATCAAGCTGCTAGGGACATGTTCTCTCATCACCTATCAGACGTAGAATCACATTCCTGGACTATTAAGTATGTAATACAATATACAGAACACCACATAAGGTGCCGTGGTTGAAGCGAGTTGGGCCGAGAGGCTCGATTAAACGTTGGCCTTCAAACCCCAAGATATCGGTTTCAATTCCATACAGTATGTGTAGTTACCGGCTAGTTTTGAGATCCCTTCCAGGTCTCCAAAGCCACAGCACTTAAAGAGAATGTAAAACATGCATCATCTACTTGAAAAGGAGTAGCCTATGTTTTCCTGTAATGTTCCTCTCTGCTTAAAGCGGCTGAGCTATAGTATTGTCGACGTATTAAGAGCCGGCTGAGTGCTACAGGTCGGACGTTTGTTTTAGACGAGTGAAAAATCTTAATGGAAGCCTGGAGGCGAGTTACTGCAGTACCAGTGTTGTTATCAGCTTCCCCAAGCGGTCCGATGATTGACAATGCTGTCGCACACTCCTATTGAAGTACAGTCATTGGAAAATATAATGACGTTCTGTTCGTAAATACTGTACCCATGTGAATAATTTCCATGGAAAACATGCTTCTGCCTCCAGCCAGCATCAGTCCTCAGGCGTTCACCCACTGAGCAGTTGCATATTTTTGATCTGAGACTAAAAGGTATCAACTCTACAATAATAAAGCTCAACTCTATTCTATAGACTTTAATTGAGCTCTAAATCATGACTTCACACAAGCACAAAAACACAATCCCAACAAAAATACAAAACAATGCAAAATTATTCCTTCAATCCACTAATATTCGCACTTTATCCTTGCAAATCCAAATGATTATTTATTCATTTACCATGAGATTAACATAAAATTCATCCTCAAGTGCGCTGATGCACTGGTAAATTACACAAATAACTGTACTTACAATCTTATGTCACCTATTGTGACCCCTTTAATTTCACAATCTAGTCGTTTATCCTCAACACATCCTACTTTACATTATGCGTACACTTGTGTTCTGTATTTCTCTTCCCACCAAAATGATCTACCTTGCATTAACCAATTTATGGGTTGCACCTCATATTTACTTGAAACTCCACTGTTATTTATAATTATACCCCTTTCTGCATTTCCACTGCTATGCAGTTCCACTTTCTACAGTTCCACTGTTATGCCGTCATGAGTTCAATATCAAAGATTCCGTTACCGCTGTGTCGGATGGAATATTATGCTACCCTTGCGTGGGCATAGCCTATAGCATCTAGTGTCCACCTTCGGAAAGAGGTGACAATGTCAGTATAAAAATGCAACTTTCAACAACTCATAAGTTTGCCAAGTATTAAGTTATCAGAATGATCCTTAATTATCAATGTGTTTCAAACCACACAAATTCATTATACAATACAACAATGATTCTTTTATTACAAACAGGGTTCCAACGTCTGTCCACTCTAAATGTCAACGTCCAAGGGTCGTTTAAAATCTCTCCCTCGGCTCTGCCACTATACAAAGGGACTGAGTCGGGCGGTAACAAAACACTTGCTTCGTCCCCCGCTCTGTTCCCTCTTTCTTTACCTCCAAGCAGTAGTATGCGGCTTTAAATACAATAGTGCAGTCTCACTGATCTGCGCAACACATATGATCTAACTAAACTATATGCAAGATAGGATATGGAATTGTTTAAGCATTTATTCCTAACCTTAGGATATTAATTAATAGCTGGCCTCAACAGGTCCATTTACGTTATATGAAGGAACGAGATTCATCATACACCTGTCGAATTGGGATAGCCGGCATCTTGTTAAATAACACGGTCAGGTGCACACCCTGCCGTCCAAAAATTCACTCCCAGGAGCTGAATTTATTCCATAGCTAGTTCTCGGTCGATATCAGGTGTGATGCTGAGGTGTCCATTGTTATCCTCCCATGCACCACTGGATTCGAACCCGGAACATTTCAGAGCAATCCTCAGAGCTAGGGTCCAACACTAAGTACGCTCTGGCAAATAATAATATCTCTGTACGCCCTAGGCTATAAGAGATTTCACTCGTCGATCGGATTACCTGGCCCCCATGATCATGGTGATATGATCCCGTCCTATAATTAGTAAGATAAAATCTATCAATTACTCTTACAAGCTTATTCATCAAGCTGCGAATTCAATTCTCTATTAAACCCTTCCAGTTCCTGTACCCTTGGATATTTATTACCATTATCATAATATACTCTGATATTAAATCCTTTGCTTAGCCCTTCACGAATAATACTACTGCTTGGATACGCAATTATTCCCATTAGCATATATATCTTGCTTACAACCATTTTTCCCTGATGTGTGTACATTTATTCTTCTTATTATTATTATTCTTATTATTATTATTATTACTACATACATTTCCATACCATCACAACGTAACCGTATTCAATAACCGAACATCCGTGTTCGTTACGTTAACTTTCTATATAACTGAATTGCCATTTTTAGCCAATTTTCAATTTTGAAAAAATAGGCTTATGAGATCACCTTTTGTCCGTGTGTGTGTGTGTGATTCGTGTGTATGTGTCCCCCTAATAAAATCTAAACGGCAGGAGCGATTTCAATGAAACTCGGAAAGTTCATAGCACTATTCCCGGCGACCTCGACCGTGCCCTTCAAATTTTGTTACGACTCACCAATCCAACAAGGCGGCTGTGCGAAATATTTCACCAGCATTCAATATCTCCGAAACTATTACAGATATTACCCTGACATTTTCTATGGTGATAGAGGGAACTACTATAAGTTCACTTATGTGACTTTTGAAAACCTGGTAACTACAAAACCAACATGGAGGCCAAGCGAATTTGCGACTTTTAAATAGACGTTTCTCGTGATTTCACCAACCAAACGCAATGAAACTTGGTACAGTATATGTTTATATACATTGTAATGCACCGACATCTAACTTCGTTCAATTGTTTACATAATCACAAGATGGCGGATGTGCGAAATATTTCACCGGCATTCTATATCTCTGAAACTATTAGCGGCATCTCCCTAAATTTTTATACGGAGATAAAGGGCACTACTGGAAGTCCATCTATAAGACTTTCAAAAACCGGTTTACTACAAAACGAACATGGCGGCCAAGCGAATTTGAAAATTTTAAATAGACCTTTCTCGCGATTTAATGTTCCAAGCGCACTGAAACCTGGTACAGGAAATATTTATACACATTGTAATCCACTGGTATCTAATTTAGTTCAATTGTTTACATAACCTCAAGATGGCGGCAGTGCGAATTTTAAAATTAAGTTTTTATTTCTTGTGATGTAGTCATGCGATCGTAGTGAAAGTTTGAATAATGGACCTACGCAATAATTTTCCTTTAATGTTACATGACTCTATGGCCTACACATTTAACAATCCAACATGGCGACCATCCGAAATATTTAGACGATACTGAATATCTACGAATCTATTTTAGCAATCAAACTGCATTTTTTAATGTTCATAGGGGCTATGAACTTCAGTTCACCTATAGGACTTTAAATAACCTGGTGATCACAAATCCAACAGGGCGGTGACGCGAATTATAAATATTCACGTGGACGTTTCACGCAATTTAACCATCCGAGTGCAGTGAAACTTGGTACAGTAAATCCTTATACGAATGTTAATCCACTGGCATCTAATTTATTTCAATTGTTTCCATAACCTCAAGATGGCAGCTGTGAAAAATTTTAAAATCTCCTTGTTTTTTCCTGTGTCCTAATTATGCGATTGAAGTTTGAATACTACACGTTCACAATAATCTGCATGTAACTGTGCATAACTCTAGGACCTACATATATAAAATCCAACATGGCGACCATCCGAAATATTTAGTCGGTTCTTAATATCTTCGAATCTATCACAGCAATCAAACAGAAATTGTGTATGTTGATAGTGGCAATTAACATAAGTAGGGTATATGAAAATAGGCTGTATAGTTCTTCACGGAACTACTTGTTATATTAGTGGTAACGATTTATCCACTCAATGATGTACCAAAAACATCTCAACTTGACTAAAATCAACACAACATTAATATCTCGAGGTTCTACCACCCAAAATTGACTCTTATTGGCATATTCTATAAATCTTGAAATCACTCAACAAACAGTGGACCATAATTACTACAAAATCATGGTTTTTTGGTACTCACATTGGTTTATCTGGTGGCTCCGACCAGACATTTCTTCCAGTAATGCCCGCTATCATTTGCAAATTAGCAAGGCATTCTTACACTTTCCACACACATTTTAATAAGTTTTGCCTTACAAAACACACGGCACTTTGCTTTTCCAAGTTGAAGCTAATGCTTCCTTATTCACACAACACGTTATAGCACTTGTTACACTATTAATTTTACATATATTTAAATGATCATCGCTAAAATCACACGATTGCTATGTACATTTCTTAATGGTTGACCTCTCCTTGCAGAATATCAGAAATGCAGGCGCTGAAGATCTATTCTTCACTGCTATCCGCATCTCGATTGAAAGTCTCGATTCTCTGCCTAAGGATTCCTAGCGGTCCCCCAATCTGTCTATCAATTTCTATCCTTAGATAAATTTCCTGATATCGCATAAATATGCTTCCACATCGTCCTGAGCATTAATTACTGTGGTATCCCTGCGAAATTTCACCACTTGCATAACAAAGTTTATATCTGCGCAACCCATAGCTTATATACTGCGCTCATCCATTGTGCATTGTACTTGTACAATTACCACTTCCAATTGTACTACCTCGTATATCACACGGTACATTTCCTGCGTACTCAATAGGAATCACTCGTAATGCCGACTATAAAAGTATGGCACGACTGTCCTTGTTAATTGTTCTTAATAATGCCTTACTGCATGACTATTATGTTGCTGCACTAAACTGTTAAAGTCCGCGCGTCCCTTTCCTGGACTCTTGTGACGTGCGCTTCGCACTAGACTGCGGTTCAACTGACTGCGACTGTCCTTTCCACAGCCCTTATATCCGTTTGGAGAGAAAAAGTAGATCGAAAATTTCCTTGCAGCTTCGTCTCCTCTCTCGGTATGTTTCTGGTCTTGAAATAACGTTTTTATGGTTCATTTTTCCTCGCTGATCACAGATCCGTCTGTGTGCTCGAGGATCGATCGGCCAATTAATTAATATTTATTGCCTTTGCCAGCGCTTCCCCACGCGGCGTCATCGGTTCATCCCCGAAGACATGGTCAGACCCTGTCGCTAACCTCAGAACTACGGTGTCAATGCGCGTTACATTAAATCCGCCTCGATTTCAATGTTTAACGGCTTGATAATTAGCCTCCTGGCCATTCATTTACATAGGTGCAATCCTCATGTCTCTGAGTTACTCCGTTCTCGAGTAATCATTAAATTACTCTGGCATCTTCTCACCCCCTTGGACCTTTCGTTATGTAACGGGGAATAACTGGTCCATATATTACCGTCCTGACTTGTTCCAGACGGCCTAAGTTGGTCACAGTGACAGACATGGCTCCACGAAACCACGCCTCAATTCTAGAGCCATTTACAAACTGTCAAAATTTCAAACTCTCTGCGCTAAGTCCCGAGTTGTATGTATCCTACAGCCCAATACTGCAGTATTCTGCTACTATTTCCTGCATTATATTAACAAATAATGTCGGAATTTGTTCATATTACAACAGTGATTTAATGTGTATTTTCTCTAGGGGTTCTTATAGCTTAAACTCCCTCAAAAGATCATGTGTTCGTTTCTTGCTGGTATATCTAGTCTGTACTCATCTGTCTCAGAGAACCAGGTTCGACACGTCAGCCTAACACTGTTGGGTTTATATTCCCCTTGCAAAACTTATAGAAGTCATTTGCAAGTGACCTTCTGTAAGTCACGGGCTGACTGTGTCTCGACCGTCGCTTGTTTACAATAAGCGGTCATTCAACTCGTCTGCCTGCGAGTGGGTCTGTCTACCTCCCCCTTCTACTCTAAGCTCAGCTCTCGGACGTGCATTGTCCTTGCGGAGGGCTTCATTCAAGGCTTCAACCTCCCCGGCAAAATCGACTATTTCTTTGTACAGCAGTCGTAGACACTTGCATTGCGCCTGTCTCCTTCCTTCCCTGGGCGAGCTGCTTGTTTTCCTTTCCGTCTCGCTCAGTGATCCTTCTTGCTCGTCTGCCTGGCTGACTTCGCTGTCCACATCCACTTGGGTGTGCGCTGCTATAGCTTCCTCTTGTTCGTCAAATTCCTCTGGTGAATAATAAATTTTGAGGTTGGCAGAATTCATAACGACCTCGTTTCCCGTTTCTAAATGCCTTAATCTATATGCATTATTCTGTAGGTCTCTTATAATTTCGAACGGGCCGTGATATCCAAAATTGAATTTCTTATATTTCCGTGCTTCTGGATCTGAACTGGCTGGCCTCCTGACTAAAACTTTTTCCCCAATGAGAAGCGGTCTGTGATATCGCTTCGCACGGTTTCTTCTCTGGCGTCTTTCTGCCTGTGCTTGGAGATATTCGAAGGTTCTCTGGATCCTCAATTCTCATCCTGGCTGCGCGTCTACAGGTAGTGGAATAACTCCAGTCCATGGCCTCTCCGGTCTCTGATCCAAATGTGGAGTCGCGGGCACTTGACATGTCGCTTCGTGCACAGTATTATTTATGCAGTACTCTATTATATCCAAGACGTCGATCCATTTCCAATTCTCTTCAGAACAGTAAATTTTCATATATTTCTGGATCTCTCTCATAACACGTTCAACGGGGCTAGCCTCTGGATGGCGAATGGTAGATAGAATCTGCCTAATCCCTAAATTTTCCAATTTCCGACGAAATTCTGCGCTAGTAAAGCAGCTCCCGTGATCTGAGAGTAAGTTATCCGGTTTCCCAAGTATCGGAATAACTGTCTCTTTCAATCTCTTTAATACCTGCTTCGAGCTGGTTTTCGGTATGGTGCATAATACCACCATTTTTGAAAATACATCCATGGCTACAAAAATATGTCTATTGCCTCTACGTGCCCTAGGCAGTGGTCCAAAGTTGTCTACACTCATTAGCTGCCTTGGCTTCTCTGGTAACAACGGAATGGGTTGTTGTCTCGTTAAAAAGGGATTTGGCTTTACCCTTTGGCACAAATCGCATGTCCTAATAGCATTTCTTACAGTTTCTCTTAACTTCGGCCAAATGAATGCTTCTTTCAGTAGAGCAGTTATCTTATCTATACCGGGGTGTCCAAACGCTCTGTGTGCTAGCCACACCAATCTCCTCTGCAGATATGCAGGAATAACAATTCTTTGACAGGTATGCTCTACATCATCCCACTTGTGTAGCATCTGATTATACCATACGTAGTCTGTTGATAACGCCTCTGCCTCTCTGTATATTGCAGTTCCCCTTGCTAAGCGTCCCTCGAAGTAATCAATCATCATTTTCAACCACGGATCTTCGCGTTGTAGGTTGGTAAGATTCTTCAAGTCATCTAAGGTCTTCTGATCTCGATTTTCAATCTGGACAGCTAGAGTTTCCTCTTCTCTCGGATATCGGCTTAACATGTCCGGTATTACGTTCCCTTTCCTTGGACAGTATTCTATTTCCACATTGAACTGTTGAATATACAGGGACCATCTTGTCAACCTCTGGCTGGACAAATACGTCTTTAACAAAAATGTTAAAGCTTTATTGTCTGTTCTGAGGACGATTTGAAAGCCATACACGAGTTTGCGCCAGTACTGTAACGCGTACAGAATTGCGAGCAACTCTATCTCTGTGATCGTGTAATTTTTCTCGAGGGCCCTCAATCTCCTATTTATAAAGGCTATAAAAACTTTCTCCTCGGGCTTATCAACATTTTCTTGGAACAGCATCGCCCCTATTCCAATAAGTGATGCATCCGTCTGTATTATGAACTTCTGGGTATAATCAGGATATCCCAGCTTCACGTATTCCAAAAGCATTTCTTTTGACCTCATGAATGCTTCTTGACACTGCTCCGTCCAATTCCACCTGCCGCCTTTCTTCAATAAATCTTGCAGGGGTGCCACAGTTGTAGTATAGTTTGGGCAGTGGTTAGCAAAGAATCCAATTACTCCCAAATACTGTCGGACGTACTTAACTTTCGTGGGTCGAGGAAAATTTCGAATTACCTCTAATTTCTCTGGGTTTGGCCTTACTCCATTTTCATCGATAACGTGCCCTAGGAATTTAACTTCCCTCTGACAGAAGTGCGATTTCTTGATATTAACCTTAAAATTAGCTTCTCTAAAGTTATCCAGCAACTTCTTCAGGTCTCTCATGTGCTCCTCCAGAGATTCTGATGTGAGTAGAATGTCATCTACGTACCTGATGGTACTCTCTTTAACTTCATCCGATAGATTGCGGTCTAACGCTCTTATCAAAGCTGAACCAGCTGTTTTCAAACCAAAGGGTAGTCTTAAAAATGAGTATGTATGTTGATCAAACATAAATCCTGTCAATAGACTAGTTTTCTTTTCCAATTCAATATTGTGAAAGCTCGATGTAATATCTATATTTGTAAATATGGTCTTCCCTTTAAATTTTCTGAGGATTTCTTTAATAGGTGGCACTTGGTCAAACTCTGGTATCACCTTCATACTTAAATGCGTCAAATCCAGGCACACTCTGACAGTCCCGTCTGTCTTAGGTACGATTACCAATAGGCTTACGTAAGGCGTAGGTGTCTTCTCAATAACACCGGCCTCCAACATCTCCTGAATTGCTTCCTTAACCTTAGCATAGTGCTTTTCGGCTATAGGGTAGGGTTTCTGCCTAAATGGTGTCCAATCGTTAACTTGGAATGCATAAGTGAAGTTCTTTATACGACCAGGTCTCGAGTCAAAGACTTCCTTCTGTTCCAATAACAATTTCTTTAAATTTTCTTTATCTCTTGGAACAATTTTTGCTTTTTCTAGTTTTTCCAAAATACATTCTTCCAGTTCGGGTTCCAGATCTTTCTCCATGTCTGCGGCTAGTGTTTTCAGTTCGTCTTCTAAATGCTCGATAGCTAACACTTCCTCCTCAGTCATGTCTCTGTATGTATGCCATACTTGTTCATCTGTCCCTGGTTCATTCTGTTTGAGTGAGACCTCTAAGCCTTCGGCTTCCTCGTTCACACGAAACATAACTCTGTCCTGTGATATGTCTATTACCACTCTGTATTCCCTTATAAACTCTGCCCCAATAATAAGGTTAAAATGCAATTTGTTTACTAGTAGAAAACTCTGTGAAAAGATAGAGCCTCCTATCTGTAAGTCAAGGAATACCTGATATTTGCATATCATCGTCTTGTCAGGAATGACACCCTTTATTTTGATACTTGAGATAGGTATTTTCAAAACGTTTTCTCTTTGCGCCATCTCATTATACAAAGCTTGTGTCATAAGACACACCGTTGAACCCGTGTCCAAAAGACTTCTTACATTCAACCCTGCCACTCTTACTATAATAATGGGCAATTCTCTTTTGATCATGACCTGTGATCCTCCTGTATCCTCGATTAATTCTTCCGGCTTGGTTATCCAATTAATGATGTTGACTGCATTCCATCCATCATTCTCAAATCCTTCTAATTTTGGTGTTTTTTCTACAGCGCCAGTCCCGTTAGAGTTTCTTCTCTCCTGTTCACTGCGCTGTAACTCCAAACTTTTGACTCCGTCTCCATATCAGTCTGGTGACGTCCTAGTTTGCATAGCTTCTTGCCAGCGGACTTGCTGCTTCTGGGGTTCCTCTCCCCTTTCATCGAGGTATTGCAATGAAGCGTGATAATGTTCCTCTACCTCGTCATCAAAGTTACGCCTTCTTTCCTGGGGTCTCCAATCCCGATTGTTGCATTCTTGGCCATTGTTACCTCCGTTATTTTGGTACGGTCTACCCCTTGTATTCTGTTGATTCTAAGAATTTCGGCCTCCTCTTCCTCTACCAGCGTTTCCTTTATATTTCGGTTGCCATCTTCTGGGTTCATGTTCCCATTGACGTCCGTTGGAATCTAACGTTTCAGTGCTAGTAGCTTTGTTATTTTTCGGAGCTTTGTACTGGTCAGACTGCGTGTTGGTCACGTGTACCTGTTCCACGGTTCGATTCTGACGCATAGTATTGGATGTTTCGAGGTCCAGTTGCCTAAGAACTGCCTCCATTTCCATTGCGGTTTTTGCATTTGCCGAAATTAGCAGCCTGTGAATTTCATAAGGAAGTTGTTTGGCAATAGCAATGCATAGCTCTAGCTCGCTAGGTGCCTGGTCAAGTTCTTTATATTTACACACCTGAGATACGAAGAATTCAGCATACTTCGTTGGATTGTTGGTGCTGTATCTTTTCGTGTACAAATCCAATCGTAAATTCTGTTGGGTCGTCGGATCCCAGTATCGCTTCAGAAAAGCTTCCCGGAACTCCTCGACAGTATCGAAGGTATAACGGAAACTGCGAAACCATAACGCACATTCTCCCTCCGTTAGTTTCTCTATGGCTCGTAGCCAGCGCTCTTTTGGTATCCGCGCATCGTTCAGATATTCGAACACTTCTTTCAACCAATACTTCGGTGTCATATTACAATGGCTACCTGAATTTTTTCTTGGTTTCTCCTCGCTTGCTCTAATTATATTTATAACTTGGGTGTGAATAGCATTTTCATGCGGCGTAGAAGCTGCAATCGGTGCATCTGGCGTCATATATGCACTTTCGCCTGGGCCTGTAGCATTCCTTATTATAGGTTGGGTTTCTAAATCTGCCCACTTGGTTTTCCTCATATCTTCCACGCTGCCTTCACTTTACTTAGGATATTTCATTAGGGTTTCCTCCTGTGCTATTATCCTAGTCTCCATTTGATTGTGGCGCATCTCTGCTCTTTCCAATCGAGTAATTACTTCTTTTTCTATTTTGCTTAGCCTATCCCTGTTCTCTTCTGCCACTTGAAATATTTTCTTCTTATCTTCCTTCAGGCTTTGCTTGATATGGGAGATTTCATCCTCTACGTCTTCCTTTATTTGAGCAAGGGTCTTGTCGCTTGCCTCTGTCTTTTGGCCTTCTCTCACTTCGAGTTCTTCTCTAAGCCCTTTAATTTCCTCTTGGATATGTCCATTGACCTTTGATATTTCATTTCTGACCTTAGCGATTTCCCCTCTGTTTTCCTCTTGTCTTTTATTGACTATAATAACGTCGCTTTGAATTTGGTCCAGTTCTTGATGAACTTGGCTCATCTGACCCTTTATGTTGCCTACCAGCTCCTTACTTTCGTTAGCGATCGCCTTAATCTCTCCTATTTCCTGACATTGGTCTAATATGTTCTGATCCTGCTTCTTCAGATCACCGTTAATCACTCTTCAACTTTTCATCCCATTTACTGTCATTCTCTTCTAATCTCTGATCTACCGTTCTAGTAAATTCGGAAAACTGTTTCGCTTGGCGTTCGAGATTCGCCTCATTTTGGATTTGAATATCCTTAATGTCATTAGACAGCGCATCTAACCTACTGTTCGTTTCATCCTGCACGTGCTTACAAGCCTGCAAATTACTTTCAAGTTTGGCTTCTATCGACTCGAAACGCTTTTCGGTCTTAACCTGCATTTCTGATATAATGCTTACAACGGTTTCAGTTACCTCGGTCTTAATTGTTTCTTGCATTTGACCTAACTTATCATTTATTTCTGCCTTATTTGCATCCAATCGGTTGTTTATTTCAACCTGATTTGCATTAATTGCCACCTGATTGGCATCTAAACGATTACTTAATTCAACCTGATTATTATTAATTGTCAACTGATTAGAGTCTAATCGGTTATTTAATTCATCCTGGAAAGCCTTGGCTTCCAGTTTATTCTGTTCATTGACAGCGTCAAAATGCTGTCTTAGCTCTGCAATCCCTTGCAAAATTCCCTCCGTACCAGCCATTCGTACTACAATTCACTATGAGATATAGGCTGGCTTCCTGGATACATGTATGGATTCGTTTTGAAGAGAAATTCAAGACACTGTACACATATTGTAAGATTGTACTTAAAATTTGGATTTTTGGATAAATTGTGGATTGGTTGTGTAGCGCTCGTACCCTTGGGCACTTCTCTTCTCAATAGAGACATTCTGCGTTACTTCAAAAGCCTACTGAACTCAAAAATCACTCAAACACGGTTTGAGGCACACAAAAAATATTATGGTTTTCCCCATGAAATACCATATAAAATATATGGGGTTTCCCTAAATCCCATAAGCTCCACAAACCTGGGCGCCATGATAAATAAAAGAGGAGAACATGTATTTTTAACTGGCCCCACGTATCAGCGACATGATAAATATGAGATAAGGTCTGCTTACCATGATTTGCCCACTCACGGGCGACATGATAAATATAAGTAGATTATCGTAGGTCAGGCAGTGCAATGCCAAGATATACATATTGCACTAATCAGGCAATTCCACGATAGAACAATACCGCCCCATGTTACCTTGACCATGATAAGTATAGGGTGTTTATCAAAATGTATTTTGTTTGTCTCGGAGCTTAGCTAAGGTTAGGTGTGGTCATTCCCCTAATTCATTTTATTCGTTATGTTAATAGAGTTGTTTACAACAGATCTTGACCGACTTAAGTTGTACCTTTAGCTCAAATCACTGTACAGGGCATCAAATCCCATGTACCCATGTGAATAATTTCCATGGAAAACATGCTTCTGCCTCCAGCCAGCATCAGTCCTCAGGCGTGTACCGATCACCCACTGAGCAGTTGCATATTTTTGATCTGAGACTAAAAGGTATCAACTCTACAATAATAAAGCACAACTCTATTCTATAGACTTTAATTGAGCTCTAAATCATGACTTCAAACAAACACAAAAACACAATCCCAACAAAAATACAAAACAATGCAAAATTATTCCTTCAATCCACTAATATTCGCACTTTATCCTTGCAAATCCAAATGATTATTTATTCATTTACCATGAGATTAACATAAAATTCATCCTCAAGTGCGCTGATGCACTGGTAAATTACACAAATAACTGTACTTACAATCTTATGTCACCTATTGTGACCCCTTTAATTTCACAATCTAGTCGTTTATCCTCAACACATCCTACTTTACATTATGCGTACACTTGTGTTCTGTATTTCTCTTCCCACCAAAATGATCTACCTTGCATTAACCAATTTATGGGTTGCACCTCATATTTACTTGCAACTCCACTGTTATTTATAATTATACCCCTTTCTGCATTTCCACTGCTATGCAGTTCCACTTTCTACAGTTCCACTGTTATGCCGTCATGAGTTCAATTTCAAAGATTCCGTTACCGCTGTGTCGGATGGTATATTATGCTACCCTTGCGTGGGCATAGCCTATAGCATCTAGTGTCCACCTTCGGAAAGAGGTGACAATGTCAGTATAAAAATGCAACTTTCAACAACTCATAAGTTTGCCAAGTATTAAGTTATCAGAATGATCCTTAATTATCAATGTGTTTCAAACCACACAAATTCATCATACAATACAACAAAGATTCTTTTATTACAAACAGGGTTCCAACGTCTGTCCACTCTAAATGTCAACGTCCAAGGGTCGTTTAAAATCTCTCCCTCGGCTCTTCCAGTATACAACGGGACTGAGTCGCGCGGTAACAAAACACATGCTTCGTCCCCCGCTCTGTTCCCTCTTTCTTTATCTCCAAGCAGTAGTATGCGGCTTTAAATACAATAGTGCAGTCTCACTGATCTGCGCAACACATATGATCTAACTAAACTATATGCAAGATAGGGTATGGAATTGTTTAAGCATTTATTCCTAACCTTAGGATATTAATAGCTGGCCTCAACAGGTCCATTTACGTTATATGAAGGAACGAGATTCATCATACACCTGTCGAATTGGGATAGCTGGCATCTTGTTAAACAACACGGTCAGGTGCACACCCTGCCGTCCAAAAATTCACTCCCAGGAGCTGAATTTATTCCATAGCTAGTTCTCGGTCGATATCAGGTGTCATGCTGAGGTGTCCATTGTTATCCTCCCATGCACCACTGGATTCGAACCCGGAACATTTCATAGCAATTCTCAGAGCTAGGGTCCATCACTAAGTACGCTCTGGCATATAATAATATCTCTGTACGCCCTAGGCTATACGAGATTTCACACGTCGATCGGATTACCTGGCCCCCATGATCATGGTGATATGATCCCGTCCTAAAATTAGTAAGATAAAATCTATCAATTACTCTTACAAGCTTATTCATCAAGCTGCGAATTCAATTCTCTCTTAAACCCTTCCAGTTCCTGTATCCTTGCATATTTATTACCATTATCATAATATACTCTGATATTGAATTCCTTTGCATAGCCCTTCACGAATAATACTACTGCTTGGATACGCAATTATTCCCATTAGCATATATATCTTGCTTACAACCATTTTTCCCTGATGTGTGTTCATTTATTCGTCATATTATTATTATTATTATTATTATTACTGACATACATTTCCATACCGACACAACGTAACCGTATTCATTAACCGAACATCCGTGTTCGTTACGTTTACTTTCTATATAACTGAATTGCCATTTTTATATTAGTGGTAACGATTTATCCACTCAATGATTTACCAAAAACATCTCAATTTGACTAAAATCAACACAACATTAATATCTCGAGGTTCTACCTCCCAAAATTGACTCTTATTGGCATATTCTATAATTCTTGAAATCACTCAACATACAGTGGACTATACTTACTACAAAATCATGGTTTTTGGGTACTAACATTGGTTAATCTGATGGCTCCGACCAGACATTTCTTCCAGTAATGCCCGCCATCATTTGCAAATTAGCAAGGCATTCTTACACTTTCCACACACATTTTACATAAGTTTTGCCTTACAAAACACACGGCACTTTGCTTTTCCATATTGAAGCTGTTGCTTCCTTATTCACACAACACGTTATAGCACTTGTTACACCATTAATTTTACATATATTTAAATGATCATCACTAAAATCACACGATTGCTATGCACATTTCTTAATGGTTGACCTCTCCTTGCAGAATATCAGAAATGCAGGCGCTGAAGATCTATTCTTCACTGCTATCCACATCTCGATTAAAAGTCTCGATTCTCTGCCTAAGGATTCCTAGCGGTCCCCCAATCTGTCTATCAATTTCTATCCTTAGATAAATTTCCTGATATCGCATAAATATGCTTCCACATCGTCCTGAGCATTAATTACAGTGGTATCCCTGCGAAATTTCACCACTTGCATAACAAAGTTTATATCTGCGCAATCCGACATCCTATTATATGTCTAACCCATAGCTTATATACTGCGCTCATCCATTGTACATTGTACTTGTACAATTACCACTTCCAATTGTACTACCTCGTATATCACACGGTACATTTCCCGCGTACTCAATAGGAATCACTCGTAATGCCGACTATAAAAGTATGGCACGACTGTCCTTGTTAATTGTTCTTAATAATGCCTTACTGCATGGCTATTATGTTGCTGCACTAAACTGTTAAAGTCCGCGCGTCCCTTTCCTGGACTCTTGTGACGTGCGCTTCGCACTAGACTGCGGTTCAACTGACTGCGACTGTCCTTTCTACGGCCCTTATATCCGTTTGGAGAGAAAAAGTAGATCGAAAATTTCCTTTCAGCTTCGTCTCCTCTCTCGGTATGTTTCTGGTCTTGAAATAACGTTTTTATGGTTCATTTTTCCTCGCTGATCACTGATCCGTCTGTGTGCTCGAGGATCGATCGGCCAATTAATTAATATTAATTGCCTTTGCCAGCGCTTCCCCACGCGGCGTCATCGGTACATCCCCGAAGACATGGTCAGACCCTGTCGCTAACCTCAGAACTACGGTGTCAATGCGCGTTACATTAAATCCGTCTCGATTTCAATGTTTAACGGCTTGATAATTAGCCTCCTGGCCATTCATTTACTTAGGTGCAATCCTCATGTCTCTGAGTTACTCCGTTCTCGAGTAATCATTAAATTACTCTGGCATCTTCTCACCCCCTTGGACCTTTCGTTATGTAACGGGGAATAACTGGTCCATATATTACCGTCCTGACTTGTTCCAGACGGCCTAAGTAGGTCACAGTGACTGACATGGCTCCACGAAACCACGCCTCAATTCTAGAGCCATTTACAAACTGTCAAAAGTTCGAACTCTCTGCGCTAAGCCCAGAGTTGTATGTATCCTACAGCCCAATACTGCAGTATTCTGCTACTATTTCCTGCATTATATTAACAAATAATGTCGGAATTTGTTCATATCACAACAGTGATTTAATGTGTATTTTCTCTAGGGGTTTTTATAGCTTAAACTCCCTCAAAAGATCATGTGTTCGTTTTTTGCTGGTATCTCTAGTCTGTACTCATCTGTCTCAGAGAACCAGGTTCGACACGTCAGCCTAACACCGTTGGGTTCAATACGTAACGTGTATTTCCGCGTCACACAATACTTCGACGTTGACTGTACTGTCTGCAAGTCGATGTCGCCACGTGCTCAAGCCTGGAATTCCATTACATCAGATCGGTGGTGACAAATGTGAAGCGATAGGGTGAGAGATTGACTGTGTACAGGCTCACCCGCAAGCTTCGAGGTCAAGGGCAATCGTCTAAAACAAACGTCCGGCCTGTATATCACTTTTGTGTTTGAAAAACTAGAAATAGTGCAGAGAAGAATCGGGATTGGATTTCCAAAAATCATCTTAACGATAAGCTTGCCACGGTGGGTGAGTGGATAGCGTGTCGGTCTACTAACCCCAAGATTGCAGGTTCGCTCCTGGCCATGGTAAGTGTTTTTTTTTAAGGCGGCAAAAATACGACACGCATGTCATACGATGTTGGCATGTTAAAGAACCCATTTGAATTCAGTAGGCCGTGTTCATAATGGCAAAATTAATCTCGGGAGTTTCCGCCAACACAAAGTTCCTCATTTCTCTACTAGAAAGCGCTATAGTGTTCAAGTAGCTTAGATATCTAACCTCTTGACTTTCATAGTGATTCAAGGAACAACGAAATTCGACATGCAAGCTACCCTCTGGGTGTCAAATTACAAAGCTTGCACCCGGCACCGAGGCCATACGATATTATTATCTTAACGATACTATGTACTGTAGTTTATTTAGCGTATGGCATTACACATGAAACACAATAATAATAACAACAATAATATTAATAAGAACAATAAAAAGTACATACAAGCACAGATATGTCCAGTCTATTATCCCGTCCAGGCTCGATGGCTTAGCACTGAAAAAGTCGTTAGGGTCACCTAGGTACGCTCTTAGTTTACAATCTTCCACAATGTGCCTGTTGGTCTGGGTCGATGTACCACAATCACAGCAGGGGTCTGGCCGCTTCCACCATTTGTGCAGGTTGTATACACAAACTCCATGTCCTGTACGTATGCGCTTAATGGTCTTCCATATATGTCGCGGTTGTTCAAATCCCTTGGTTTTCTTTACAGGATCAATGAGGTCTCGTACTTCGGGAGGAGCATTTCTAGTCCATGTTTCACGCCAATTAGCTGTAATGTTGAAATTACTATCAGCAAGCTGATGAGCCAGTCGCAGGACCGGAGCCGGTTTATTGCCAGAGTGGGAATGTCGTCATGAATTGGAAGTGCAGGGTTGTTCATTATTTTAGAATATTATTTCGTCAGTGCATCTTGTCTTTTTAACACCGGAGCGGCTATTCGGCTGAGTGTTCGGAGCCAGTAGAGTGGAGGAGTTCTTATAGAACCGGAGATGGTTCTCATGGCTATGTTTAGCTGAGTAGTAACCAAACCCATGGCACCACAGCCCATGAAGGACCTTGATCTACTAAGCGACCGCTGCCCAGCCCTTCGGCCTAAAGGTTGCGTGGTGACGTGTGATCAGGGTGGTTAATATAGGTTTTCCTGATAAGGGCGCTGCCACAATTTTCCTCACGAAGCTGAGTGCACCGCGTTCCAGCCCTCAAGTTACTGTAGTTTCTAAAATCCCTGTCGTTTGAGTATTCAGTCTTTTGACTGGTTTGATGCAGCTCTCCGTGCCTCCCTGTCCTGAGCTAATCGTTTCAAACCTACATAGCTATCACACCTTACATCCGAGGCAATCTGTTTAACATATTCTAACCTTGGTCTACCCCTACAGTTCTTGTCCTCCATAACTAAGCTTGCTTTCTCTTCTCTTCATTAGCGGTCGCCAGAAATATCCCTCCTCTCCTACTCGTCTTAATACCTCTTCATTTGTAACCCTATCTACTCATCTGATCTTCATCATTCTCCTATAACACCACATTTCAAACGCTTCAATTCTCCTCTATTCAGCTGCGCCAACAGTCCAAGTTTCACTTCCACAGAGCGCCACGCTCCAGACAAAGGCTTTCAAAAATTACTTCCTAATACCTAAATTTATATTCGATGTCAACAGATTCCCTTTTTGTAGAAATGCTTTCCTTGCCTGAGCCAACCTACTTTTTATATCCTCTTTGCTTCATCCATCACAGGTTATTTTGCATCCTAAGTAGCTTTTCACCTGCCTATTTGACGTCAAGAGCGTTTTCTGATTTCTTTCGGCTGCAGTCCATTATTTTTGTTTCACATATGTTGATTCCTTCCTCAGGACCACATAATATGTAATTAACAGGGAAATACAAATACAATATTTCACTTACGTTTCTTTATTTGTCAATTTAATGTGTTCCCACAAATTGTGTTGATGATTTGTAGCACACCTAATCACAATGATCATCGCTTTCATCGTGAACGCTTCTTTTTGCGCAAATTGCAGTAGCTTGAGTTTTGGGTGTGTCATTATTCAAACAATGAGGAGAACGATAGT
Source organism: Meconema thalassinum (assembly GCA_946902985.2). Lineage (NCBI taxonomy): Eukaryota > Metazoa > Arthropoda > Insecta > Orthoptera > Tettigoniidae > Meconema > Meconema thalassinum. Next base: position 296,450,235 of record OX336396.1, on the reverse strand, counting down.
TGGCGGCCAACTTGCTCCAACAATCTCAATCTTATTCGCTTGTGATTATTTATTTATTTATTTATTTATTTATTTATTTATTTATTTATTTATTGGCTTTTAGTGCCGGGAGTGTCCGAGGACATGTTTGGCTCACCTAAGTCTGTAGCTACTTCCATAGGACACCCTTAGGGTGAGCTACAAGTTCCGTTCAATTTCAAGTAGTTCCAACTCTCCTTACCAGATATCAATGAAACCTAGTGGTGAACGTTGGAACTTTAATAGAGCGTTCCGACGAAATCTAATCTAACAGTTTAGCTTCACACAAGTTTAGTCTGTGGAAGGATCGTTTACATGCCATAAATCTATGATTTGGGACCGCCGGCTTTACTTCCCCTCCGAAGGAAGGCATACTGAAGGATTTTTAACGACTACTTCGGCCGGGTTTGAACCCGCTATCTTGGGCATAGCAGTTCAGCCTGCTACCGACTACGCCACTGAAGCCGCTTGTGATAGGAGACTTGTATGGGAGTAAAAGAAGGGAGTTTAGTTATTTTCAGAAAAACATTTATTTTTAATGTTTTAGATTCGACTTTTTTTTTGTTATATTTGCACTTTTTTTTGATTTGGACATCTTGCTTAAAGCGTTATGACTCGGAGCTCTCTCCTTACAGTCATGACGTAACAGATTTGACACAACTATCCTTCATTAAAGTATCAACTCCCAAATAAACCACACAGAAATAGACTACTTTCATGTACAGTCACGAGCTGATAAAATGAGTGGCCGAGTTAAAAGTAGAAATCTGAATCTGACTGTATATTGTACGGTAGCGATACGTGTGCTGATGTATGGTTCGGAGACTTGGACCATGACACAAGGAATTGTTAAGGAAGATACTCTGAAAAGTATATGGACCAGTAAAAGAAGGTGAATTCTGGCGAATCAGAAATAATATGGAGATAACAGACTTGTATGGTAAGCCAGATATAGTAGGGGAAATAAAGAATAGTAGACTGCGTCGGTTGGGACATGTAGAAAGAATGACAGAGAAAAGGGTGGTGATGAAGGTCTCCAATGGGAAGCCAGGAGGATGGCTGGACAACGAGGAGGAGGATCTGAGAAGGATGGGAGTCAGAAGATGGAGAACAAAAGCAGTCAACAGGGAAGAATGGGTGGATTGTCGGGGAGGCCAAAGCTGTAGCGCCAAGGAGTAAGTCGAGTTAAAAGTAGACGTAGAGCATATTAAATTCCTTGCCACATGCTACTGGAATCAGAATATCAGGAAGGGGTACATAAAGCTCGCGGCTGTGTTTCTCCATTCTAACATCTCATGAGAAATAGTCCCATTGATGGTCGTTGTATCATTGAAGGACATTGCGACATCTGGTCCCGTGTAATTGGGTGTGTGTGTGTGGAATCTGCCTGATGGCAGTAGTAGTGTGTGTATTTTAGGGACCAGGTTTTGGGTGGGAGGCAGATACCAATACGAGTCTCTCCCAACTTGGTTAATGTAGAAATGAACCCCCACTTCTCAGTGGACCAGAATTAAATTCCTTGGCAAAGCCGGGGATGGAACGTGAGGCTCAGTGGTGGCAGCTTGCCACTTTGTCGCAAGGAGGACTCACTGTGATACCATAGCTCCCAAAACATAGATTGGTGTCACAGTCATTCTTGAGTCTTTATATATATAAATTTATATAATCCATGCATTATCAGGGAAAGCAGCACTCATGCAAGTAAAGGATTGTAATTTTGTTTCAAATGAGCTACTCGTTAATAAGGATGTTACCTCACTCCCCGAGAGCTAATGGTCAGTAAGTCAATAGGGATATGCTACTACTCCCCTACCAGGAGGGAGAATGAAGGAGATATTCCCACCTTGAGGGACCTACGAGAGGGGCCATTGATCAGTAGGTCAATAGCGATACTACTCCCCCAGCTGGAATGAGAATGAAGGAGATATTCCCACCCTAAGGGACCTACGAGAGGGGTCATTGATCAGTAGGTCAATAGCGATAATAATCCCCCACCAGGAGGGAGAATGAAGGAGATATTCCCACCCTGAGGGACCTACGAGAGGGGCCATTGATCAGTAGGTCAATAGGGATACTACTCCCCCACCAGGAGGGAGAATGAAGGAAATATTCCCACCCTAAGGGAGCCTACGAGAGCGGGCAACGATCAATAGGTCAATAGGGATACCACTTCCCCACCAGGAGGGAGAATGAAGAAGACGCTCCCTGCCTAAGGGAACCCGCGAGAGAGGGCTATGATCAGTAGGTCAATAGCGATACTACTCCCCCACCAGGAGGGATAATGAAGGAGATATTCCCACCCTAAGGGAGCCCACGAGAGGGGTCAATGATCAGTAGGTCAATAGCGATACTACTCCCCCACCAGGAGGGAGAATGAAGGAGATATTCCCACCCTAAGGGAGCCCACGAGAGGGGGCATTGATCAGTAGGACAATAGGGATACTACTCCCCCACCAGGAGGGAGAATGAAGGAGATATTCCCACCCTAAGGGACCTACAAGAGGGGCCATTGATCAGTAGGTCAATAGCGATACTACTCCCCCACCAAGAGGGAGAATGAAGGAGATATTCCCACCCTAAGGGACCTACGAGAGGGGTCATTGATCAGTAGCTCAATAGGGATACTACTCCCCCACCAGGAGGGAGAATGAAGGAGATATTCCCACCCATAGGGACCTACGAGAGGGGTCATTGATCAGTAGGTCAATAGGAATACTACTCCCCCACCAGGAGGGAGAATGAAGGAAATATTCCCACCCTAAGGGAGCCTACGAGAGCGGGCAACGATCAATAGGTCAATAGGGATACCACTTCCCCACCAGGAGGGAGAATGAAGAAGACGCTCCCTGCCTAAGGGAACCCGCGAGAGAGGGCTATGATCAGTAGGTCAATAGCGATACTACTCCCCCACCAGGAGGGATAATGAAGGAGATATTCCCACCCTAAGGGAGCCCACGAGAGGGGTCAATGATCAGTAGGACAATAGCGATACTACTCCCCCACCAGGAGGGAGAATGAAGGAGATATTCCCACCCTAAGGGAGCCCACGAGAGGGGGCATTGATCAGTAGGAAAATAGGGATACTACTCCCCCACCAGGAGGGAGAATGAAGGAGATATTCCCACCCTGAGGAACCTACGAGAGGGGTCATTGATCAATAGGTCAATAGGGATACTACTCCCCTGCCAGGAGGGAGAATGAAGGAGATATTCCCTACCTGAGGGACCTACGAGAGGGGTCATTGATCAGTAGGTCAATGGGGATACTACTCCCCCACCAGGAGGGAGAATGAAGGAGATATTCCCACCCTGAGAAACCAACGAGAGGGGTCATTGATCAATAGGTCAATAGGGATACTACTTCCCTACCAGGAGGGAGAATGAAGGAGATATTCCCACCCTGAGGGACCTACGAGAGGGGTCATTGATCAGTAGGTCAATGGGGATACTACTCCCCCACCAGGAGGGAAAAAGAAGGAGACGCTCCCTGCCTAAGGGAACCCGCGAGAGGGGGCCATGATCAGTAGGTCAATAGGGATACTACTCCCCCACCAGGAGGGAGAATGAAGGAGATATTCCCACCCTGAGAAACCAACGAGAGGGGTCATTGATCAATAGGTCAATAGGGATACTACTCCCCTACCAGGAGGGAGAATGAAGGAGATATTCCCACCCCGAGGGACCTACGAGAGGGGTCATTGATCAGTAGGTCAATGGGGATACTACTCCCCCACCAGGAGGGAGAATGAAGGAGATATTCCCACCCTAAGGGACCTACGAGAGGGGTCATTGATCAGTAGGTCAATAGGGATACTACTTCCCTACCAGGATGGAGAATGAAGGAGATATTCCCACCCTGAGGGACCTACGAGAGGGGTCATTGATCAGTAGATCAATGGGGATACTACTCCCCCACCAGGAGGGAAAAAGAAGGAGACGCTCCCTGCCTAAGGGAACCCGCGAGAGGGGGCCATGATCAGTAGGTCAATAGGGATACCACTCCCCCTCCAGGAGGAAGAATGAAGGAGACGCTCCCAGCCTAAGGGAACCCACGAGAGAGGGTATCGATCGGCCGGGGCGTTATCTTAACCTTTGAGATGTAGCATTTGACAGGCAAATGTCAGCCTCCCCTCACATGGGAAAGGTCATAGAAAGAAGAGTGCTCAATTAAGTGTTGATATGATATGGCTGCTTTAGCTCGTTTAGCATGTGGGCGCTCCGCCCTGAAGCCAAGACGTCCTCCAATAACATCTCTCTCAATATCGAATCTAGTTGGTACAGTTTGGGGTTTTGAGCCTACCTTACACACCAGTGCACACTAGTGTAAATATAGGTAGTATATGTAGTATATCTGTAGTGCTTACCGCTGTTGCTGACGTATAAATGACAGTACCAGCTATTCTGAAAACTCGTTTACGTGCGTGTGTAAGGTAGAAAGTCGTACTTCAAGGTCAAGAGCACACTTCTCATGTAATCAATCCACTATCGCCAAGGCTGCCAAAATACGTCACTGCATCCTCGCTCCCCTAAACCGTCCCGCCACCGTGCATACCCGGCAGTGCGTTTCCCCAGCACATGCTCCTTCACATTATGTGGCATATTTTATATTATTTCTGTGTTTAATTACGGCTAAACACGTGGATTTACGACAAAAGGATTCAACTTGCATTGTGCCGGTACATTTAGCCAATCAGCTTGTAGAACATTCATCACGTGCAGCGAATCATTACCGCGACAAATCACTGCCAACATATCTCATACACTTTCTCAAAGCACAGCTTCATTGCATCATTTTATCTTGCTATTATATAGAATATCTATAAAAAAGCTTGTACCACTACTGTAGGTACCTTCTCCCTTGTATAAAATGCATGGTGAAATTAAGTGACTTCTTTGGTTTTATTTTTGTATTTTGTTTATTAATTTATTCATTCATCTATTTATTGATTTACTTGTATTTCTAGCCTATTTTCATTTATGATAAAAATAGGCTTATGAGATTACCTTTCGTCCGTGTGTGTGTGTGTGTATATCCCTAATAAAATCTAAACGGCTAGAGCAACTTCAATGAAACTCGGTAAGGACTATTTTGTTCGACCCACACCGAGCCCTTCAAATTTTATTACAGTGCACCAATCCAACATGGCGGCTGTGCGAAATATAAATATTTAAATGGACGATTCTCGCGAATTAAAAATCCGAGTGCAGTGAAATGTTAATCCACTGGCATCTAATTTATTTCAATTGTTTGCATAATCACAAGATGGCAGCTGTGTGAAATTTTAAAATCTCGTTTTTACCTCTTGTGTTCTAATCATGCGACTGAAGTTTGAATACCACACGTACACAATAATCTTAATGTAATAGTACAAAAATAAAAATCCTACCTGGCGAATATCTGAAATATTTAGATGGTTCTCAATATCTACGAATCTATCACAACCGTCAAACTGAAATTTTGTATGTTGGTAGAGGCAATTAACATAAGTAGGATATATGGTAATAGGCTGTATAGTTCTTCACGGAACTACTTGTTTTTTTATTCGTTCATTCATTCATTCATTTATTTATTTTGGCACCTTTTAGAAGGTGCAGTGGACTCGATGACGAATGTGTGCCAGAAGGAATATTGAAAGTAGATATGTTGGAAACCTTAATAAACCGTATGGAACACGCTATCGTTGTCTCCTAATTTGATTACACCGCCACGTTGGGCCGCCATTGCTCACGCCATTAGCTAGAGTGGACGCACAAGATTTCTTGCTAGTCGGATCGCTTTACTTCTCCTCACGGAATGAGCCGTTAGACTGCAGTACATTTATCCCGCGTGCTAGAGCTAGTTTTTGTCTCGAGAGACTGATAACAGCTCTGTCAGCCTTCCTCATGTCTGCCCTGTTTCTTGTGTTTCACCCAAACTGAAGTATTTTTGCCTCTTCCACGTCACTGCATCGCACATATTCTCCATTGTCATGCTGAGTGAAATTGAATATCATGTGCACCGGTATTGTACGCGTTATCTTGCGGTTCATGAATCACAGACACCTCTGGAAAGCTCACATGGACATAGACTACTGGCTTTAAGGAGCGTAATACGAGGAGTGTTCAAATGAAATAGTACATTATGCAACGAGCCTATAATGGCTATAATTAAGACACGAGTATTTTTATAAAACGAGCGTATGCGAGTTTTATAATTTCCATTATAATTACCATTATAGGCGAGTTGCATACGACTGTTTATGTTCGACGATAACTATAACTTTGTTATATGTTTTAACATAAATATTCATAAGTATCTGTTGAGAGTCAGCTACTAGAATTTCGTGATCGCAGAGCGAGCGTTGGGTGTTATATCTCTGCCTTTCAAGATCTCTGGACGACCGACGCATGCGCTCTGTGTGCTTGCAATGCCATACGCAGGCCATATGTTTACATCTGCCGCCCCTCAGTAATATTGTCACTGGAGTTGTTTGAAGACAATGAATGCGCTGTGTAGAAATTATATTAAGCTACAGTGCTATTTCTTGTCTCATATTCGCCAGTTTATTTACGCGAACATATGGACGGTGCGTATTCCATGTCGGTAATTTATTATAGTTCGATGTTGTGTTTATGTCCGACATGTTGGATTTTGAGCGCACGCGTGAAGGTATCGTTACCTAATTGGTCAATGAACGAGCTCTGATTGGCTGGAGAAACTGTATCATAATGAAAAAGAGTGTTATAATGACCATCATTATGATACAGTTTTCAGACACATAATAGTGAGGGTCGAACATAAAGGTACAAACGATACAGTGGGTACAATTTATTCGTTATTCAAAAGTAATCACCACAGGTGTTCCATTGCTTCACTAGCCGCAGGATTTCCTGTTCCCAGAAGTATTGTGGTTGTGACAGGAGCCAATCCTTCATTCGAACACCCCTCATATATTGTTTTACACTTTATTTTTTGCCTATTTTCATTTATGAAAAAATAGGCTTATGAGATCACCTTTTGTCCGCGTGTGTGTGTGTGCGTGTGTGATGGTGTATGTGATGGTGTGTGTCTCCCCCTAATAACCTTTAAACGGCTGGAGCGATTTCAATGAAACTCGGTAAGTTCATAGCACTATACCAGACGACCCCGACCGTGCCCTTCAAATTTTGTTACGTCTCACCAATCCAACATGGCGGCTGTGCGAAATATTTCACCAGCATTCAATATCTCCGAAACTATTACCGATATCACCCTGAAATATTTTACGGTGATAAAGGGAGCTACTAAAAGTTCATCTTATGACTTTTGAATACCTGGTAACTACGAAACGAATATGGCGGCCAAGCGAAGTTGAAAATTTTATATAGACCTTTTCGCGATTTAATGATCCAAACGCAATGAAACTTGGTACAGGAAATGTTTATGTACATTGTAATGCACTGGTATCTAATTTAGTTCAATTGTTTTCATAACCTCAAGATGGCGGCTTTGCGAATTTTAAAATTAAGTTTTTTCTTGTGCCGTAATCATGCGATCAAAGTGAAAGTTTGAATAATGAACCTACGCAATAATTTTCCTTTAATGGTACATGACTCTATGGCCTGTACATATAGAATAACTATCCAACAGGGCGACCATCCGAAATATTTAGATGGATCTCAATATCTACGAATCTATTACAGCAATCAAACTGAATTTTTTAATGTTCATAGGGGCTATGAACATAAGTTCACCTATAGGACTTTCAATAAACTGGTGATCACAAATCCAACATGGCGGCGACGCGAAGTATAAATATTCACATGGACGTTTCTCGCAATTTAACCATCCGAGTGCAGTGACACTTGGTACAGTACATCCTTATACAAATGTTAATCCACTGGCATCTATTTTTTCAATTGTTTCCATAACCACAAGATGGCAGCTGTGCGAAATTTTAAAATCTCGTTTATAATTCTTGTGTCCTAATCATGCGATAGAAGTTTGAATACTACAATTACACAATAATCTTCCTGTAACAGAACATAACTCTAAGACCTACATATATAAAAATCCAATATGGCGACCATCCACAATATTTAGTCGGTTCTCAATATCTACGAATCTATTAGAGCAATCAAACTGAAATTTTGTGTTGATAGAGGCAATTAACATGAGTAGGATATATGCAAATAGCTGTACGGAACTACTTGTTTCTACCCAAATGAAGTACATTACACATCAGTTGTTACGTCCACCTTCTCAACATAATCTCCTTGTAACTTGATGCACTTTTGCCATCGATGTGTCAGTCTCTTCAGACATTCCTGAAGCCATTATTTTGGAGTGCTGCGTGCCCATTCCTTGACAGCTGTGTCCAGAGCTTTCTTCATGTTCCCGAACAGGTGATAATCACTTGGTGTCAAATTGGGAGAGTATGGTGGATCTGGCAGCACCGTGAATCCTATTTGATCAATGACAGTGGTGGTCTCTCGACTAGTGTGGGGGCGGGCATTGTCATGTTGCAGAAGCACATCTTTAGCCCATTTTCCATGCCGCTTAGTTTGAATGGCACGACGTAAGCGCTTAAGGGTTGCCATATATGCTGCACTGTTAATCGTGGCCCCCAATTTCAGCCAGTCAATGAGGATGATACCCTTTGTGTCCCTGAACACTGCCGCCATTCGCTTGCAACTGATGGCATTGTTCGACATTTCTTTGGCGGTGGACTGCCCGCCCCTGTGCTTCCATTGCATGACCGTCGTTTTGCAGGACTGGACACAGCTGTCAAGGAATGGGCGCGCAGCACTCCGAAAGAATGGTTTCAGGAAGGTCTGGAGAGACTGACTCATGGATGGCAAAAGTGCATCAAGCTACAAGGAGATTATGTTGAGAAGGTGGACGTAACAACGTGATGTGTAATGTACTTTTGGGTAGAATAAAATAAAGTGTAAAAGAATATAGTACTTCATCTTGATCTACAAGATCTTCGTTGTACGTGAAACTGGAACTGCCGGCCGTGGCCCACATTTCATGTTACACAGAGAATAAATAGCCTATGTGAACTTTATCTTGAGTATTTTAGCGACTTGGGCGCTTGTTTAGCATCTCTTGATGAATGCAGTAAATTTGGATTTGTCTGTTGGCACAGGCTAGAGAAAAATGTGGCTTTCCACCGATATCTCAGTCTCATTCATGGCTGTGATTATAGTGAGTCTTTGAAATATGAGTGGTGCTGACTACAACTACTAGTGTCTGTGTGTACTGTGAACGGTTCTACTCATACGGTCAGTGCTAGTGTTCTGACTCAGTGAGGAAAGCAATGGCAAACAACCTCACTCCTCACCATGCCTAATACGCCTCATTATAGTGCTGCGGTGAGCTAACCTATGGTGGTACTTTTTGAGGATCCAACCAGCCTTTGGGCTGGCCACCTAGCAGACAGACAGACAGACGACATTGGTTGGTTGGTTTAGGGGCTGCGACAACGCGGTCATGTAGCCCCTTGTACTTTGGGTGTGTGTAGAATCTGTCTGATAGCCGGTGTTAATTGTGATGGCTGTATTAATGTGTGTTATACTGTAATTCAGGTAAGGACTGCAGACGATCAATGCTCAAGTAGTTCCCACTTTTGCTACCAAATGCTACCGTCCACGACGCCTAGTTGCGAACTTACCAGCACTTGGTGACGAACGTTGGAACTTAGAGTGTATCATATCTAACCTACAAATTTAGCCTCACACAAGTGTAGTTAGTGGAAGGTTCTTTTACACGTCATAAATCTCTCACATGGGTCGGCCGGCTTTACTTCCCCTTCGAAGGAAGGCATTCTGAGGGATTATTAACACTCTTAAAAGAATCCGACGACTTCGGCCAGGTTTGAACCAGCGACCTTTGACACAGAAGCTCAGCATGCTATCAACTACGCCACTGAAGCCGCTACACATGACTTTGATGATTCAGTGGTAAAGCTCTCATCCCGTTCAATGCATGGAGATTTTCGAAGTGAAATATTACATCCTGTGGTTCGGATTTTACGTAAAAGTATGGCTCCCGAGAGTCGTAATCGTGAGACTAACGATTATGTAAAACAACAAGCGTCCTTCCTTTTCCTTTGACGACTGTAGTTAGATAACGCTGGGTATCAATTATCCCAGAGTAAATTACACAGCAATCTATCAATTGACAGCCGCCCCAATTAGAGAATCAAAGACCAGTTCGTTCAGAACAATGTTATCGCTACACCTATTCATTGATAAATAAGTATTGAAAGTATTCATGCCTATGAATATATCAAATTTCCGACAGTCCATTAGACTTTCCCTATCTATTTGAATTGTGTAATAAATCTACCATTTGGCAACGTAGCACAGTACAAATGATTGAGGAGCTCAGCGGAAGAACACCTCATCCCAACCGGGGCACATTTGGAGATAAACAGGTTGTTATTACACTGTACACAGTGTGAAACTTACAAGTGTTATATTGTTGATATAATTGTGTATAGTTTGGTGCCGTTGCCACCATCTCGTGGCTATTTCACCAATCACTCATGGACACCATTTGGAATGGTGTGTAGAGTTTATTGCTGCTGCCGCCATCTTGTGTCTAATTTCATCCACGTCACGAGTGCTTTCGAAATAATCATTCAATAACCTCTAAACCGAGTGAAGTGGAATTTATGGCTTAATCCAATTCAAGTAGATTACATTGTTAAAAAAAAGTCTGCTGGGGTGGTTTGATCGTTAAATTCAGAGTGGAACAAATACACTGTGGAACAGTCTGTCTGAAAAGTATTTTCTCGTCCATGGCCAACTATCTGGGAAAGTATTTAAGGACAGACGGTCGTGAGCGCACCATGAAAAAATGCAAAAACTTATCATAACATTTCTTGCCGTTTCTGTCATAATTTTGAAGGTAGAACTGCAAAACTTTTACCATGTTTAGTCCAAGCCCTGAAGGCTCCAATGAATTTAAATTTATTGGAATTAGACTTCTCGTTTTCTTTTAGCATTTTTTTTAATTATATAATTTTTCAAAATGTTATTGAAACATGTGTTGGTACACTTTTCTGCTTAAGTATTCATACCACTGATTCCAAATTTTGTTCATGTTTTAAATACAGTCCTAGCTATATCATACTCTAGAATTTTGACGTTTGATAAATATTTAATCATTCAGTGATAAATTGAAATATTGATTACAAAATATATACTTTTTAGCAACATATTATGTTTTATAAATACCACAATTTAAAAGATACATCAAAAATTCTAGAGTTTCAGTATCACAGTAGAGTCACAAATGAGTGTGAAAAATGTCATATCTGTAGCTAAAATAGTTTAGGAGTTATGTGTACCTAAATGTGAAAAAAATGACTTTTTGGGAAACTTAAGTTAAAATTTTTGTTTCTCTCAACCATGTCTTAGAACATTCCAGGACCATATTCTTCTTGCTGCTGGCTATTATCATCGTCTCTTTTCCTTTTTCTGTTTCTTTTTTCAATTCTAGCCTCTTTAGTGGATTCTGCATTCGCTTTTTCACCTTTTTTCACACGGTCAATGTCAATTTTTAGCCTATTTTCAATTTTGAAAATATAGGCTTATGAGATCACCTTTTGTCCGTGTGTGTGTGGGGGGGGGGGGTGTCCCCCTAATAAAATCTAAACGGCTGGAGCGATTTCAATGAAACTCGGTAAGTTCATAGCGCTATTCCCGGCGACCTTGACCGTGCCCTTCAAATTTTGTTACGTCTCACCAATCCAACATGGCGGCTGTGCGAAATATTTCACTAGCATTCAATATCTCCGAAACTATTACCGATATCGCCCTGAAATTGTGTACTGTGATAAAGGGCACTACTAGATGTTCACCTATGAGACTTTCAAAAACCTGGTGACTACAGAACCAACATGGCGGCCAAGCGAAGTTGAGACTTTTAAATAGACTTTTCTCGCGATTTAACTATCCAAACGTAATGAAACTTGGTACAGCAATTGTTTATACACATTGTAATGCAATGAAGTCTAATTTAGTTCAATTGTTTACATAATCTCAAAATGGCGGCTGTGCGAAATATTTCACTGACATTCTATATCTCCGAAACTATTACAGATATCACCCTGCATTTTTGTACGGTGATAAAGGGTACTAATACATGTTTACCTATGTATATTTCATAAACCTGTAAAATACAAACGGAACATGGTGACCAAACGAATTTGAAATATTTTAATAGACTTTTCTCGTGATTTTACTCTCTGAGCGCTGTGAAATGTGGTACAGTAAATGATTTTGCAGTTTATAATGCCCTGCCATCTAATTTAATTCAATTGTTTACATAACCTCAAGATGGCGGCTGTGCGAAATTTTAAAATTAAGTTTTTATTTCTTGTGTCGTAATCATGCGATCGAAGGAAAGTTTGAATAATGAACCTAGGCAATAATTGTCCTTGAATGGTACATAACTCTATGGCCTATACATATAACAATCCTAAATTGCGAGCTTCCGAAATATTTAGACGGTTCTCAATATCTATGAATCTTTTACAGCAACCAAACTGAATTTTTTAATGTTCATAGAGACTATGAACATATGTTCACCTATAAGACTTTCAGTAACCTGGTGAGCACAAATCCAACATGGCGGCGACGCGAAGTATAAATATTTAAATGGACGTTTCTCGCGAATTAACTATCCGAGTGCCGTGAAACGTTGCACGTTAAATGCTTATACAAATGTTGATCCACTGGCATCTCATTTATTTCAATTGTTTGCATAATCACAAGATGGCTGCTGTGCGTAATTTTAAAATCTCGTTTTTACTTCTTGTGTTCTAATCATGCGATTGAAGTTTGTATACCACACGTACACAATAATCTTAATGTAAGAGTACAAAAATAATAATCCAACCTGGCGACCATCTGAAATATTTAGACGGTTCTCAATATCTACGAATCTGTTACAGCAATTAAACTGATATTTTGTATGTAGATAGAGGCAGGATGAGTAGGATATATGAAAATAGGCTGTATAGTTCTTCACATAACTACTTGTTTTCAACGCGTTCAACATGTTAGTCCCAGGATTAATCCCCATTTCTTCTAAAACAAATTTTATTGACATCATGCCATCATTGAAACATATCACTGCATCCAGCACACCTATCTGGAGGGTTCTAAAACCTACAAATTCAGTTTTTGGAATACGTTGCCAGATACAGTGATTAAAACTTTCATTGACATTCTGTGTGCCACCATGCAAGCACTTAGACAGTAGCGTGTCATTACACAATCCCTTATACACAGGTTTAATGGCATTTAGAATAGCCAATGGAAGTGAGTTCTTGTGGTGGTATTCAGTACACCCTGCCTTCTGCTTCTGAAAGCCACACCATGAATCCACCCCTTCAGGGCACAGATCATGTCTTGGTTCTTCACCTGTTGACATTTTGTGATAAAATGTTGCTTTTATGGCCTTTTTCATTTCTAGGAGATTTCCTGTATTTCTCCTTATAGCAAGTCCAAAATACCGTTGGAGCTTATCAATTTCTGCATCTGTCAACCTCCCTCGACCCTTGATGGGCTTGCCATTAAGAAGTTTCTGTTTGCCCAAATCTTTCCTGAGTTTCCTAAGCCTAGTACCTAGCCTCTTCTGGACATGGCCTACACACTCTAGTTTTTCAACATCAATATTGTCCCCATATGGTTTACAGTCATTTACTTTTGTGAACCCCTTTGAATCACCATCACCTCGGTCCAACCAAGAACGTTTGAACATTGCCACAGCACCTGCAGCCTCCATACTACCACTGGACCCAACAAAGTTCTTCAGACATTTATGCTCCTTCTCAGTTACAATACAACCATGACAGTATTCTGTGAGGCATTCTACATCCAAGATTTTGCCAGAATCTACAGATGTTACAGTTACAACACCATTCAGAGAAGTATGGCCTCGCTTTTGCCAGCTTCCATCACAAGCAGCAACGATATCACTGCAATTGTCATTTAGTAGCTTGGCTTCTTTAGCTGCATTTACCATACAACCCAAAGACACATCTTTTAAAGAGTACAAAATTGCATTGTTTGATTTGACAAATTTGCTTGATGGAGGTGGCAGGTTCATCATGCCACAAAATACATGTCCTGCTTTCCTGCCCTTCCCGATACACCGCATTGCATTGGCAAATCTAATATTTACCTTATAAAGTCTGTTTTTATTTACACCTGATGACTTAGATGAATGGTTTGCTTTACAAACACTGCATTCTAGAACTATGTCACTTGCAAGGCCTCTTCTACTAACTTCATACAATTTACATTTTCACAGTACTTACACATGACATTGTTCTGAACTAAATCAGATATAATATCTAAATCTAATATTACACTGCCACCAGAAATACCATTAACACTTCCTCCCTCATTTTCCTCTGAGAGATAACTTAGCTTTCTCTGTGAAGCACTTGAAACATACGAATCATTGTTTTTTGAGGGTTTAGGAGAAGGATTAGAATTAGGCCTAACGCCTTGTGGTGGGCTAGCAATAACATTCGCTGTATTTTTTGTGTATCTATTACCTCGATGATTTTATTTTGTATTGAACTTCTTAATTCGGGGCATGCTTATACTTTATAAACTCCGCAATCTATGAAACACGATCCAAATGATAACAATATAACCTTTCAAAGTTTGTTTACATCAAACCATAACAAACATTCACGAATCCATGGTTACGCTCTTGCGCAGTCCTTTTTTCAGACGGGCGAGACTTTGCCATAGTACTAACCTCTGAAACGCGCTATCCCACAAGATTCTCGTAAAATTAGTAAAGAAATTATAATTGACTATGGTTGACAGTGACGCTTAAGAAGGGGGTGTGGCAGAAACAAGGGTTCACATTATTCTTAATATCTTCGTGAATTCAAATAGAAATACCTATAAATTATAGATATTCTTGTTCAGGAAGGAGCGCTCTTCAAAATGTGACTAAAAAAATTGAAATTTTGGTCCGACTCACGACCTTCTGTCCTTAAAGGTATGGGAATACGAGATGCCTTGTTATCATACTCTTTGGTGACTGTGATTTGGGCATGTGCTGCCCGGGTGCTACACCAATGCGGCCACGCCTCAGGTGTTAGAGAGTGCTTTTTGGAATTGACCGTGACATCAGAGCCACCTAAACACCGTAGTCGGAACCTGAATAGCGCATCCCTTTGGAGCAGTCATAACTGTTGAACGTGTTTTTTCTGCTGCCTCAACAGGGCAAGTTTCACTTCCATAGAGCACCATGTTCCAGACAAAGGCTTTCAAAATGACTTTTTAATTCCTAAATCTATATTTGTTTTCTGTAGATAAATTATCTTTCTCTGTGCTAACCCACTTTATATATCCGTTGACGGCTTCGGTGGCGTAGTCGGTTGCATGCTGAGCTTCTACGCCCAAGATCGCGGGTTCAAACCCGGCCGGAATCATTGGATTTTTAAGAGCGTTAAAATCCTTCAGTATGACTTCCTCCGGAGGGGAAGTAAAGCCAGCGGTCCCATGTCATAGATTTATGGCATGTAAAAGAACCTTCCACGAATTAAACTTGTGTTCAGCAAAATTTGCAGGTTATATTTCGTTTGAACGTACTATGAAGTTCCAACGTCCACCACTAGGTGTCAATGACATCTGGTAGCGAAAGTTGGAATTACTTGAAATTCAACGGAACTTGTAGCTCACCCCATGAGTGTCCGCATTGCAGTAGCTACAGCCTCTGGCGGTGTCGCGAAAAAAGCGCACTGCGAGAAAAGCGCACTGCGAAGAAAGCGCACAGTCAACCCTTTTGGAGTTACAGAAGGAATCCCGCCCCTATCTTCTTAGAAATAAGGAGTGTTACACAGAAAATAAAAGTTGAATTAATTAGTTTCTGATTCCCATCACACTTTATCCAGGCTGTGGACTGGCTAAATGACTAATTACTAAATATTTTTAATCATTTAGGCGTGTTTAAAATCAGCTTGAGTATAGCTTCGTCAATGTTAACTTTTTAAATATATTTACAGTTTTAAAGTATACTTAGGCTTGCTTTAAATCAGCATGAATGT
Organism: Meconema thalassinum; assembly: GCA_946902985.2. NCBI lineage: Eukaryota > Metazoa > Arthropoda > Insecta > Orthoptera > Tettigoniidae > Meconema > Meconema thalassinum. The sequence continues at coordinate 296,434,169 of OX336396.1, read as the reverse complement.
AGCTTCGTCAATATTAACTGTTTACTATTTCCATTCTTTTCGGGTCTTGCTTTTCTTCTAGAAAGAAGGTCTAGCCAAGTTTTTGTAGATATGAAACTGTCTTTAAACACGCTGTGATGTCACCATTTTCTTCATACTTCTTCACAGTTCTTTCCAGTTTCTTATCCGACTCGATGTAAGTTTTCTTCCTCTTTTTTCCAGCTAAATTCAGTTCTATCCTCATGTACATACAAGAAGATTCCTCCGCTTCACTCTTGAAACAAAGTATGACATCTCTGATTTTGGGGTTGGGTCGTCCAAGAAGATTGTTGATTTTGTTGTGCCAACCTTCCACCGCGTTCGTAGTCCTGTGTCGCCTAGCATAGCAATTCCACAATTCAATAGGAATTTCGTCATTATGCAGCCACTGTTCGACGAAGTAGTCGAAGAAGCGAGTTAATTTCGGGTTTTCAAGAGCCTGTGAGTGAATTTCGACCCAGCCATCTTGGACATCTTCAGTTTTCAAGAAGGCTAATGCAGCACACATTTGAGTGGACAGTCGGATTTCTTCATTTTCTCTATATTCACATTTCAGTCCAATTTCTTGTATTTTTCTCCACAGACATTTTTTCAAATGAAAGTAGCACCCATGGATTTCAACTGATGGCAGAACTTCTCTAATTGCAGCTATTGCACTCGCCTCGAAATCAACGTGGATGTGTCTTGGATTCCATTCTGGGACTGCTTGCAGTACATGACGAAAAAAACGAACGTATGTAGTTTTCTTCTTGTTTGGAAGTAGGCCAAACACAACTGGATAAACGTTAGTTTCTGTGTCGGAGCTTCCATAATCAGCATGGATGGTGTAAATTTGACCGAACTGTTTACTACAACTTTTAAACGTTCCATCCATGAAAAAGCCTTGTAGGTTCCTCAAGCACTCTTTTCCTTTTTCTGAACAAAAAATGATCATCCGTTCCTCTGAGCCTTCGTCCACTAACATAAATTTTGATCCGTCGTTCATCTGAAGCAATTCTTCGTCTAAAATTACTTCTTCTCTAGTCTTAGGCTCCTTTTGGGTTCCACGCGCACTGTTTCTCTGTATGTACATACTTCTTTTTGTGGTGAGTTGTTGCGGCATTTCTGTTACAAAATTGTAGCCCTTGTTGTGGAGTTCTCCCAGTTCTTCTCTGTAGATCTCTGAAATGGACGTGTCTTCTTCACGGGCTCTCTTCTTTGCAACGTTGATGCTCTTCATAACTTCCAATCTGGCTGTGTCCGGTGCTGCACATGAGTGATCAGTAACTTCTAAAACTTCGCCATTTTTACTTTTTAACATTCCACGGCACCTACTTGACCTTTCCTTCTGACATCGCCAAACTATTAACCCATCTATATTCTTCCTAAACTCCCTATATGCGTATCCGTTATAATGTGCTGCAGGCTTACCCTTGTTAGTAGTTAAGACTTCCATAATATAACTAAACCATGTATAAATACTAAAAAGAAAGAAAACGTTCAAAACACTAGGTATACTAGTAAAATAACTTTAACACAAGTAAGTTTAAAACACTAAAACAGATTATTGCTGCTTACGAAGTGACTTGAAGGACCATCAGAACAGGAATGACAAAGAAGGGGTCGGTGAGGTGGGGCGGCTGCTCGGGAGGAATGAACCTGAGCTATTGTATTGCGTGATGACTCACCTCCAACCAGCTCCAAGTATTCATTTCCTGGTAACGTAACCCCTACCCTAAACTGTCACATTGGCCCTTGTGCGCTTTCTTCGCAAATACCTGTATGTGCGCTTTATTCGCTGTGCGCTTCTCACACAGATTCCCTCTGGCGAGCCGAACATGTCCTTGGACACTCCCGGCACTAAAAGCCATGCGCTACATAATAATTATATCCGTTGTTGTTGCTGTTGTTATTTGAAGGGGCCTAACTTCTAGGTTAACGGCCTTTTTATATCCACTTTGTTTCGTCCATTATTGGTGATTTTTGCTGCCCAAGTAGCAAGAGAGTCCTACTTCACCTGCCACTTCTATGTCAAAAGAGGCATCGGATTTCTTCCAGTGGATTTCCTATTCATTTATATTTTTAGCCTACTTTCGATTTTTGCAAAAATCACTACAGGGCGAAAAAAAGTGTGTCTGTCTGTGTGTGTGTGTGTGTGTGTGTGTGTGTGTGTGTGTGTGAGTGTGTGTGTGGACTCTGAATGTCTGTCCCCCCCTATCAATTCGAACACGGTGAGCGCAAATTGAACGAAATTTGGTACAAAGGTAGCACTAGCAAAGGACACCTCAGTGTCATGTTTTATATCGCCGCCATCTTGACGGAAACGTAATGGCGGCCACACAAATGTTCAAAGCTTAAATCAAATTACGACTAACCTAATAATCCGATCTCTACCAAATTTTGCAACAACATACCTATATGGGGGGAGCATCCTTTGACCAAACTAATAGGTCATCAGCCTAAAAGTTTGCGGATGGTGGCCATCTTTGTGTGAAAATCGATTTCCCCTATTAATTCGAACACGGTGAAACCGAATGGAACGAAATTTGGTACAGAGGTAGCACTAGAAAAGGCCACCTCAGTGTCATGTTTTATATCACCGCCATCTTGACGGAAACATAATCGCGGCCACCCAAATGTTAAAGGCTAAAATGTAATTACAACCAACCTAATAATCTAGTCTCTACCAAATTTTGCAACAACAAATCTTTATGCGGGAAGCATATTCTGACCAAACTGCTAAATCATCAGCCCAATAGTTTGCAGATGGTGGCCAAGTATGTGTGCAAATCGATTCCCCCTATCAATTCAAACACGGTGAAACCGAATTGAACGAAATTTGGTACAGAGGTAGCACTAGCAAAAGGCACCTCAGTGTCATGTTTTATATCGCCGCCATCTTGACGGAAACGGAATGACGGCCACCCAAATGTTAAAAGCTTTAATCAAATTTCGACCATCCTAATAATTTGATCTCTACCGGATTTTGCAACAACATGCCTTTTTGTGGAAAGCATCTTATGACTGACTACAAGGTCATCAGCCCAATAGTTTGCAAATAGCGGCCATGTATGTGTGCAAATCCATTCCCCAGATCAATTCAAACACGGTGAAACCGAATTGAATGATTTTTTTTACAGAGGTAGCACTAGCAAAGGGCACCTCATATTCATGTTTAATATCCCTATAGCACGTTGTATTTCAACAAGCTACTACAACCAACATTCAATTATACTCCTTGAAAAGGACAAAGAGTTATAACAATACCCATGCATTTAGGAGAAAGTAGGCTATATGTTCTTTACTGAACATCTTGTTATTGATTATCATCATGAGTTTCATTCACCATGGTGTCCAAAAATCCTCGTTCGACAGCGTTCGATACTTATTTCATCACGTGCCCAGTCTTGTGGTTGAACCTCGAAAAAACAAGTAGTTCCGTGAAGAACTATACAGCCTATTTTCATATATCCTACTTATGTTAATTGCCTCTATCAACATACAACATTTAAGTTTGATTGCTGTAATAGATTCGTAGATATTGAGAACCGACTAAATATTGCAGATGGTCGCCATGTTGGATTTTTATATATGTAGGTCTTTTAGAGGTATGTACTGTTACATGAAGCTAGTGTACGTGCAGTATGCAAACTTCAATCGCATGATTAAGAAATAAAAACGAGATTTTAAAATTTCGCACAGCTGCCATCTTGTGGTTATGGAAACAATTGAAAAAATAATTAGATGCCAATGGATTAACATTTGTATAAGGATTTACCGTACCAAGTTTCATTAAACTCGGATGGTTAAATTGCGAGAAACGACCATGTAAATATTTATAATTCGCGTCCCCGCCATGTTCAATTTGTGATCACCAGGTTATTGACAGTCCTATAGGTAAACTTATGTTCATAGCCCCTATGAACTTAAAAAAATCAGTTTGATTGCTGTAATAGATTGGTAGATATTGAGATACATCTAAATATTTCGGATGGTCGTCATGTTGAATTGTTATATGTATAGGGCATATAGCCATGTACCATTAAAGGAAAATTATTGCGTAAGTTCATTATTCAAACTTTCACTTCGATCGCATGATTACGACACAAGAAATAAAAACTTAATTTTAAAATTCGCACAGCCGCCATCTTGAGGTTATGTAAACAATTGAACTAAATTAGATACCAGTGCATGACAATGCGTATGAACATTTCCTGTACCAAGTTTCATTGCGTTTGGATCATTAAATCGCGAGAAAGGCCTATTTAAAATTTTCAACTTCGCTCGGCCGCCATATTCGTTTTGTATTTAACCGGTTTTTAAAAGTATTATAGATGAACTTCTAGTAATGCCCTTTATCTCCGTACAAAATTTCAGCGTGATACCGCTAATAGTTTCAGAGATATAGAATGCCGGTGAAATATTTCGCACAGACGCCATCTTGAAGTTATGTAATCAATTGAACGAAGTTAGATGTCGGTGCATTACCATGTGTATTAACATATACTGTACCAAGTTTTATTGCGTTTGGTTGGTTAAATCGCGAGAAACGTCTATTTAAAAGTCGCAAATTTGCTTGGCCGCCATGTTTGTTTTGTAGTTAACAGGTTTTCAAAGGCCACATAGGTGAACTTCTAGTAGTTCCCCTTATCACTGAAAAATATTCCAGGGTGATATCGGTAATAGTTTCGGAGATATTGAATGCTGGTGAAATATTTCGCACAGCCGCCATGTTGGATTGGTTAGACGTAACAAAATATGAAAGGCACAGTCGGGGTCGTCCGGAACAGTGCTATGAACTTACCAACTTTCATTGAAATAGCTCCAGCCGTTTAGAAGTTATTAGGGGGGGCACACACCATCACACACACACGCACACACAGACAGACACACTGACAAAAGGTGATCTATTAAGCCTATTTTTTCATAAATGAAAATAGGCTGAAAAGCATCTTTAAGTAGCTCCTCAACTCCATCAGAATGAGAGCTTTGTTTTTCCTTGCAACATAGCTTGCCTATATTAACTACACTAGTGTCCAAAAGTAAACCATAATCTCTAAACGAGGCCATAGCACCTGATAGAAATGTCAGACGGATTGCCGCACAAACGGAAGCTGAATCACACACCATATGTCACACAACTTGTCCAAAGAAACAGTGTCAGAGAGGTTCTGATAGCTCACGTACACCTTTGACAACAACTAACAAAACTTGGCAATGTCTTCCACAACAAAATATGCTGTTAATAGGGTGCATAGTTACCCTTAACGGCCACAGATGCTTCGCAGCGACGCGATATGCTCTCTATCAGATGGTCCAAGAGTTCCTGTGGCAGTCGATCCCATTCCTCCGAAAGGGCAATGCGAAGGCCTTGGAGGGTCATTGGTGGAGGCTGACGGGATGCCATTCGCCTCCCCAATGCATCCCAGGAATGTTCTCATATCCGCAAACCTCGTTGGCCAGTCCATGCGATTAATGAGCCAGAAATGCATCCACCAAAGCAACGTGGTGTGGTTGGGCATTATCATCCATTAAGAGGAAGTCCGGACCAATCGCAACTCTGAAGAGTCGAACATGTGGTTTCAGTACATCATCCCTGTATCTCCGAGCGTTCACAGTGTTTCTCGGACCACCCATGAAGATGTGTAGGTCCGTACGGCCATCCAACATGATGCTACCCCACACCATGACGCCACCACTACCATACTGGTCCCGTTCTACGATGTTCCTGTGGTTGTATTGGCTACCCGACTCTCTCCAGATTAATGTGCGACGGGAATCTTTCTGCAAACTGAAGCGGGATTCATCTGTGAAAAGCACATGCCTCCATTCATTCATGGTCCAGTTTCGACGTTGACGGCTCCACAGTGAACGGGCCCGCTGGAGTGAGCGGGACGCACACCGCTGGACGTCTGGCAAACAGCCCTGCTCTTCTGAGCCTCCGGTACACAGTTTGCCGGGAAACAACAATCCCTGAGACGGCTGCAAGCTCTGCCGACAATAATTGTCCTGCAGGTGCACTCCGATTTCGTTGGTTACTCTTGGTCGACCCGGTACTGGCCTACGACTAACATCTCCTGTGTCTCGAAATCGTCTCCAAAGCCTGGAAATGACACTTCGTGGCACATTCAAGGATACGGCGACTTCGGCATGTGTCTGGCCTGCTTCCTGGCGGCCGAGTATTCTAACCTGCTAAACGAGGTCCAAATGGCGTGGTAGTGCCATTGTATTGTCACGTTCACCACGAGGCGACACTCCGCACACTATAACAGGGCAAACACGACTGAGGGAATATGAGGCGCAGGCACTGGCTGTGTTTACCTTGCGGTTACGCTGCTAGTCAAATCAGGGAATACTCCTTTCCTATAAAGTGCGTACACGTAAGGTTGGTAGGTGCATATGTTGTGCGATTTGTGGTCTATTTCCTGTTGCCCTGCTTATTCGTAACTTATGCTTAACTTATGGACACTAGTGTATGTTATTGAAAAGTTGCAGTGACGTGAAAGCAATCGATGACTTCAAGAGTCTGAGGTCCAGGAAGTTGATCCACATAGTAGGAGAATGAACTCACGCTTGGAACGTGGTGCGCTAGTTGTCAAACTCCAGCCAATAGGAGTCTGCCAGCATCCATTTTATGTCACTCCCACCAAATCCGTTACGTTCTTCCTTTTAAAATACAGACAATAATCTGAGCGAATACCTCTGGGCGTGCACTGTGCCTCTCTTCAAACGGGGAGATGGAGTGACGTGTGCAATACACTTCCAGATGAATGTGCACTATCACGTGTATGCACTTGCATTGCTTCCCCTTTTCTCGACAAAATGATGGTATGTGGATCGAAGGACATCTGCCATCTAATGTTTAAAATCTGAATTATCTACTTCTAATGGAATTGTACTCAAGAATGTAGCTTGTACCAGAATTACAAATATAAAAATGTTCGCACTAGACAAATTAATATCTTTTAAACCCCTATGGTAATAAGGTTGTTTGGTTCCTTAGTTTAGGGGCTGTGACAACGCGGTCATGTAGCCCCGTGTACTTTGGGTGTGTGCAGAATCTGTCTGATAACCGGTGTTAATTGTGATGGCTCTATCAGTGTGTGATATCTGTTTTTAATTCAAGTAAGAACTGCAGACAGTAATTTCAAGTAGTTCCTACTTTTGCTACCAAATGCACGACACCTAGCTTGTGGACTTTGTTACTACACACATCAAAAAAAGTTTTGCATCACCTCGGTTCCCAGATCTCCGGCATATAGACGTTGACTGTGTATATTGTATCCAAGATACAGTCCCTTTGACTGTTCATAGATGTCACTAAAACTGCTCAAAGATGTAAACAACCATGCATGAGCAGGGCCTATTAGACGGAGGGGGTACGACAGCCGATCAGTTCCAGTCATTCCACCAGGACGAAGGTACGCTGCTCATGTTGTCTGTAGTTCTACCATGCCTAGAAGGTCAATACCGCAGTTCGATCGCGTCCGCATTGTTACTTTGTGTCAAGAAGGGCTCTCAACAAGGGAAGTTTCCAGGCGTCTCAGAGTGAACCAAAGCGATGTTGTTCGGACATGGAGGAGGTACAGAGATACAGGAACTGTCGATGACAGGCCTCGCTCAGGCCGCCCAAGGGCTACTACTGTAGTGGATGACCGCTACTTACGGATTGCCGCTCGGAGGAACCCTGACAGCAATGCCACCATGTTGAATAATGCGTTTCGTTCAGCCACAGGACGTCGTGTTTCAACTCAAACTGTGCGCAATAGGCTGCATGATGCGCAACTTCACTCCCGACGTCCATGGCGAGGTCCAGCTTTGCAACCCCGACACCATGCAGCGCGGTACAGATGGGCCCAACAACATGCTGAATGGACCCCACGGAATTGGCATCACGTTCTCTTCACCGATGAGTGTCGCATATGCCTTCAACCAGACAATCGTCGGAGACGTGTTTGGAGGCACCCTGGTCAGGCTGAACGTCTTAGACACACTGTCCAGCGAGTGCAGCAAGGTGGTGGTTCCCTGATGTTTTGGGGTGGCATTATGTGGGGCCGACGTACGCCACTGGTGGTCATGGAAGGCTCCGAAACGGCTTTACGATACCTGAATGACATCCTCCGACCCATAGTGCAACCATATCGGCAGAATATTGGAGAGGCATTTGTCTTCATGGACGACAATTCTCGACCTCATCGTGCACATCTTGTGAATGCGTTCCTTCAAGATAGCGACATCGCTCGACTACAGTGGCCAGCATGTTCGCCAGACATGAACCCTATCGAACATGCCTGGGATATGTTGAAAAGGGCTGTTTATGGACGTCTTGACCCACCAACCACTCTGAGAGATTTACGCCGAATTGTCGTTGAGGAGTGGGACAATTTGGACCAACAGTGTCTTGATGAACTTGTGGATAGTATGCCACGGCGAATACAGGCATGCATCAATGCAAGAGGACGTGCTACTGGGTATTAGAGGTAGTGGTGTGTACTGCAATCTGGACCACAAATGCTGAAAGTCTAGCTGTATGATGGTACAACATGCAATGTGTGGGTCTCATGAGCAATAAAACGAGCTGAAATGTTGTTTGTGTTGATCTCTATTCCCTTTGTATTTAACGGTTCCGGAACTCTTGGATCCGAGGTGATGCAAAACTTTTTTTGATGTGTGTATATGGCATCGCAGTCAGCACCTGGTGGCGAACATTGGAACTAATAGAGCGATATCAATTCTATCCTACAAATTTTGGCTTCACACAAGTGCAGTTAGTGGAAGGTTCTTTTTCATGCCATAAATCTATGACATGGGACCGCCACGCCGGCTTTACTTTCCCTCCGAAGGAAGGCATATGGAAGGATTTTTAACGCTCTTAAAAAAATCCGACTACTTCGGCCAGGTTTGAACCCACGACCTTGGGCATTGAAGCTCGGCATGCTACCAACTACGCCACCGAAGCTGCCTATGGTAATAACATAGCATCCCTCCCTATATAATTCTGCTAAGGTCCCATTCCAGTTTTGTACCGAAAATTAGGTCCTATTAACACCAACCTACTCATATGGGGTACCTACAGGTTCCGCATAACCCAATGTGCGCGCGAAATACACTCACATCCTCTTTAAATGCCTCACAATTAAATAAATACCTTAAAAAACGTGCATTTACAATGAAAGCGGCGGCAGCCATCTACCGGGAGCGCGGCGTACTGCTAGCAGAGGATTCTCTCAACAAATGGCTCAACGTTGCGAAAGCTCGCACAGTCCCACTAGTAACATATATAGGTATTAAATGAATTTGATGAAAAAAATATATATCTCTCTATTAATATACTAATAGACTATGTGAACCTACCGATTGTGTCCTTATCGAAAGATAGGCTTATGTAGTATTTAATCCTTGAAGCTTTGGACAGCCACTAATTTCAGTGATTCTTCCGATAAGCTTGTCGGTAGGGGTTGAATGCCATAGATTTCAGGGGCCGATAACATCGATGTTAGGCCCCTTAAAACAACAATTAATTATCATCATCATAATCCATAGCTGTCAGTTTGCTTTAACTAAACGGTTGTAGTTCTTAGTGCTACATGAACAGTATTATAGGCGAATGGTTTCTTAAGTAGGCCTACGTCCCAAACTCTACAGCGATGTATACGTTAGCAAGGAAGGTCCTGTTGAAGTGCACAGCCAAAGTTAAAAGCCACCCCTAAGTTACATCGAGAAATATCATTTTTAAGCTAGCACAATAACACTCTCTGCTGTGTAGAAAGCTAAATTGCATTATTTATTGTTTCCATTGTAAGAAACGTCTCCTAAGATACAATAAATCACTGCGAAACTCGAGACTTGACCAGAATAATTCATACGTCAGTGCGCCATTGGTTTGTTGGGCTGTGCATTCCTGGCGATATTGAGGGACGCGATATTTGACCTGCACAATGGACCGACCAGCCAACTCGAAGACATTCTTGCGCGGTATTAACCACGTCCTGCCACAAGTCAATATAACCTCCAACCAAGTGATTCATGTCTGGAATTTCGTAACCGCGATGTCTTAAGGCACTTGTATACAACACAATATCTGGCGACTGGCTCCTGTCCTCTAACCTCGAATCATCTGTGTGCTTTTGACACCAAGCCTATCTTTATTAACATTTACCTTACAAGGGAGTTAGTTATTTTTGTTTTAAGGGGCGGAACTACGAGGTCATCTGCTCCCCATACAAGGGAACTTATCAAGCTACCACATCCCGATCGTGCCGGCACGATGACACGCGGTAGACTGATGATCGTTCACCTGAAACTCAACCATATCCAGTCGATTATATTAGCAGTTTGCCTTTTTTACCACTACGAACGCAAGTGTCAGTCAATGCAGAGTTTTACTTAAGGGAAGTCGGTCAAAATCGGTTAATTTTAACATTTTCACATATTTACACATTAATAATATACGATTCATTCTGATTAATTTGGTATGTGTTTTATATATATATATACACCGCGGACAGGCCAACAAGGACCACGCAAATATCACTTCTTTATAGGTCTAGTTTCCTTCTTTCTCTTCCAGAAGTCTTTCATCCTGGTCGACTGTGCAGCTCTTCTTTCAGCAGTCCATTCTCCTCTGTTGAGATTTTTCTTCTCCCCGACAAGAATTTTGAGACCAAAAATTTTTTTTCTGTACTCTATTCGATTTAGACAATCTTCTTCAGTAATTTTGAATTTTTGAAGTTCTTTCATTTGTTTTACATAGCCTCCTTGTCCTTTATAGTTCCAGATTTTATCAAAAATTTGTTTGTTTAACCTTGAGAAATCCATGCGGACCATATGTCCGTAGAACTGAAGTCGCCGTTTTCTGATCATCACTTCAAGGTTGTCGATTTTACTATAATTTTCTGCATTCGATCTCAGTCTATAACCTTCCTGTGTTTTCTTTTTATTATATTACTGTAATCCTACTTTTTCTTTAAAGAATCTTGTAAGGTTTTATAAACAGCACATCTCACAAACTCTTTGGTCTAAAAGGTTGTGGTTAGGCTTATATTTCAAAGGAAATCATCAGTTGGCTATTATGAAGCGGTCGATGGTCCCCCGACATCCCTGTCTAACGGGTACAATACACTTTTATGGTTGCTAGACTACTACTACTGCAATTAAATACTTTCACCCAAACCATTAGACATAGATTTAATAGCCTAAATGTAATGGATCTGATGATGATCGCTTGACGAAAGTGGCCATCCAAGTGTATTTTATTAATTTATTTATTAATCTCATGTTGGTTTTTTTTTCATAATTCGGGAATAACCCATCACAATTGTAAAAAATTATAACATATTAACTACTTAAATTCAATTCAGTTTACAGTGACACTGTTAGTTGTAATATTTGTAGGGAGAAAATGAAACTGTGTGAAAATGCTTCAAAACGAAATGGTCTTACTTAAACATCAGTTTCCTCAAAATTACTTTTTTCAAAATAAAAGCCCAGTTTTCTTAGGAATTACTGTTGGTATCTCCATAATTATTTTGCCATATAATGTATATTGCACACCGATACTGTGGATCCCTCGACGAGTCAATTTGTTCAATTAGATAGTTTTAAAAAAAATGAAATCTCCAAATATTTAATGAAAAAATTAGAGGTTCAATGAAAAAAATATTTACAAAATTCTATTAACTTTTCCATATGGATGAGGATCAGTACATTGAGGAAGAACCAATAAACAGTCTGTAAAAGAAATTTAAATCATAATTATATCTAATAGATGCTGAGAAAATGGGGCATTTATATAGTCATCTTAACATTGACAGTATAGAGCTTTACGACTCCCCTTAAGCCCTTATATCTATCTACTTCCGGTGTGAAGATTTTTAAAAAAATCAAAAATTGCCTTATGATATTGAACCAAGGAACGCATTAAAGAAAGAATTATGTGAAAATGAAAATCCACAGCCTGCTTCCAGTCTCCGACCGGGTCAGGAATGGAATGAATGAAGCCCCCATCTAGCGGCGAGGATATGGACTGTGCCGGCTGCCGAGGCCTGATGCACTCCTCTGGGGCAATGATTAATTTAATGACAGATGAAAGGAAATGATAGTGCAGAGTGTTGCTGGAATGAAATTTTGACAGGGAAAACCGGAGTACCCGGAGAAATACCTGTCTGCCTCCGTTTTGTCCAGCACAGATCTCACATGGATTGGCCGGGATTTGAACCACAGACCCAGCGGTGAGAGGCCGGCGTGCTGCCGCCTAAGCCACGGAGGCTTTTCAAAGAAAGAATTATGTAAATAGGTTAATTTGGCTAGGATTTGAATCAGAAAACGAGAAAAAGAAACAAGCGGTTTTAGGCTGTTTTTCCGGAACTGCATTTAGGCCTCAAGTGATTTTCGAAATTTAGTTTTTTAGTTTGATGGAGCTCTTCAAGAGTCACAATTTGAAACCTTTCCGGGCCCTTTAGCCCTCCAACGTTTCGCACAATTGAGGAATTTGATTGGTTGGTTTTTAAGTTTAGGGGCGGCGACAACGCGGTCATGTAGCCCCGTGTACTTTGGGTGTGTGTAGAATCTGTATGTTAGTTGTGATGGCTGCATTAGTATGTGTTATCTGTCTTTAAATCAGGTAAGAACTGCAGACATTCAATTTTCAAGTAGTTCCAACTTTTATTACCAAACCCCAGCGACAACGACAAACTAGTTCTGAACTTGGTTACTAGATGCCACCTCAATCGGCTGCCGGTGACGATCGTTGGAACCTAAGAGCGTTAGTCAAATCTAACCTATAATTTAGCTTCATACAAGTGTAATTAGTGGAATGTTCTTTTTTTACATGCCATAAATTTATGACATGGGACCGCCGGCTTTACTTCTCCTCCGAAGGAAGGCATACTGAGGGAGTTTTAATGCTCTTAAAATATGCAACGACTTCGGCCGGGTTTGAACCCGCGACCTTGGGCATAGAAGCTCAGCATGCTACCAACTACGCTACCAAAGCCGCAATTGAGGAAATTGCTTCATTTTATATTTCTGCTAATAAATATGTTTTCAACATTAAAGTCACAGGGCCGGGTTTGGGGGGGGGGGGGGGGGTCAGAGAATCGAAATTGTTAAGAAAAATTGTACCGGTATCACTAAAAACGCAATCACAAAATAACCAAACGTACAAAATCAGACCAATTTTTCTTTTTTTTGCAACCTACATGGATAGAAATTTGATGCGTTTAGCGCACCAAAAATATTCGTACAAACTGCAACGGCGTGTTTTGCGACTTTTACATCGAGCTTCGAGAAAAGTATCAAGGTACGTTACAGTTTCGGCAAGTCGAGTTGGTACCGACAAAGGGAGAAAGTCGCAGCTTAAATTGCCAACCAAGCTTGCAGTTTGGACGTCGGCAAAATTTTTTGGTGCGAAAAAAGCCCCAAATTCCTATCCGTGCATTGTTGCACATTCATCGTGACATCACTATAAACAACGATTCGGTAATCACAAGGTTTGCTAAACAAAATAGACGAGTTGATTTTGTTACACAAATAATCGTTTTTATATAACAGGTATGACGTTGTAAACATGTACAGTTGTAACAGAACATAATAATTGCAATAAATACATATTCAGTATTGAATAAAATGAAATAAACCTGTTTTTCAGTTAAAATTCGTTAAGTTTTATTTGTCTGGTTATTGTGTTTTCGTTTTTTGAGTTTACAAAAAAATTTGGTCTTCGTTTGGGGGGTCATGACCCCCGTGACCCCCCCCCCCCCCTTTTGAATCCGCACCTGATTAAAGAAAGCGAATACAATTGACGGACAGTGTGAATAGAGTCATGTGTACCTGGAGAGGAAATAGCAAGCGTGTGTCCACAGCGAGGGAATAGGTAAGGAAGGCTATCAGGCCCAATTAACCCGGTGTATATCAACAAAGTGAACCTGGCAGAAGTTCGCCCCGAGTTTCGTCTCGCACCACCGCACACTGGACCTCAGGGATCAGTGGTTTGCAATGTTGGCAATACTGTACTCTCAGCTGGGCTACTCAGAGATACAATTACCCCACGAGACACAGTCACCCGCTTTATGGGGCAAAGCAACACGTCTAAGGTTGTGATCACGAAACGAATGCTCCGACATTCTTGTTCTCTGCTTACAGCTATTGCCGTCCCTACGGGGTCGGAGTTGACATGCGAAGGCTTTCTATGAAGCGGGAGTATTAACGGCCGAATGTACTTTCTTCTGACGCCAACATTGTGAGAGGAGTTAATGAGAGATGGTTGGTTGGTTCCTCAGTTTAGGGGCTGAGACAACGCGGTTATATAGCCTCGTGTACTTTGGGCGTGTGTAGAATCTGTCTGATAACCGGTGTTAATTAAAGAGCCTCCGTGGCTTAGGCGGCAGCTCGCCGGCCTCTAACCGCTGGGTCTGTGGTTCAAATCCCGGTCACTCCATATGAGATTTGTGCTGGACAAAGCGGAGGCAGACAGGTTTTTCTGCGGGTACTCCGGATTTCCCTGTCACAAATTTCATTCCAGCAACACTCTCCACTATCATTTCATTTCATCTGTCACTCATTTAATCATTGCCCCAGGGGAGTGCGACAGGCTTCGGCAGCCGGCACAGTTCATATCCTCGCCGCTAGATGGTGGCTTCATTCATTCCATTCCCTGACCCGGTCGGTCGACTGGAAGCAGGATGTGGATTTTCTAATCGGTGTTATTACCCTTTCACGAATTGATTGCCGGCGGTCGAGATGGGAACTATTCCTTGATTACTTGTGTCACTCGTCAGCCTGCTTCGTTGACAGGTACAGTTGCGCGAGTAGGATATGACTCAGCTTCAGTAGCCTCAGTCATCGTTTGACTGTCCGTGGGGACATGAGTTCCTGTGCCGCGCATTGCTGCTTGTCTTATGTGCAGAATGAACTCTAGTCATCGCTGTGTTCCCCGCTTCGTCCCGCGGGGCAGCTGCTATAATAAACAACAAACGCTGGCGCTGACAGGCTCAGAGGCCATCAAATGTTAAATGGGTAATAATTGTGATGGCTGTATTAGTGTGTGTTATCTGTAATTCAGGAAAGAACTACCGACGATCAATTTCAAGTAGTTCCTACTTTTACTACCAAATTCTACCGTCAACGACACCTAGCTGTGAACTTGACTACTAGATGCCACCGCAACCAGCATCTAGTGGCTTAATAGAGCGTTAATCAAATCTAACCCACAAATTTAGCTTCACACAATGTGGAAGTTTCTTTTACATGCCATAAATCTATGACCGCCTTTACTTCCCCTCCGAATGAAGGCATACTGAGGGATTTTTGAAAACAATCTACATACATACACATTTCATACTCGAGTGATGTTTGGAAACAGTCTGCATACAATTGACATACAATCGACATACAAATCTCGTGTTTCTAGAGACAAGATACAATGTTTTATGTTTTCTAACGAAATGGAAAACACGCATACAAGAAACAAGTATTCTGTCTCAAGTCGTCCTGTGTGGACGTGTTTTGAAACTGGAGAGCGGATACAAACCACAGACGCATCCAGTAGCCAGTTGCCTTTCGAGCGGATCTCAGTGCGGATGGAGTCACACTGCTGATTTACCGGTAATTGTTGGTGAATTGTGCGTGGCAAAAGTAGATATTTGGTTTTTAGTTTTGAAATTTGATAGTAAAACTGTGTTCCTGGTGATAGTCCCAAAATGTCTTCTTGGAATCAGGAACAGACAATCAAATTAATTGAAGAGCACTCTTCGTGTCCAACTCCTCCTCTTCCTTGGTAGAGTAGACACATAATTAAGCAATACAAAAGACGCACAAGCCAAAAGTACGTCTTCTTCACTCGGCATGGCTAGAAGCACTGACTGAGTGGACTAGAGGTCTAGTGTAATCCTGGTGTGGAGCAAACCAAGTAACATACTTGTATCGGATACAATGTTTCTTGTCAGTTTACAGACTGTAGGCCCTATGCAGATTTGTATGGAGACTGTTTCCAGACTCCAAAGTAGTATACATACAGTCTCCATACAGTTTTCAAACCGTTTGCATACAGTCTGCAATCAATCTACATACAGTCTGCAAACAAATCAGCCGGTTTGGACGAGGCTTAGTTATTGTTTATAACATGGAAGTAAGGTGTCCTGGATGCATTACCATTCTTCATGTAATTGTTTCACCTAACAATAGCGATTCTTTGACATGATGCGGTTTCCCGCGGAAAGATGTGCACGCCACCATTTTCGATCAGAGCCACTGCCCTGGCGACATCTTCAGGCCTCAAGCGCATATTCGTTTCTGATTTGCACAAGAACACCTGAGGATATGGCTGTATTGATCTTTCCCTATGCCAACAAGTGGCAAAATAAAAAAGAGTAAAACATAGCAATGTTGACAATAGCGATGGTGCGCACATCTTTCCGCGGGAAACAGCATCATGTCAAAGAATCGCTATTGTTAGTGAAACAATGACATAAAGAACAGTAAAGCATCCAGGAAACTAATTAACCTTACTTCCATGCCCAAGATCGCGGGTTCAAACCCGGCCGAAGTCGTCAGATTTTTAAGAGCGTTAAAAATCCCTCAGTATGCCTTCCTTCGGAGGGGAAGTAAAGCCGGCGGTCTCATGTCATAGATTTATGGCATGTTAATGATCCCTCCACTAATTACACCTGTGTGAAGCTAAATTATATATAGGTTAAACATTCGACAAACGCTCTTAGGTTCCGACGTTCGTCGCCAGGAGCCGACTGCGGTGGCAGCTGGTATTCAAGTTCTGAACTAGTAGTCGTTGACGGTGGCGTTTGGCGGCAAAAGTAGGAACTACTTGAAAAAATTCAATGTCTGCAGTCCTCAGTTGAATTGAAAACAGATAACACACACTAATACAGTCATCACAATTAACACCGGTTATCCGACAGATTCTACACACACCCAAAGCACACGGGGCTACATGACCGCGTTGTCGCAGCCCCAAAACTGAGCAACCAACCAACCATCCGTACTTCCATGCTATAAACCAGTGGTTCTTAACCGGTGGTCCGCGGACCACAGGTGGTCGCGAGTACCTCGGGAGTGGTCCGCGGGAGGAAAGGGTCCACCAGCACGTATAAAAAGTGGCCAATAAATGGGGATTTCGAAAACGATGAGCGTTGAACGAGAATTGTCCGAATGTATTCGCGGCGATGACTATCAGATTTTGAATTGAAATATATTTAAAATAAGTGTTATTGAGGAAATGTTACAACTGGTTAGGTGTATTGGGGGGGGGGGGGGGAAGGGAGGGGGGGGGGGCGTCCGTACATGATTCAATTTCAGGCTGAGTTGTCCGCAGACTTCTACGGGTTCAGAACCACTGCTATAAACAGAATGTACTGTACTTGGCTCATACCCTTCATATTTATGATATAAATGAAAGTAATGTTGAATTTTTCAAGTGATTTTTTTATTTTTTGCCGGTCAGGGTATTGGTTGTCTACTGCTAATGTGTTCAAAGATCTGATGTTGATACTTATTAATTGTTAATGTGGCAACACTGAAAAATGACTTCAAAGCTATAGTTTTTAAAAATACATTGTTATTACTATGGCACTAAAATGTTCAACAGTCACAACCATCCTGTGTGCATGTATTTTGATTGTTGAAATGATCTGAACGTTTTCATTCAGCAACCTGTGACGGCACATTCCTCCCCCGCCTCTCTTGATAACGATCTCGCTACACCGCTGATATCTTCCGACTTGACAGTTTAGAGGAGGGGTGCACACCCTTTATATAAGTGGGGGTCAAGTTTATTTTTACCGCTAAAGCTAATTATCTGAATAGCCTATTTTACCAGCAGACAAAAAATGTGTTCCATTACCATTTTTGTGTCCTCTAAATGGTTTAAATCCATTTTTGAAGTTTATGGGCAAATTGCGTTATTAACTTATCAAATTACTGATTTGACTCAAAATCTGTCCAATATTGTTTACATTTTAGTTTATTTTTAACGAAACATTTTTATAATTTTATATCAACTAGGGCCTACAATAATCTCATCATTCACAATATAGGCCTATACTGTATATTCACGTTTTCGATAGTATAACATATGTATCCACGGGCCGCATAAACTGACTTTGAGGGCCGCGGGTTGTGCACCCCTGGTTTAGAGCTACATTGTTGGCATCAGCACCTCATAGTGCAACTCAGCACCGTTGCACTAATTCGTAAAGTCCATACGTCCCGATATTATGGTGATGGGCGCCGGTCACATATCATGGATTTTGAACACAGTACAGCGATATGTCAATGAATGTTTATGGCTCTATTTTCTGCCATTTTTGTGCATCAGATCCGAAGCTATCATACAGCAAGATGATGCTCGCCCCATACAATTCCCAGCACCCAAAAGGCAATACAAGAAGTGACCTGCCAGATCAGGAAGATTGGTGAACCATATCACGATTTATTCAACATTTCTGCTACACTCATGACGTCTCTAAGTGTGTTGTGGGGGCAAGCAGTTTGATATAACCTCCTTGAAGTGGTCACGCGATGTTGCGGTGATTACAGGCGCCATTACAAGGAGACAAAGGTGACGGAGAGAGGCAGCATCTGCTGACTGCTGATATAAATAATGTAAGGGTTATGTCTTTATTGCATGCCGCCTCGGGCTTAAAGGGGTCCTTCAGTGTACGAACCTATTCTGAATGGCTGGACCCGTATCATAGCCTCGTCAAAAGGTTCACCCCATTGATGGATTATTGAATATAATTTAGTCGATTAGGCCTTTTCGTTAATACATAGTCATATATGTGCGTCCCGATAAACACGACAAGCTAAGCCGGCTGTGACTGGTGCAGATCGCGGGTGTGCGTACGCAGTTCAGCCAGTGGTTAGGGCGCTCTGCTGACTCATATCGTTAGTTCACATGTGTCTTGTCATTCATATGGACGTGTATCTGCAAAGCTTAGACGTTAGTGTTGCACGTTCAGTGAGTATTGTGATTACTGTGATTGTTGGTCATGCCTAGACACCAATTGATATTGCGCGAACGTGTGTTTATCCATAATTCGTATATGAAAAGCAAAAAATCTTTTTCTGAAACGAGAGAAAATTTCGAATCACGTTATCAGGAAGACCTGTGTCTAATGCCAGCACAATTAGGAGGCTCGCTAAACGATTCAGGAAAACAGGCTGCGTAAATTATAAAAGAGTTGACAGACATTCTTTCATCAGAAGATGTCAGGTGTGTGTTACAAGAGAGGGAGGACATTTTCAGCATCGCCTATGAGCACTGTAAGTACATTCACTGACCGGCATGAAAAACTAAACCTAGAAAAATTGCTGAGTTTTAATAATTATTGAACTACCGTAGGCCTATTTCTCCAACATGTTGCTCAAAGATCCTTGATTATCAATCAGATTCCAGTGCTATTGGATGGTGCTCAAGTATTTTAATGTTGATGATAAGTAAGTTTCAGAAAGTCCCTCCATATAACGAACACAGAACCAACAACAAGTAAAAATTCGAAAAATATGTCACAAGGTCCATTTTGAAATATCCTATCCACTGTGTCCGCTTTCAATCATTGGATTGTCATTAAGTCCTCTAACGAGGTTGCCATGTCACCTCAGTAGAACAGCGTGTGTTTGCTCGTTAATTGTGACCAGCGAGTAACAACTTTAGGGCGCGCGTCTCATAAAGACTTTAATTTAATGCAAACATAAAACTCTGAGACTTCATTGTTAACTTTAATTATACGGGGCTCTTTATTACTGGTGGGCTCGTCGAATTAAGACGTGTAACCTGGGGCGGTGCAGTGCTGCCAACTACCATACTAAATAACTCAAGGGACATTCTTACCTCAGCGCTGAAACATGCAGGGAGGAATGGTTTCTGATGCGTATAATGCTTCAGGTTGAAATCCGGGATATTGATTTTTTGTTGTACCAGTTCCAAGTGATTCTTAGTTGTAGTTTTTTTTTTATTTTTTATTTTTTTTGTAATTGAGAGTTTCTCCCTTTGTTTGCTTCATGATTTAATCCAGACGGTTGTATGATTTCTACTAAGTACTTGAGATCCTTCCTTATACTATATCGGGATTTCTCATATGAAATTTGAAGTCCAGTTTAACATGTAATTTCATTAAGTGTTTCCAGGAAATGAATTGCTTCCTGCCTATTGTTCGATAGAACTACCAGATAATCTGCAAAGGCCAAATATTTGAGATGAATTTATCTTTAACTAACTTGCCGATATTAATCCCCTATAAGTTATTTCCCTTTCCCCAAGTTCGGATTACTTTCTTTAGCACTAGATTCAACAATACTGGAGATAAGCCATCTCCTTGTGAGACCCTGTTTTAATAGGAAAATATCAGAAATGTCTCCTAAGGACTTAACTTTGGAGGTAGTGTCAGTCAGTGTTTGTTTCATCAAACTTCTTGTTTTATTCTTCTTGTTTCGTATCGGCCAACTAAGGACCACATCATTTCAACTGTTTCCTTTTAGCCCAGTATTCCTTCATTCGTAGACGGTGTTGTTCTTTTCTCTCGTTTGTCCAACCTTTTCCAGTTTCCAGCGTCGACTTAGGTTGGAAACTCCAATGTTCGACGAGTTATCTCTTAAGCTGACCACACGCTCCGGGATATCTTCACATGAGATCCCAGTTATTTGTATTTCACTGAACCAGGCTCCCTTGGAGTAAAGTGAAAATGTCATAGGTTAATCGTGTTGACGTCATTCTGGTCACGTGCCCATAAAACGTAATCCATCTTTTCCGCATCGCGTCAGCAATATTCTCCACATCTCTACTTAGTATAAAACTAAGTCCCCGATTCATGGATGTCACGGGTAATCTCTAGAACCATTGAATGGATTTTGATGCGGTTTTCACCATCCTGTAAAGGATATCTCGAGGAAGGATTTTGTAAAAAATAATTTATTTATGACCAAAGGAAGTCATACAATAACGATTTCAGTGAAAAGGTCAAAAAAACTGGCGTCCGTGCGCTTTCTAAGCTTACGCTGGGCAAACCGTTAAAAATATCTATATACTATGAGTGTAAGAATTGTTCAGCATGAAAAGTTCTACAAAATAAGCCCGAGGGAGCATATCTCTATCATCAATACATCGCCTACCATAAGTGTTTTTCCGTTTTCATTTCTTCCAATAATCTCCATTAAGTTACCGAGGCGACAGTTTACGAGCTAGCTAGGGGCGAGTCTATCACCCCAGTTACAGTTTAGCTAGCGGACGAGCTTATTGCCCCAGATACAGCCAGCAGCAAACTGTCGAGTCGTGTTGAGTTAAAAACTTAAGAGAAGAGTGGTTGTGTTTGTAGTTTCCCTGGAAGTGCAACTCAGCTTTTCTTCATTTCGCCTGTGAACTTTTCGTTCCGCAAAATTCACAGTCAAGTTAAGATTGGCCGGAAGGGGGATTTGTGTTGCATGCACCTCGCCATTCTTAAATTACGTCTGACAAGAATTTGTTGCACATGCATCTCCATGATAATATAATTAATAGTCCAGTCAGTGATTTTAACCCATCATGCCGAGATGTAAAACGGATATTGGTCGTTGTTCATTGACATGGGTAAAAAAAATGCGCTTATCACTTAATGCATTCATAACTGTTCCCGGGCGAAGCCGGGTCAGGTTGCTAGTGTGTACATAAACCCTAGCGATGCTGTCTTCTAAACTCATCATTCTCTTTAACCAGACATAACATTTTCATCAATGTCTTCCTTCCCTTGGTTCCCAATTTCTCGCATCATCCCTTTCTTGTTCATGGCGAGGCATATAAAGCTTCTGGCCGGATGACAGTGCAGTAATGTTTGGTTTTTGCATTCAAGGATATTTTTTATTAGATGATGGACCATTCCAATTTTATTCATACGTGACGTAAAGGCTTCTTTTTCGGTCATGTAGCCCCGTGTACTTAGGTTGAGTAGAATCTGTCTGATAACCGGTGTTAATTGTGATGGCTGTATTAGTGTGTGTTATCTGTTTTTATTTCAAGTAAGGACTGTAGACATTGAATATGCAAGTAGTTCCTACTTTTGCCGCCAAACGTCACCGTCAACGACTGCTAGTTCAGAACTTGGTTAATAGATGCAACCGCAGTTGACTCCTGGTGACGAACGTTGGAACCTAAGAGCGTTGGTCAAATTTAACCTATAATTTAGCTTCATACAAATGTAATTAGTGGAAGGTTCTTAACATGCCATAAATCTATGACATGGGGCCGCCGACTTTACTTCCCATACGAAGGAAGGCATACTGGGGGATTTAAACGCTCTTAAAAAAACGACACACTAATACAGCCATCAAAATTAACACCGGTTTTCAGACAGATTCTACACACACCCTAAGTACACGGGGCTACATGACCGCATTGTCGCAGCCCCTTAACTGAGGAACCAACCAAGCATTATTATTTAAAAGTATATTTGTAGTCAATTTCTCATATATTCTTTAAAATCAAGTTACCCTATATTGCATTTTTGAAATATTCTGACTATAGCCTATCTCCACAATTATAAGGGCAGTAATTTGATATCATCAATATTCGAGCCTGACTCTTTGAAGTCAGTGCCTCCAACATTGCAATATTGGAATTGCTTGAAAAATGAAACTATTATTATGCTTTGGCCGCTATTGTGAACAGTCCGATGATTGCATAGTGCACTAATGGCATTTGATAATTACATGTCTACATTCACGAAATGAAAATTTTGCAGTTCGTTTCCACTCATTGAATAGAACAATGGAATATTGGTTCTATAAATAGTCTGTTATTTCAGCATGTACATTACATTTTAACATTCCTAACTAGCACAACAAATATTGGACTCAGTTTGCATTCATATTACGTGAGGAAAAATATATTAAACCGACCACATGATAAATATGCGCGTTGAAATAGAAATATTATAGCCATATTGTGTTAACACGTGGTAACGTGGTTCAACCAGTGCCTCCCAGCCTTTTTGTGGGAAGTAAAAAGAGTACCTGAATTCGAAAGAAAATTAGGTAAACCACATCTTATTCTGGAAATTAATATTCTTTCATTAACCATAATTCGTTAGGTTCATAAGCTCACCGGACAAAACATTAGCCACATCCGCTTAGGAAGATAGTCCACATGTTTCAAATCTAGTTTAATCCGCTCACTGATAAGGCCGCCCCCTATAGAACCGCCAAAGTGCTTTTCAGCCGCGGTTCCAAACAGTCCCACTCATTTTCTATGGGATTAAGTTCGGGTGATTGTGCGGGCCAGTCAAGGTGTAACAGTGTCTGTGTGTTCGTCAAACCAGTCATCGCTGCCTGTGAAAGTAAGGAAATGAGAGTGTCCACACCATACTCATCACGGTGACCTGAAAGGGTGGGTCGAAATCATAGTACGATTAACACCCCTGTGGTAGTGAACACAACGGCTGGCATCATTAGAAAACAGACAATAATAATAATGTTATTGGTTTTACGTCCCTTTTAACTACCCTGGCTTTTAGAGACGCCGGGGTGCCGGAATTTTGCCCCGAAGGGGATCTTTAACGTGCCAGTAAATGTACTGACACGGCTCCCTCGCATTTGCGCACCCTCAAATGCCAGCTGACTGCGCCAGGTTTCGAACCTGCAACCTTGGGCTCAGCAAGCGAGAACGTTACCCCTGAGCCACGCAGCTAGACAGAAAACAGACAAATTGTTGACTCGTCAGACATGCTATCACAAAAGTATCCAGTCAGCTGCTGTCCTGTATCAGAGTTGTTTGGCCTATTGAAGACTGGCACACACACATTCCTTCGCTGTGATGGGCGGTTGACAACAAAATGAAGATAAATACGAGTAAATGTAGTCTCATGAGAATAGGGAGAGGGCGAAGGCATGATTTTCAATATAATATCGGCTCGGTAATACTTGTAGATGAAGACTCGTTCAAATACTTGGGCATCCATGTAAGGAATGATATGAAATGGAGTACTCGTGTGGGTTGCGTCGTCTCCAAAGCCTACAAATCAGTTCAGGAGCTCTACCGCAAAACAATTGGGATATTTGACCCTGGTGACGCCAATCTTGGAATACAGCTCAGTGGTTTGGGACCCATAGCAGGTGGGGCTCATCGATGAGCTGGAGATGCTACAAAGGAAGGCTGCTAGGTGTGTGCTCAATGATATTAATCCTAGAAGTAGTGTAACTCGAATGAGAGGAAAACTAGAGTGGGAATCTCTGGAACATAGAAGGACGAAATCCAGACTATACGCTATGTTTAACACTTACATTGATGGGGAGAACTAAGCAAATGTCCGAGAATCGAACCCGGGGCCTCCGGGTGAGAGGCAGGCACGCTACCCCAACACCACGGGACCGACAACAAAAACATTATTTAATATGATTAATGCTTGTACACAAAATACGAGGATAAACTGGCTGGAGGAAACAATGGGGAGGGGCTGACTGAGTGAGAATATAATGTAAAACAGAGAAATCTTCACAACCTCAGTAAATAAGCACACATTTAGCAGCAGAACTGGCTCAAGATGGACAGAAGAACGCAAGAAGGAACACACTGAATTCATGGAGAGATTTTGGGAGAAGAGAAAGGCAAATGTCATCAAGTTCCAACGCACTGTGTGAATGGGCATAACAAAAATAATAATAATAATAATAATAACACTAAAGTTAAGAAACTGTTCTGAAGCCAGTAGTTATGTATGCAGCCGAAACTCTATCCCTAAATGCTAATAAAGGACTCTTCGAAGAGCTGGAGAAAAAAGAGCGCAAAATCGTTAGAGGTATAATGGGATCAAATTACAAGAATGGCATCCATTATAAAAAATCTAACAAAGACGTGTACTGTGAAATACAGAAAATTACAGAAACGATCCGTAAGAGGCGGGCACGATATTACGGTCATCTCAAACGAATGGATGTAAACAAGCTGACTAAAGTGATTTTTTTTCTCCAAACACAAAATGCCCTGGGTTATAAATACCAGAGACGACCTCAAAATACTGCATCTAAAACCCGACGACACCTTCAATAGAAATCTCTTCCGCAAAAAGATACTGACTAATGGGCTAACCCGAGACGAGACACCGAAACCGAAAAGAAGACAAGGTACCAACTGGACAGCGGAGCGCAAGATGGCCCACTCACAGGGAATGAGGGAATTCTGGGCTCAGAGGAAAGCGAAGAACATTGCCAAGTGTAGCAAGACTTAACGTGGTCCTAGATGGCCTCAACGAATTATATACGGTATATATAATAATAATAAATTGTGATAATCCGTGTCACTCAACCACAACCTTCAAACGCCCAAAAAGTCAATAAATACACCGAATTAGCCATTGAAGTAAAACAAATGTGGAGGCTAAACCACTTGTACATGCGGCACTATGTACTATCTGCAACTGGAATTGTACCTTCAAGGTTGCTGGACCAACTACGGGTTCTGGGTATGGCTAACAAACTGGGACACTTGACATATACAGTAGAGTCCCGCTATTCCAAAAATCCGTCTATTCCGAACAGAATTCATAAAAATACCGACTGTGCTTTTTTTACTTCTTACTTTTTCTTTTTTACTTAAAAACAGGAGAAATCAAGAAGACGTTTTCGTGTTAAATCGTACATGTATTGTTATACTGTACAAGGAAGTTAAATAAATGCTTTAGAAAATACAGTTCATCAAACTTCGCTAGAGTGAACACTGAGGACTAGATAGAGCGCAGTGCAGTGAGTCGTGTGTATGGAATGCGGGACGAGAGGGACAACGCAGTCGATTGTCCGCGCTATGAGTAGTCGAAGGTCACTGTCCTTCCCCTCCGACTGTCACTGAACATGTTCGCGGACTGATTAATATTGTGTAGAGCTGACACTAGCAGATGTCCTCACACTTAATTTACGTCTTAACAAGTCA
Organism: Meconema thalassinum; assembly: GCA_946902985.2. NCBI lineage: Eukaryota > Metazoa > Arthropoda > Insecta > Orthoptera > Tettigoniidae > Meconema > Meconema thalassinum. The sequence continues at coordinate 296,408,272 of OX336396.1, read as the reverse complement.
ATATATTGATATTATCAATGAAATTCGCATATTCCAAAATTCCCGCTAAGCTGAACAGGGTTCGGTCCCAATTAGTTTGGAATAGCGGGCCTCTACTGTAGTGCGATGATTCTTAAAAAGAATTGAATTAACTCTGTAAGTCCTCGACATTAATCTGCGCTTTCAACCTTTGTAAAATTAGAAATTGATGAATCAGTGATTAACCCTTTCACTTTCAAGCTCTCATATGATGGATGTGTGAGAACTGTCAGCCATATTTACCAAGCTGTGCACACACTTCTCTTAAAATAAGATGGAAGAGAGGCCATTAAAGATATTAAAATAAAATTATATAATCATAGAGTGTATAAATCACATGTTAATACTGAAAATTAGCAGTGTCTCTGAGTCATATGATTTCATGTTTTATAAAAATGGAAAAGAAAGTTACAAATTTTACATTTGAAATTTTTGAATTAATTTGGAGCGGCTTCGGTGGCGTACTTGTTAGCATGCTGAGCTTCTATGCCCAAGATAGCGGGTTCAAACCCGGCCGAAGCCGTCGGATTTTAAAGAGCGTTAAAAATCCCTCAGTATGCCTTCCTTCGGAGGGGAAGTAAAGCCGGCGGTCCCATGTCATAGATTTATGGCATGTTAAAGAACCTTCCACTAATTACACCTGTGTGAAGCTAAATTGTAGGCTATAGGTCAAGAATGTAAACAACGCTCTTAGGTTCGTTGCCAAGAGCCGACAACGGTGGCGTCTAGTAGCTAAGTTCTGAACTAGGCCTACTTGTCATTGACGGTGGCGTTTGGTGGCAAAAGTTGGAACTATTTGAAAAATTCAAAGTTGCAGTCCTTACTTGAATTTAAAAAAAGACAGATACACACACTAATACAGCCATCACAATTAACACCGCTTATCAGACAGATTTTACACACACCCAAAGTACACGGGGCTACACGACCGCGTTGTCGCAGCCCCTAAACTGAGAAACCAACCAACCAATTAATTTTGGGAAATGGAATTCACTTGTCAAATCTACTATTCATGTTAGACTAAAAGAAACTCTATATTATTTTATAGCTTAGTATATGTCGAAATTCCAAAACTACCAACGAAAACTGAGAAAAATACACGGAAGTTTGCCACCAACCATGACGTAAACAAGACATGAAACTCTGTGAGCACATGTGTCAGACTCTAAGAATTAATATAAATACAGATTGTGAGAGGTTCCCGTGGAATTTAAACGTGGGTTAAAATTGTCTTCTTCATATTCCCTGAAAACTGCTCATCAAGTGTAAAAAGAACGAAATAATCAATATTAAAGGCCGGTAATGATGGATCGTTACCTTGAAAGTCAAAGAGTTAATAACAATAATAATAATAATAATAGTATGTACAGACAGCAAGCAAACAAATTATTAGTAACAGAGATGGATTATTGGAGGAGGGCGGCAAAAATCAAGATTGGATAAAATTAGAAATACGAGAATATGAGAAATTATGCAGGTAAAAAAAGGTGTACTAGAAGCGGTTGAAGAAAGAAGATTACAATGGTTTGGACACGTGAGAAGGATGCAGAATAGTAGAATTCCAAATGTAATGTTACATTGGCAAGCTGAAGGCAAACGGACACGGGGTGAACCAAGGGAACAATGGATGGATGGTGTAAAGAGAAGCGTGGCTACCAGAGGCTTAACCGAGGAAGATGATGAAGACCGAAATTTGTGGAGGAGTAGAGAAGAATAATATGGTTGGATTGTGCCTAAGGAGGGAACAGTACGAAGTCAGACAATTACATTTCTAAACCAAACACATATTCGTGGAGGTTCGTCCAACCTGAATTGGGTTTATGGGGTGTAAGGTTTCACAAGGGAACAGTCTGGAGATAATACTTCCGAGAAAATCACCAAATTATGGAATTTTATCTTATGTTGAAAGGATTCTTAGGAGCAAACGTTCTCGGTGTTCCGCCCCTTAAAACAACAATAAGTAACTAACTAACTAAAGGATTTTTGTCACCAAGTTATTCTGAAGATATTGTTTGCTGCTCTGCACACAGGAGAAGTGCGCGTGCTGTTCAGCTCCGTGGCTAATTGGATAGCATGCTAGGCTTTGCTTAGAAGAGTACCAGGTTCGATTCCCAGCTGTGCCGAATAAATTTTAATCTCCTATAATTAATTCTCCTGTCCCGGGGACAGTAAAGTGAATGGAAAAAATAAAACGAGGAAAATAAAGAATGAAAAGAAAACCCTCTTTACACTTCATCCGCTGTCATGGTCATGTTTCATTGGTCCAAATATGCTCGTTCCTTGAGCTGTCGTTGTCGGGAGATGGACCCAGAGTCTCCCTCCAACACAGTAGCAGGCTGCCATTTAGCGGCTCTCGTTCAGAACTTGATCCCCCCCCGCTTAAAAAGGACTAAGGAAAAATCCTGTTTCAGCTTCAAAATATGTTTTCTCGAATATAATGTTCCCTGTTAAGCCTCTTTAACTGCTGTGACTTAAGAGACGCCGCGCCGGGGAGTCAGAAATTTTCCCAGAAGGAATATTTTAACGTGCCAATATATCTACTAACATGGGTCCCTTCCATTGTATCTCTCTAAAACCACAACCGAGACTTGAGAGATTCGATCCCGCTACCTGAGCACCCCAGGCGAGCACCTTATCAGCCACGCGCCACAGAGTCAGCCAGTTAGTAAACACTCGTCATAAAACGTAATTGCACGCATCACTAAAGTAGGCCTACCTACTGTACACATTTTGGCGAACAGCTCAATATACACTTTATTTGACAGTGTGTAGCTCCGAGAGACTCCTGGAGGCTACTGCGAGATAAATACGAAGCCCGTGTGTTGCAGTAAGTTCAATAGAACGTGTAAATACTCTGTCGGCTCAGGTGTTTACCAGCTGGCGGGCGTCTCGCATAATCTGGGGCATCACCATAAATAACAATTAAAGAGATGGTTTCCAAAACTCAGCATATTAAAGCTATTTCTACTGCCTTCATGTGGTTGCCTGTAATATTACATCTGGTTATTCCCAAGGATTAATCTTCAGCTGGTCAACACTTAGGCAAGGGACCAAAGAAACCATTACGAAGTTTGTTGTAAACTTACATACAGAGTACCTTTATGCTTCCCAAACATCTTCTTCGAGACATTTCCATGGCCGCTCTCAAAAGCTCTACAGCCATTTTATGGAACAACATGCATGGCATCAGGCAAGGACAGCAAGCGGCCAATAGCTGACATAATAATTGGCGCTAATATTTTTCATAACGGATTTGTTCTTATATTTTCTGGTTTATTCGACAGTTAAACAAAAGAATGTTGTGTAATACACTTTGTGCTTGTGACAAAGTATTTGGAAATAAAATGAAGTGACGGTTAATATTAATAAACCTTCTTAAATATATTTAAAAACCTGAAATATAATAATACACTTCACTGCATAAAATAATAATTATAACGTCGACAAATTGCGAACTCACATCCGATCGAATCATTGATGTGTTTGAGCGTTTAAAAGATATTTGAGGATTTATATCAACTTGCGTGATGAGACCACTTTACATTCTGGAAGTTACCTTTATTTCAAGCTAGAGTCACCCACTGCTATTTGTGAGCAAAACTTGAGTAGTGGTTCAGTGACAGGCCTGACGAGTGTCATGGCCGCCGCGTGAGTCCAACTCGATATCTCGCGAACCAATAATCGAAGATGGTCACGTGAGGTGTCAAATTACTCGAGATAAAGCCCCCTTTCCCATGGTTTACTCATTTACCCAAAATACCCAAATCTGCAGGGTCGTCGACATGAGATTCTATAAACCAATAATCGGATTTGTACACGTGAGGTGCCATATGACTCAGGATGGCCATGAGTAAGCCATGGGAAAGGAGGCGTCATCTCGAGTAATTTGACACCTCATGTGGCCATCTTCGATTGTTGGTTCACGAGATATTGGGTTGGACTCACGCGGCGGCCATGACACTCGTTAGAATTTTCACTGTACTCACTTGCTATTTGCTATTTTTTTAAGTGCTGTAAAATGTAGTAACGATAATTTTAGAAAAGCCTTTTTTTTTCAATGGATATACTTCAACCATCTTGTACCATAGAATGTTTTATGTTACGTATGTTACTGACACATAAACAAGTATGTGTTCATTTACTGTTTATTCACGTTTCTCTCTCCATCACTAATGGCCATATTCTTCACTAACAAACTTTCAATGATAATTTCTGAGAAGTCTGACGAACCTCACAAAACGTGCCAAGATAATAATTGGGCTCTGTCTACGTCTTGACTGACTGGAGAGCAATTCTTACATGGATCACAATAATTGATATAGATTTACATGCATTAGATATACATTTTCTTGAAACCAACCTTCACGATGACTCGTTTATTCACAAATCAAGCTAACTTACAGCACACAATTGTGCGAAGTTGTTGACTCAAAATAATATATAAACAGTAAAATGTCTAAATATTGACTAACAAACTAAATCGTAACAGTTTCATGGTTGTTAGCGTTTGTTTGGTCAGCAAGTGCGGCTGGCGCAACCTCCAACAAATATAATATCTGCTGCTGTCGCTGCTTGGGAAGAAGAGAGGAGTACTTTCTAGAACATCGAACTGCTACGCCAGACTGTGCAGGGAAGTAATTGAATTTTATGAGCAATCATACGATTTGAATTGGAAAATGGAGGCTCAAAATATGAGTAAACTTTGGGGACCAACAATCAACTACACACAGTAGCTGAAATTCCTGGAAAGGACACCTTCGTCAGACAGGTCTGTCTCAGTGAACAATAACAATCAGCAACGCGGTAATGAAACCAGGGAAATGTCCACTGGAAGTTGGTAGAATTCTCTCTTTAAAAATTGTGTTAATACCCGAACATTCCAACACACAATAAATTCAATTGTATTTGAAGAATTTGTTTTTCCAACCACATTAACGACAAAAGGAGACTCTCAGCCGACATCGTACGACTTCTTGTGCTGTGGATTTTTCCGGAGTTCAAAGCTTCGAATTCCTTTGGTCGGGAATGGAAGTCGCAACCTTTGGAAGTGGACACAATTGTCGATAAACACTATATAGCGTAGAATGGTGTGATTATGCTCACAGCATGTGCTAATGGTCGTTTACCGCGTGTAATGCTATTAATGAATGCAATGGCTCGGGCAGCATGTAAATTAATAATCCCTCATCCTTTGTAACGCTACGCTGGAAGTGGGTCAGCTGTTAGAACAAGGAGCACAGATGAGTTACAAACAGAATACGGGAGGAGCGAGGAGAATAAGATGAGACGCTCATGAAGGAAAGTAGAATTACAAAGTACCGTTCAGAGTAGTCGCAAAACAGAGGAGTCTCTCATTGTGAACCTTGGTAGCCGTGGCGTAATAACTTTACACTGCCCGGTGGTAAATCGACTAATGAAGGAACAGAAACCGGTGGCCTTGATACGCCTGTTCATTGACTTCATTAACTTGTCGGCTCTGGTGGTAGATTTATTTTTTTCCGAGCGCTAGTTGCCGACTATTCTCAGTTTCTATCACTATCACACTATTATCATCTCATGGCCTCTGTGTTGATGATGATAATAATAATAATATACACATAAGCTAGTCTGGGACAGGGACCTATATCAGGAAACAGGCCAGACATTATTCTTGTTGATAAATTGCAGAAGAGAACCCTTCTTATCGACCTCGCAGTCCTTAACTCACATAATATCCAACAAATGTATGCTGAGAAAGTGACCAAATACACGCCTCTGACTGAAGAGATCCGACAGATGATCCGACAGTAATTTGTACCGTATTGCCTATCATAATCTCTTCCATTGGGATCATACCGAAGTCACTGAGTTCCAACCACGATAAACTGGGGCTCCACCATAATCTGCATATCAGTATGCAGAAGGCAGTCATTTTAGAGGCCTGCTCTATAGTTCGTTCGTTCCTCAACCTACCAACATAGAGAGCTCCACTCCATCTTGCAACATAAGCCGATGAAATGGTGAAATGTACCAATGACATGGTGAACAAATGAGTAACAATCCTCACTTTCCGATGCACGAACAAAATGTATACTATGGTTAATGTGCATGCGCCAATTAATGAGGCAAACAAAAAAGACAGAGAAAGAACAGATGAATTTTGGGAAGAACTGGAGGATATAATGGCAAAAATTCCGGACAAACATATGTTTATCTTGCTTGGTGATTTCAATGCTCAACGTGGCCGTGAAAGAAAATTCCTAAACATTGTAGGAAGTTACCCAGCTCATTACAGAACCAACCGCAATGGAGAGAGACATCTGGAGCTCTGTAAGGCGTTCAACCTTGTTATGAAATCTACTGCTTTCAAACACCTGCCAAGAAAGCAGAAAACGTGGACTTCTCCAAATCCAAACTTGGTGAATTCCAAATCGATCATGTCGCTATTTCCCGCAAGGCACACGGAGAGATCCAGAATGTAAAAGTCCTGAGAAGTGTAAATCTTAATTCTGATCATTACCTTTCCAAAATCAAGGTTAAACTTCTTCAATGAAATACCAGGAGGGTCTGCCTAAGAGAGATCAACAGGTTTGACACAGAGAAGATACACTCGAATTACGAGTTTACTGAGAAGCTTGAAACCTTGGATCCACAGAACTGGGAACAACTACGAGATGGCATGGTGAGAACAGCTGAAGAGATAGTCTCTCTAAAAAAAGAAAGAAACATCTCTGGTGGGCCAGTGAATGTGAAGCAGAAATAAGGCAGAGACAACTAGCATAGCAGAGATGGAACTCTCAGAAGAATTCAGATAACTGGGAGAGTTTTCTGTTAGTGAGGAAACATGCTGCAAAAACCATACGTGGGGTAAAACGTGCATACGACAAAAGTCAGTTGGAAAAGATTCAACAAGTCTTCAAGAAGAACAACACTCGAGATTTCTAAAGAACCTTCAGACAGAATCTCATTAAATACACTCCACCTCAAAGATCCTGAGGGAAAAACTGCCTATAATGACAAGGACAACTGCACTATCCTGGCAAATTATTTTGAGACTCTCCTTAACTGTGAAAGCCCAGGATCCTCATTCTCATTTGAAGACAATCCAAATATAAACCCGGTCTCTACACCACCAACCAAAGAAGAAGTTATGCAGATCATTCAGCCACTTAAAAACAATAAGGCACCAGGCGAGGATTCAATAATCGCCGAATTATGGAAGCATGCTGGCGACGTAGCTATCGATGAGCTAACAGAAATAATTAGTGAGATATGGGAAAAGGAGGAACTCCCTATTGATCGGACATCAGCTCTGCTCCACCCTCATCACAAAAAAGGTGATAGAACGAATGTGAACAATTACCGTGGCATCTCCCTCCTTGCAGTAACATACAAAATCCTTTCAAAAGCCATTCAAATTAGAGCAGAGGAACAGTTGGATCCACAATTAGGGGAATATCAAGGGGGATTTTGGAAGGGACGATCATGTGCCGAACAGATTTTGAACCTTAAATCTATCCTTTCATATCTGAAGCTTAGAAGTAAACAGTTTGTAGTGACCTTCATTGACTTCAAAAACGCTTATGACTCTATCGATCGACCCACCCTATTTGAAATACTGAAAGAACTGGGACTGGACAACAAAACAAGAGCAATTATTCAGAAAACCTTAACCAACACTGCTTCCAAAGTGAAATTCATGGGAGAAATTTCAGAGCCCTTCGATATCAAGAGTGGTGTAAGACAGGGCTCTTCAACTGTGTGCTCGAAAAAGTCATCCGGCAGTGGTGAAAAGTAATGAACATTAACAAGTCTGAAAATGCAGTCAGATTGGGCTACAAAAAACAGAACCTGATAGTTGACTGCCTAGCATTCGCAGATGACCTCGCAATTTTTTCAGATTCCCTCGATGCAGCCGCAGCGCAAATTAATGAACTCCAGATTCAAGCAGCAAAAACGGGCCTTAAGATCTCTTTTGTAAAAAAAAAAAACAGAATTCATCACTAATATCAAGCTAGCGCCAAAAGAGCTGGATGTAGGACAGGGTAAAATCAAGCAAACGAAAGCGTTCAAATATTTGGGTGATTGGATAGACCCCAATCTCTCCAGGAAGGCAGCTTTCGATTCACGAATCAGGAAAATGGAAATGGCATGATTATAATCTAACAAAGGCCATTTACAACAAGAAATCCATATCAACAAATGCCAATTTAAGACACTACCAAACAGTCATCCGTCCAGAGGCCTTGTATGCTGCAGAGTGCCTTGAAATGCATCGCAAGGGACTAACAGAGAATCTGGAAGTGAAAGAAAGAAAAATTCTAAGAAAAATCTTGGGTCCGGTAAAAGAAAATGGGGAATATAGGAGACGGCACAACCACGAAATTTACACCCACGTGAAAAAAACAACTGATACCATGAGGAAACGGAGAATTGCCTTTTACTGTCATATAACAAGAATGAACCCAGCACGATTGACAAATAGAATTTTCACCTACTTCCTCGAAATAAAACCAAGGGAGCTTGGTTCACTGATGTGGGCAAAGATCTACAAGAAGTGGGAATTACAGGCAACGATATTTGGGAACGTGCCCCCCTTAAGGCTGTGCGGTCAGTACAGCCGTCAATCGCAAGGCCAGAGATGGCAGCACTATTACCGTTTGTCAGTCGCTGCATTTGTGTTAGTGACCTGTCTACCCTTCACTTATCACCTCCTTCCGCCCCTACTTCCACCGCTTCTCCCCGTCACTCAATGTCTTCTCTCTCTCTCACTGATAGCGTTGATAGACTTCCTTTCCGAGCCGTATTACCAATTTGTGGACTAGGCAATCTCCTTCCGTCCAGCCCAATAAAAAAGAGTATATTATGATATAGGCCTATTATGATTATATTTTGATATGGTATGAGAGCAGGCCGTACGGTTAGGGTTGTGCAGCTGTGAGCTTACATTCCGGAAATAGTGGGTTCGAACCCCCCTGTCGGTAGCCCCGCAGATGGTTTTCCCTGGTTTCTCATTTTCACACCAGGCAAATGGGCGATGTACCTTAATTAAGGCCATAGCCGCTTCCTTCCCTTCCCTATCCCATCGTCGCCATAAGCCCTACAGTATCTGTGTCGGTGCGACGTAAGATAAATTGTAATACATATAATGTAATGTATATATAATATACATTATTTTTATATATTTTGAAGATTACAACTCGCATAAAGTTCTATTGATCATAAAAATGTTTTATTCTGCGAATATAACTTACAGAATTCTATAAAGTAACTTATAAATAATTTTTTACATTCTGTAAACGAAACACACACATGTTTTATTATTAGCAAATATTCTCATGAAAATATATTTTATTGTTTCAGATTTTTAAAAGTCATTTACATATCATATAATCTGATACAGGTACGAAGTACGCCATTTTACACTGACTGTATAACAATATAAAATATTGACACTAAGAAAACAAACAATAAAATTTAACAGAAAAGGGACTTAATAATAACAAATTCATTGGAAATTAAATAACAAAGAAAATAAATAACAGAGGTTATAGAGATATGTATATATACTGTATAATGTTCGTGTGACTAGTAATTTTCTGGCCAGGTTGTCAACAGAGAATCGAGAGCTTACTCGTTTAGTACATGTTTCAGTTTCGTCTTAAAGATGGGCCGATGGCCATGATGTTAGTACCACAAGCGTCTTAAGGAAATGATAGGGAATGAAGATGTCAATTTCTTGCAGGGCATTTGCTGTTGTGGGAAAGCGATAGAATATGGAGCGTCGCTGGAGTGTTAGGCGCACACGAGGCATATGGAATAGTGGTCTGTTTCGGAGCTTACGTGGATGAACATTATAACGGAAAATGAGGTGACAAAGATGTGCATTTAAGAGTACCATTAACAATTCTGTGAAGATAGCAGAGATCTATGTACTGTAGACGTTTACTCAGGTCCAAGATGTTGAAATACGAATTTGGTTGGTACTGTACTGTCTAAGGTCGGGGTCACGGGCTTTCACAATGTACGCAAAGAATGAGAATATGCTGTTAATGTTACTGACATTTGTGGGGGCAGCTGAAGACCAGATGGGGGAGCAGAAATCAGTGATAGAAAGAACAGAAGTATAATTTAAGAGCGTTTAAGTCACGAATTTCAGTAAGTCTGAACAAAAGTCTAAGAGACCTCTTGGCACAGGATTTAACTTGGTCTATATGAAGAGAGAAATTTAATTTGCTATCATGAATTATTCCAAGATCTTTGACCTGAGTAACAGCCTTTAGAGGAGTGCAGTTTATTTCAGACCTGTGGGTAAGCTCACGTTCATTTAGGCAGATCGACATTTTAACACAGTTTTCAGTATTAATTTTCAGTTTCCATCTAATTACCCAGTCGTAGCACAAGTCTAAAGCATTTTGAATGCTATCACATTCGCTGGAGTTCACTATGTTTTTGAAAATTTTTAGATCATCTGCATATAGCAATTATGGAACATGGGGTGGTCTTTATTTCATCTGTTAGGTCAT